>JAJJWW010001983.1:0-39824 GCA_023531295.1 Papaver armeniacum | reverse complement strand
ATTCTTGTAACTTTTAATTACTCTTGTAAAACTGATTACTTAATCCAACATAATCATGGAATGACCAGTTGATATGGTTTCTCACATTATTTTATAATTTCGGCATCAGATTTATTATACATCCCAAGGACAATGAAATTAGTAATATGTATGAGTAGTGATTCTATTCATAGATTGACTAGCCAAGATGGAGAAGTTGTTCATCTGCAAAACGATAAACAAACAACAAGTTAAATTATCATACAAAGAATTAATTTTAGAAAATAAATCAAATTATTATTATCATAAAAAACGACTGTTACTTACTCTAAAGGCCTGTCCAATGATCACTTAGAAAATTTTCTTCATCATCTTGAAGATTTAATTCTCCCCATGTTGTTTCAAAGGTGGTTGAAGTTGATGAATTTGTTGTAGTTCTTGTATCGGGTTTGTTAATATTATTCCTGTTTCTTTCCGGTGAAGCCGAAACCAATGCAGGAATATACACTGGACTATTCAAGTAATCTTGAACATTCATGTTATCATCATCATTTAGATAATTTTTACTTATCGAACTCGATCCTTGTTCAAAACGATAACAATCAGCATCTTCGGCTGGTATGTTCTCATTATCATTAGTGACGTCTGAGTGTTTTGAAGTAGAGAAATTGTAAGGTGGTGGAGTTTGAGATGATGATGAATTTGGCAAATAACCTAGAGTATTAAGAAGTTGAGAATTTGGTTCAAGGTATTGGTTGAAGAGGTTATTAGTATCTCGGTTCGAACCAATCTTAATTGATCAAATAACTCCATGTTAGGCACTGGTTGTGTTGATGAACTTGCTCCATTGGTCATCACTTGTAATACATTACTCAATAGTTGAATTTTGGCTAATTGTGCTTGAGCATCAGCTTGTATTCTTGTAGCATTGTCCAAAGGTTCATCAAATTCAAAATATTTGCAGCCACGAGTAAATTTGATAAGTTCGCAAGAAGATTAAGATCTGTCCTTGGCCTATGAGTTATCGGATCGATACCCATTTGTAACAGTTTCTTCTTTATATGAGTATTCCAATAATTCTTTATCTCATTATCGGTTCTTCCCGGTAGGTGAGTTGCAATTTGAGACCACCTACAAAAAAAAAAATAAAAACGATAAATTTAGTAACCAATCGACTTAGTCGATTTGCATATCCAGGCACTCCTTATATCTTAACACGTTTAACTACAATAAACTAAGAGCATGCGTGACGCTAGTTTTGGACGTACTTATTTCCAAGTGCCGAGTGAAGACTGATAATTAGTTTTTCCTCATCGTCCGAGAATTTTCCTCTCTTGATACCAGGTTTTAGATAATTACTCCATCTCAACCTACAGCTTTTGCCACACCTATTCAATCCAGCAAGTTTAGGTAAAGCTCTCCAACTTCTATGACCGTTCTTATGTATATAATCAGTGAGTTTTTGATCTTCCTCAGGTGTCCATGGACCCTTTTTCCATCCAATTTCATCGCGGCTCGGAGATCTTCCCATTGCACACTCCTTTCAACACAACTAATAATTCAATAATCAAGATTGTAAATGGTATTTGTATTTTGTAGGTGCTGCTTTGATTTCGATATGTTGCTAGTTAAGACAATAACAAACTGAGCACTGAGATTAGATGGATAACTTAGATTAAAGGTTTTTGTCTTTTTAGAGATAATGAAATGATGAAAAACTAAACAGAATAAGACTATGTTATATAGTATGTGGTGAAATGATCTGAAAATCTAAACAGAATAAGACTATGTTATATAGTATGTGGTGATGTCCGGAAATAGCAAAATAAATTTCTTTGTCTTTTTTCCACAAGTGTTTTTGAAATAAAAATCTAAGTGCTGACCACTTTTCTTAGTTTGTTTTACAGCTAAGGTAAAATTATCTAAGCAGAGTGCACTATGGCAAGTAATATGGTGCCAAACTCTTCGGATACGTAATTGAGAAAGAATAAACTGTATGTCCTATGTGCATCTCAAATTCTAAATCTAGAGAAACCTTGTGTATAGTCCATTTTATTTATTTTTCTTTTCTAATAGATAAAGAATTTTGGTGCTGATGAGCCACTCATTATACTCCGAAGTGTATTACTAAAGCTTGACTTTGAGTAACGCCTTCCTCAAAATAAAGATCATGAGCTGTCTACCATCTTTGCATAACAAACCAGGGTATGGAACCATCGATAAAAGAATGGATAACAGTTCTAGAACCAGACTGCACTAGAGTATCTTGGGAAAACTCCATTGAACAGCCCACTCAAGGCCTGCAATAACAGCACTCGTCTCCGCCATGTAAATGCTACTGCTCCATTAGTACACGATGCAGGGAGGTCTATATTAGCTCAGACAAACCTTAAAGTTTACCTTTATATAGTTGCTTGCAAACACGGATACTGGTGTTTTTTGGGTCCCTGAAGACGATGACTAGTGATATGTATCGGAAGGAAAATTATACTATGTGATGCTTCTGTCCCGTAGGAATAGAAATGGTTGCCAAAGTGGTCGATTTCTCTTTCTTTGTATAACCATCGGCACGATAATACTTCTTTCCAATTCTAGCCATCGTGGTGTACAAATTTCCTAGAATACATAAAGTGGCCTTGGATATATACTAAAGCCGATTGATAATATGTATATCGATGGAACACGATGTGAGGAATGTAGTTGAGGAAATCCCACAACACACCCCCTTATCATATCCTGATACTAATTTCTAGATCTAAACATATTAATCATATAAATCTCAAAATATAAGTGCTAGAAATTTAAATAGACACACATGATTTTTTACATGGTTCGATCAATGTGATCTACATCCATGGTTCTTCACTATGATTTTTGGAATTACATAAATATTACATTTAGAATCTCCATTAATGAGTATTTGGAGCTTTCTAGATCTACTTTTGGGAAAGAAGATGATAAAGAAAATAAACTCTCTCTACAAATGTGTCTTTTTTCTCTCTCTCTGTTACCAAAAATTGTCTCTCTCTCTCTTTTCGTTTCTCCTCTTCATATAGGTATTTACATAGTGGGTGAAATAATCTAATCTTTATTTTCTCTCTCTTGCGAGACTATCGCAAGCATACAAGTGTTTATTTCACAACATTCTTAAATCTCGCAAGATCTTCACATCTTTCTTGTTTTTCTACCAACGCCATCATTCACGTCGTTTCTGTAATCAACATGTGACGCCTTCGCAATGTGTTGTAAATGGTTCTGTTGTTGCGAGATTCTGGTCCTACAGTTATTTAAGAAGTTTCAAAAGATTAGTGTTTGGCATTAATTCCTGTTTTGCAAGAAGGTATTACACTGCTAGCTTTTTTGAAGTTGTTTGATTTTTTTTTCAATTACATTGTACAAATTAAGCACATGCAAAATTTTTTAAAGTGCTGCCCCAGAATTCTTCAAAGCGCACATAAAATAAAACCATCAATTAAGGAAAGTCCTTTAGGCTTGACAATAGAAGGCATCAGAAAATAGTGGTAAGCAGCATAATGTTTTGTACCTATCTGTACCAAGACACAATTTAAAGGTAGCATTGTAGAGCACGCCGCACAGAGATAGAAACGAAACCTGAGCAATACAAGTATCAGAAGGTAACAGAGCTTGGAATATTTTCTATCAAAGAAAAAGTTAAGACTCGGAACCATAAAAAGAAAAAAAATGAAACAAGTTGTCATGCAAAAGGTCCATGCAACAGCTACAAGGGTGTCAAACCTTCCCCTAGAGCAAATTTGCTCTGGGCCTTTGGCACTTTGCTCACTAGCTATCGGGAGGGCTAAAAAGGAGGTCCCAAGGCACTCACGATATTAATGTATTAGCATACACAATTCCGATTGGCCTGGCCGCCTGGGTACGTAGTAGTAACAGAAATTTAAAAAAACAAAAAAAAAAAATTACTGAAACAAATTATGAGGTGATATATATCTCTACTAGACAATGTCAACAATGAAATAGAGGAATGAAAGAAATAAAAATAATCAAACTTTCAATTGTTTATGAAGGTGTCTTGAACCAGTCGAGCTCCTCGGATGTGGACTTCAACCTATTAGGTTCAATCCAAGTGCAGTTTTTAAGCCAGCCTTTTGTGTCGTATAAATTTGTTGCAGAATGCTGGCTCCCAACAGAGTGATAACTGCATGTGTCAAGTGAATAGAACACGATCCCATAGTCATTCAAATGTAATCTAGGGAAATAGATTTTGTTCTTCATGTAACTATTCGGAGCAACTACCGATACACATGAGGTGTGGCTAATGAATAACGTATGCTCTCCCAAACTTTCAACTTTTACCCATTCCATCTCAGAGAAATTTAGCTTAAAAATCTTAACCGACATCTTTCTGAGATATCTCAATTTCACTTGCACAAATAAAAGATCTCCAGCACACTCAACTAAGTAACCTTGAAAACGATATTCATTAAATTGCTCATGGGGTTTCCCAAGATCTTTCCAACTCTTATCCTTTGCAGAAAAAACATCCACGGTTCCCAGATAATTTACGCAAAAGAAAGCCCCATCGTGGAAAACGGCAGTGTTGAGGACTGAAGTACCCTCTTCGATATAAGTTTTACCAAAGATACAACAACTCCAGTGTGATTCTCCTCTTCTAATGAAACTGATACGGAATTTTTCGGACCTTTCATCCATAATGAAAACTATGCAGTCTGAACAAGTCGGCAAAGAAGAAAAAGATACGACTGAATAAAAATCACCCCTTTTTATATCAGTGTCTGGAAGTCTCACCGTCTCTCGTGTGAAGGGATTATAGAAAAACATGTTTTCCCTTCTCGTTATTAGTAGCCAACCGCCCTTCTGAAAACAAATTGTACACCCAGCTAGATCAGAGAGGTTGATAGCGTAGTTATCGTTGTTATACATGGGGTTTAAGACATTGTAGATGGTGTAGTCTTGGTGTCTAGCGAACACTAGCCATGGGGATAAATACGATGCCTCCTGAATTTTAGGTATTATCGCTCTATTTTCTTTACACACTGAACGAAAATGCTTATAATCTGATCCATGTAGTGTATTTGTTATAAACCTCACAATGTCTTCATTAAGATTATTCCAGTAGCTGCTTGCAGCTTCCACTTCTCCTGCATTGCATTTTCCACCTTCATTCTCATCGTTAACAACCATAGTTCTACAGGTTTCGGTTTCTAGTGTCATTGAGAAGCCACTTTCTTCATCTTTATCAAGCATATTTTCCACTTTCTCCTGCACGTTAGAATGCATTATGACCCATTCCCTTGATGAAGCAAAGAATTCTGTTGGCCATACACGCGGCAAAGTAATTGTATAGCCAGTACTTTCAATTTCGAATTTGTACAGACTTGGATTATTATAGAATACCAAAAGCAAACAACCACCTGTGAAGCCCAACTCAGCTGCTGAGCACCAACCTGTGGTTGTACGACTGCCAAGAAATAGAACATGATTTCCGATATTATTCACCTTCTCCCATTCCATTAATGAGAAATTCAACCTCGCCACCTCTATTGAAATGACTTCATCAGATCTATGCCCAATCCTAATTATGTCCACCCTGAAAAGTTCATCGTGAGTTGCCACATAGTGCATTCTGAAATCATTTTTTCTTCCTCCTACTAATGGAAACAAAACCTCCTTTTTTACATGGAATGGCTTAATTGAGACAGCCAAATCAGTATCCTTGGGAGAGCGTTCGATCTCTAGATGATAATCTAGGTTGTCATCTACGTGATCATCATCCGTACACATTAGATATAACTTACCTTTAAAACACAGAACAGACACAGCTGCGCGGTTTGAGAAGAAGTCCATAATATCTCGAGACAACTTGTGTGTTCTCCAATGTGTTTCTCCAGGGCGGCAAAACAGAAAAGATTGTTCAAAGTTTCCATGTTTTGCATCATAAAACTCATAAAAAACAAAAACCATTGAATCATCATTACTATTATAAGGGTTAGTATTAGCGGTCGACCGAGGAGGTGAGGACAAAACACAATCGTTAATATGTCCGTCTACATAACAGTCTAGTAATGAAGGTAACTGGATAGTCTCTTTGGTTACGGGGTTCCATAGAAAACAATCACCAAACTTCCAACTTGATGGCCTGTAATCATATACACTCTCTCGGCAAAGGATGATTAACCAACCTTGGTGAGAAGGTTTTTGATAAATCTCCGTACCACTCAATTCAGGTATGAATTCTCTACAATTTTCTTCATCTGGTTTGAGAATATTGTAGAGACTGCAACTTTCTTTACGATTAATTGTATCCCAATGGAGTGGTGTACCACAACGTCTCACAAGACATGGTACTACTGCCCTTGGTCCTAATGAACTAGAACCTTCACTTGTTTTTTCTAATAGTGAACTACAATATTCACTTGTTTCTTCTAATGCTGCTGCTGCCGCCTTTTCACCCATGAGGAAATCTCTTCAGAGTTATCAATAACACTGACTTTGTTTACAGATATAAAAGAAACTTTGTCAAAGAGTAACAAGAAATCTGTGAAGTTTTTACCTTCTTCTTTGAACCTATATGTGAACTTGGAATGACAGACAATTTTAGGTAAAAGGACTCTCTTTATAAGGAAGCAAAGAGTTCTAGCCAGCTAATTATGGAATTGTTTAATGTAAAGGGACTCTTTTTACACATGCAGTATAGATGTATGTATCATATTCCTAAGACAACTCTGTATGGCTATTCAGGTTTCCTATGTACTGTCAAAAGCTTCTAACGAAATCATCAATCATATATAGTGCTTGGCCTTATAGGAGATGTAATGTAATTCGTGATTGAAAATGGTTTATGATCGCAATGTCCATCTAAGAAACTTAGGGTTTAGCCTTGATAAACTACAGTCATGAATATATTGTCATCTGAAAGATCTTATACAACCTGCGTGAGAAACCATAATGTCAACACCCTTGCACCTCGCCTCTAGGTCTTTAATCTCTGCCTTCGACGGTGAATTATCTTCCCTGGTATATACTACGAAATTAGGTTCACCAGGAGCAGACTTCTTAAATTTCCTATAAGGTGAAAACACATCAAAAGCTGGCTTTGCCTCATAATCTATATGCATATTTTCTAATTCGGTTCTAGACAGTCTACTGTTGTCAGTTGAGTCCGGCCTAGCCCGTTGGAGTTGTACAATGGCTATTCGGTCTTTCGGTTCTAGATCAAATCCAAATCCAAATCAAAAGCCTTTTCCAGTAGCAAGTACCGAGTCGTTAGAGAATATCTCCTAAGAGTCGAACATAGGTTTTACGACGGCCTGTCCAAGCCTTGCACAACTTGCACTACGGCAAGTAAAATACTTGACGCTACCCGCGTCGCGACTGTTTTGTTTTGGACCAGATGGACAGTAATCACCGTGTTAATGGGATTACGAATTCTCGACCATTAATGCGGATATACTTACACCATGTCACGGTTGCAAAAGCTACGCTACAGGGGATTCCCCCTTCACAAACTGCAGGGTTGCCTTTACGTGTCGCTGATTGAGTTGTAAAGGAATTTATAGGAAATAAAGAAGAGGGGTTGTTAGTCTACATACCTGAAACCCACCTCTTCCACGCGTATCGCCGCCCTCCATGTCTGTCTGTCCAACGCCTGCTCTGGTGAAAGATTTCGGTTGCTCAAGTCGTTCTTTACGCACTCGTCCCATGTTATCTTCGGTCGGCCTCTGCGGGGTGTAATGATCTATCCCCGTCACGATGAAATTTTCGAAGATTACCCGGGCCTGTCGGCCAAGGCTATATGCTCGTTGAATACATCAGTGTAGCGCGTGGGCGGCCCAGGACATCTAAGGGCATCACAGAACTGTTATTGCCTCAAACTTTCGTGGCTTAAACGGCCATAGTCCCTCTAAGAAGCTAGCCGCGGAGGGAATCCTCCGCATAGCTAGTTAGCAGGAGAGGTCTCGTTCGTTGACGGAATTAACCACAAATCGCTCCACCAACTAAGAACGGCCATGCATCATCACCCATAGAATCAAGAAAGAGCTATCAGTCTGTCAATCCTTACTATGTCTGGACATGGTAAGTTTCCCCGTGTTGAGTCAAATTAAGCCGTAGGCTCCACTCCTGGTGGTTCCCTTCTGTCAATTCCTTTAAGTTTCAGCCTTAATTGCACACTATTCAATCATGGACTTAATTGCACATTGTCCAGCTCCCAGTAGTTGGAAACCCTATGGGATATGCAAAATTACTCTGGGAATTTAAGAATGGTGAAGTTTTGTTTGTAACAACTATGGGATCATACGGCAGGTGTTGTGGTTTAGTTTTATATGACCCCGTGAGTCAAAAATGTAAAGTTACCAAGACTATTAGAGAAGACCGTTTGATTAATAAAGTAAGGCACCGTTAATTGAAGGAAAGTGCCTAACATTTGGAGAAGTTAGGAGAAGATAATACTTTATTTAGTGTCAAGAAATATAAAGATTTACATAAAAAGTGAGCAGTGAATCGCATTGGAGGTTGGGAAGAACCCACTTTGATTTAATTAAACAATTGCTATGATTGCTGTCAGATATTTATTTTTTATTTTTTATTTATTTTTTTTGGTTAAATCATTTGAGCTTCTTACTAACCAAAATTAATGAACCAAATTACAGCTAAAATTCAACTACTACAAAGATAATATGCCTCAAATATGCCTACACGAAAAACCAGAGAATTAATGAACTTTTACTCAAAACTAGCGAGTTTTGCTCTACACGGCATTAGAGCAACTGCAGTGGGCGACTAAACCCATTTATTTGGTCTCTGAACCAGGCGTAGCGGGACGTACCATCGACCAAATACCAGACTAAATGAACAGTGGGCGATTATATTTGGTCGGGGACCAAAGACTAAACCCAAATATAATCGAGCGTTCAAAACCAGGCGAACTTAAAGTTTACGCCCCACACCCGGCAGGGATATAGTTTACGCCCCACACCAAGCGGGGGTAAAATGTTCGCCCCACCTTTTTTTTTTTTTTTTTTTTTTTTTTTTTTTTGTTGAGGCGAACATATAAAGTTCGCCTGGTGTGGGGCGAACATTATATGTGATCCCCACACCAGGCGGACATTATATGTTCGCCCCATTTTTTTTTTTTTTTTTTTTTAGTCGGGCGGGGATAAAATGTTGGCCCCACACCAGGCGAACTTATATGTTCCGCCCCACCAAATTTAGTCGGCACCCACTGCGTCACACTGCGGACCAAACTAAAATTTGGTCTTTTTTTTTTATCTTTGATCTTTGGTAATAGTCGCGCCACTGGAGTTGCTCTTAGGCACCCACCACCAGTGCAGTTTTACTCTCTGGATTGGCTTCAAAATGAAATTGATTCTTTACAGTCTAAAAAGAGTTGTTTAGCCTGAAATACATAATAATGCAGGAATTCCCAGCCTGTGACCAATGCAAGAAAGAGACTCCCTTAGTTGGAAAGAAAGCAGCCACATATAGCTTGCCCAAGAGAGTGAAAACTATCCAAAAACCATCACGTAATATGCCTCGTTGGGACTCTTTTTATACATGCAAGTAAAGATGTACGTATCATATTCCTAAGACAACTCTGAATAGCTATTTAGGTTTCCGACGTACCGTCAAAAGCTATAGCGTAGCCAAATCATCAATCATAGTGCTTGGCCTTACAAGGAGATGTAATTTGTGATTGAAAATTAAAACAGAAAAACATTAAACAGAAAAACAACAAAACATTTAAAAAAAGATCGTGTAAAAATATGCAAAAAAGAAAAGGGTTTTGCTTGTCTTTTGTAGGCTTCGTCCCGTCCTTAATCTTAGGAAAAACTACGAGGCAAAAGCTATGAGAGGTGTTCGATGGATAAATGTTGGTTGCCGACAAAAACAGAGCAAAACCTATTTTTTTGTGCACAATCCAACTTTGTGGTTTTTAATTTTCCTCGGGCACCTAAGCGCGCCTTAAGCGCCTTAAACTTTGTGGTTTTTAATTTTCCTCTGCCAGAAACACATGTAACATACTCTGAATGATGGTGCCTACATGATTCTCAAATTCACAGTTTAAACCTTCTTTAGTCTACATATTGTGGAGTAGATACTTCTTTTTGTGCTGATTTTAGGGTTGCTATATTTGCTTTTCAAATTGCTTGCGCTAGGAGCATGAATCGCATATGGTTTGAGTGCAATTGAATGCAAGTGATTATGGCTCTTTCATATCCTTCTTTGGTAACTTGAAAGTTAGATGTTCATTAAGCTAACTATTTATAGTTACTATCGTCTATCCAATTCAGATATTCTCGCATTCTTATGTTGTGGCGCACTTGCTTGCTAAATGGCGTGCTTCAACAGGTTTTCAATGGTAGGAATGAGCCACCATCTTTTATTCGCGTTTAGCTTTATTTTCATTCGCGTTTAGCTTTAGATAGTGACAGATCGAGTTCACTAACCTATCGGTTTAAATATTTGTAACATGTTATTTGGTTTTTCTTATGCTTTCTTTTTCTTTTCTTTCCGAGGTTTCAGCCTTTCCCTGTCATTATGTTTTTTTATGCCTTTAGCTAGCTTTGCTTAAAAAAAAGATAAGAAATACTGGTGTATAGAAGAAGGGTATCAGTTAACGTATTAGCATAGACAATTCTATATATGAAAGGTACCGAACGAAAAGTGATTCACTTAAAATTATGAGATGAATTATCTCTACTGGACGATGTCACGTCAACAAGGAATGAGGAATAAAAAACACCAAAATGCGAAAAAAGATAATAGAAAAGAAAAAAACACCAAATGCAGATTCCTTTGTAAGACAAGATATAAGTCATACTTTCAGTTGTTTATGAAGGTGTCTGGAACCAGTCGAGCTCCTGAGATGTAGACTTCAACATATTAGGTTCAATCCAAGTGCAGTTTTTAAGCAATCCTTCAGTGTCATATAAATCCTTTGTAGAATGCTGGCTCCCAACAGAGTGATAACTACCCGTTTCAAGTGGATAGAACACAATCCCCGGCCCCTCCGTTCACATGTAATCTAGGGAAATAGATATTGTTCTTCATGTTATTCACTGACGATGGTTTTGAAAACTAGGGCTTAAGAAATAGAGATTGAATTGAAGACATTTTGGTTTACAAAGATTAAAGGTGAGAAATGAATCGGTTTTAGAGTGGCTGGGTGTATGCATAAGAGGGGTATGTTTGTCTGACTCAAGATTGACTCTGCCTGAGTTGGATCCGATTTAATCTGACTCGAATTCAAAGGATCCTTTTTTATGGTACGGTTTTTGCACCTGAAGGTAAGAATTCTTGAGTGCTTCGAATATTTTTTGGGGTCAAAAGGTGATAGTCTACTAATTGTACGATGAAAGCCAATTACAGTAGAAGTAAGTGATAAGAAATTTTTGTGGCGGTGAAAATCCACAGGGGTTGATGGGCATCGAAAAAATGGGGCTATCCAATCACCATAGACACCTTAAACTACTACAGAAAAAAGAAGCAACAAAATATTTCCCCAAAAATCAATACACGAAAAAGAGAATACCACTAGCCGAGAAGTAAGATCACTCTCTCTCCTCTCCGCGAATGGGTTTCTCATTTTTGTGACTCAGTTCATGATGTCAAACTAAAAATCTTGATTAGTACTTTTAATTAATCAGGTTCAGGGCCGTCTCTAACATTTTAGAGGCTCGGGGCGAGCATTCAAAAAAGGGCCTTTTTTGCTTATACACATGGGAAAAAACATAATTATAAATGAAGAGATGACAGTAGATTGAACTATCTATTAATGCGTACATATAAAATTTTAATAAGGGTTAAAAAAAACATAAGAACACCTGCGAAGTAGCCACAAAACTGCCAAAGAAAAAACATCATCCTATAAAGATTGCCCTTCTTGGGGTTCTGGTTGCAAATGCATTAGTTATCTTGTCAAGATCAAGATCATCCAAAAACTCATGCTCAATAGCTAAGATAGCCAACCCATTTAATCTTTCCTGTGACATAGTTGATCTCAGATAAGATTTCAACAACTTCAACTTCGAAAAGCTTCTTTCTATAGTTGCTACAGTCCAGAAGCAGTCAACAATATTCTATATGCAATATCATGATTGGAAAACACCCTTGTCTCTTTAGAAACCGTAAGGTTTCAACGATCATCTCATGGCGGTAATCATTGAATGACTTGAAGTTCACCAAATAAATCATTTGCGTCGATGTCGAGAAGATGATCCATGTTTTAATGCGAGTTTCAAGGCGATCACAACATGCTTTCAAACGAGCATCATCTAATGAATTTAAATTCACTGAACCACACAAGAAACCAAAAATATCCTCATATGCTTTATAATGCTCAAACCGTGTCTTCAATGAAGTAGAAACTTGATCGACAATAAATAAGAAATAGTTAACTCTAAATGATTCTTCAGGTGATTGTGTTGTATCTTCTTTATCTCTAGTTTCATCAAAAAAAATCTTTCTAGTAATCTTTCTTGGAACATAAAATTCATGGCCTACTCCCATTTCGGTTGCCATTTCTTTAGCTTTGATCATTGCATCTGCAAACCCAGTATTTCTGTAATCTTTAAAATATTTAATAATCCCTTCAATTTGTTTCATAGCAATGTCAATAAGCATGTCTTCAGATTGCAATGTTTTGCTAACAGTGTTAACAGCATTTAAAATATCATACCAAATAACCAAGCTTAATATAAATTATATACTTGAAATTCCACCAATCTTACCAATAGCAAAAGTTTTTGCCAAACCTCTGTCGGAATCATCGTCATCACTTTCGAGATAGTTTGAGTAGTGCCTCTCGTATTTTAGCGGTTTGAAATCACCGCTTTAACACTTTCAATTCTACTTTCCCATCTTGTGTCTTGGGACAAAGACTTTACAGTTAAACCATCAACATTCTCCTTCAATATTTTCCATCGTCTTGTGGAACCTGAAAACAATTTATATATGTTATTTAACACACTGAAAAAGTCTTCCGCCTTAGTACAACATTTGGCCGTATCAGAAAGAGCCAAATTAAGACTATGGCATCCACAAGGAGTGTAAAAGGCCCTAGGATTTATGTCTAGCAATCTTTTCTGGACACCTTGTTGACATCCTTTCATATTAGCCCCATTGTCATATCCTTGACCTCGCACATCATTTATATCAAGATCCAATTCTTTTAAGACTTTCTGCAACTCTTCAAAAAGCCCTAGTCCTGTTGTTTTTTTGACTTGCAAAAACTCTATGAAGTACTCTTGTATTTTTGCCTTGTTACCTGAAACATCCACAATTCGTAAGATCAAGGTGATTTGTTCTTGGTGACTTGTATCCGGTGTACAATCGAGTAGTACTGAAAAGTATTTTGTTGTTTTCACTTTATGAATGATCTTGCTCTTAACTTCTGAAGACAATAAACTTATCAATTCATTTTGAATATTATGACCAAGATAATTAATGATGCCGAATTTCATTATTCTCAATCCGTCGAAGATGTTCTTTCATGACTTTGTCCCACTCCGCAATCATTTCAATCAGCCCTAAGAAACTACCATTATTACCTTGATATATTTTCGCATTCGTTCCACGAAATGCGAGAGTATGTTTAGCAAGATACTTCACTACAACAATTTTTCTTTGTAACACTTCTTTCCAATGTTCTTTTTCACTATTAATTCGATCTTGAGCATGCTTATCAATTGTTTCATTCTTTTCCATTCTTATACGCATTTCACCCCAATCTAACATGTGAAGAATGTGTGATTTTCGTATTTCATGTTTAGAAAGTTTTTCACTCATATGTCTCCACTCTGCAGTACCTTCATTTACCAACTTACCTCTCATTTGGCGCTTTTTAAATAACTTGCAGCAAAAGCAAAATACCCTGTCCAACTCCTTTGAATACGCAAACCACTGCCTATCTTCTTTCTCACCATTAGGTAGATGTCTTGTATAGTATGTTGAAGAGAAATGTCTACCAAACCTGTTTTTGGGACCATTTTCCAGCGTAGGATCTCTAAAGGGACCTTTTTCTACTAAAATTTCTCTTGACCTAATATCGAGATCATCCCAAGCCGCTGGATTAAAAATATTCACATTTCCAGAGTTTGTGCTTGTTCATTTCCTAATTCAATAACATCAATCTCTGGTTGTTGTTGTTCATTACCTAATAAATACAATCACAAGTAAATAAGCCAGAAACATTGTCAATATAACTACAACAAGTTACGATGACATAATAATATATCTAAGAAATGAATTGGCTGCAATTTTTATTCCTATACTACAATGCATAACAAAAAAAAAAATCGAAAGAGATGTCAGAAACATAATCATAGAAAATTTAATGAAAATGTTACCTTCAACAGGAACCCCTTCAGCTTCATGTTCTTGTTCGTCATTTCTTTTGATAGTAACATTATCAATTGATTCATTTTCATTTTCATTTCCATCTGAATTTTCGGCTAACCGTCGTGGTCTCCTAATAATAAACTTATCAAGCCCTCCTCTTAAAGAGTCAACAAGTCTTTCTTTTCTCTTTCTCTCCTTCATTTTTTGACTACCAGATTTACACTTGGGAGCCATTTTGAGAGATTTCTTCACTGCACACAGTTTAAACAACACAAACTTACAATTAATGATATAATAGACAATCCACAACTATAAAAAACCCTTTGAAATATAGTTACATCTGACAAGGTATGATCATGTTTTAAGGTTAAGATTTATCATAAACATATGATCATGTGATTCATGTCCAATTTCTTAAAACTAGCCTACCCCAAACAGAATTAATTGAGAAATACATCAATTAAGTCCAAATTTAATGTGAAATGCAACACCAAGTATTCAATTAAACTAGGAACAGATCAAATTAAATGAAACATACCTAAAACCTCAATAATCAAGAGGCAGTTTTGTGCCCTAGCGGAGATAACGAAGAAATCTTCACGCTGAGTTGTTTTTCCTCGTAACTTTTCACAACCAATTGACGTTTGGGAAAGATGTCTAAGGAAGATATATAGGTTGGGAAAAAAAAATTGGGCCCCCCAAATTATTGGGCCTAGGGCGGTCGACCGTTTCGCCCTATGCCAAAGACGGGCCTGATCAGGTTCTTCTAATCCCTTTTGTTTATTTAGTTTCAGTATATGTTTCTTTTTATTTAAAATCTCTATTAAAACTTAAAAATTTGTATCTTTAAGTGCATTTTCAAATTTCTTTGTACTCGTAATGAATAGCTAAACTATTTGCTCCTTCATTATGTGTTTACAATTGCTTTTGGCTCCATGGCTTTTGCCTATATATACATTGTGATTATAGCTTTTGCTGAGTTTTCTGTTGAGCTT
The DNA here is from genome assembly GCA_023531295.1 of Papaver armeniacum. Taxonomy (NCBI): domain Eukaryota; kingdom Viridiplantae; phylum Streptophyta; class Magnoliopsida; order Ranunculales; family Papaveraceae; genus Papaver; species Papaver armeniacum. Next base: position 24,513 of record JAJJWW010001983.1, on the reverse strand, counting down.
TTGCTTTCAGGAAGTGTTTGTGTTATCCAAAGATTCAATGGTGTTAAGAAGAAGATGATCTGCAATATTTACAACTCAGTGTTCCGATTTTTGACTCTATCCCGCACTCAAAGCACACTCAGAAAATTCAAATTTCAAAATCACAGATATTTTAGGAAAACTTGTTATGTTGGGTACATTACTTGGTCAATAGCCAGCTGCTATAGTTGCCATATTTTTCACAATTCACGTAAATAGCCAAAATATATTCCATCATTCAATCCAAAGAGATTTCCATTACCCTATATCTTATACCCGAGACCTAAATCAAATTTATCCTCACACAAATTTCTTTAGTAGCAGATTAAGTCTTATCAAAATGGCAGGAGAAAATCAAGAAAATGTTAACCTTGTTAACAAATTCAAAAAAGCTTTAATTGAGCTAGGTGATACAGGTGAATTCAAAGTTTTGAAGAAGGATTACGATGGGGGGGGGGGGTGAAGAAGGTAACTGGGAAGCAAGTGGAATTGGCAAAGTCATAATTGAAGGAAGAATGAACTATGATACTGTGGAGAGATTCATCAAATTCACTTGCCTTTAATGGAGTCTAGTGATATTAAAATAGTAGAGATTGAACATAATACTTTTATCTTCAAATTCAGCAACTGGGATCTATTGAACAAAGTCATAGAACATGGGCCATGGAGTGTTAACAAGAAATTGCTGGTGGTGCATGATTACATCCAAGGTATGATCTATGCAGAAAGGCACTGGGGTTTCCAGCAATTTTGGATTCAGCTGAAATATCTGCTTCCAGAACATATGAATACTTTTGCAGTTACTAAGATTGGTGAAGTTATGGGAGAAGTTTGTGGAATTGAACCAAAAGATGCACTTCCAATTGGTATTGATCCTGTTAAGGTTTGTGTCAAAGTTGATCTCACAATGCCTCTAAGGAGAGGAGTTAAATGCATCACAAATGCAGGAATCACTAAATGGCAGCAATTCTTCTATGAAAGGCAGCCAAGAAGCATATGTACTGATTGTTATGTCATTAAGCATTGTAAGGTGGCTTGTAATGATGATTCAACCTATCTAGCAAAGGCCCATGAGAAGCCATACTTTTTTGGCAATCCTAATAATCTTAGGAAAAATATCACCAAGAGGAATCCTAATGAGGCTCGTGTGTCAAACAGAAATCAAGGAAAATTTGTCAAAGTTGTTGTTTTTGTCCCTCCAAAGATGGTGAGGTTATTAATTTGGATTTTCTTCTGAAGAACATTCCTGATGGTGAATCTGATGAAATTAGACTTGGTAAAAGGACTAGAATTTCTATAGACAAAGGTTCTACTGATGCTGAGTCTTCTTCCCAACATAACATCTTTGATAGCAACACAAACCTTCAGGAAACTCATATGGTCACAATTGGAGATCAACAAATTGGAAATACAAACATGGGGGTTCAGGTATACATAACTATTCACCTTAATATCCTTTTTTCTTTCCAATATTTTCATTATCCTATTCACTTTGCTCTCAATTTTCTTATTTTGTTTCTCATTATTTTCTTGGATTTAATCATTTTTGTTTTTTTTTTTTATTTCTAAGCTCTGTGTAATAATACATTCTAATAACTTTCAAAATAGTTTAGGTAGACTTATCTTTAGTGGCAGTCATATAGTAAGCACCAATTATAGAAAATTCAGACACTGCATTATATATAGCTTTTTTCTCTTAGTTTTAGTGTTTGATTACAATCACTCTCAAAACATGAAAATCATATATTGGAATGTTCAAGGCTTCAAAAATATCAATACTAGAGACCATTTAAGAGATCTAGTTAGGTCCCAAAATCCTGACATGATTTTTTTATGTGAAACCAAACTTGAGGAAAATAAACTTAGTCCTTTACTTAAGTCTTTTATCTTCCCAAATATTAAGTACATGGATCCATTTGGTCTTTCAGGAGGTTTGGTTCTCATGTGGAAAAATGGTTTTAGTTGTGAAATTCTTAGTTGTGAAGATAACATGATTCATGCTCTCATTCAAGATGATCCCAGTCAACCAGGATGGCTTCTTTCTTGTGTTTATGGGTTTTGTACTGCTGACAAAAAGAAAAGACAGTGGAGTTTCATAAAAGAAGTTGGTAATAATATTTTCAACCTTGGATACTTATGGGTGATTTAAATATTCATCTTACTTCTTCAAATACTTCTTCTACATCAAGAGATGGTTGGATTAATTTTATGCTTCAATAGATTGGTTTAGAAGACATTGGTTTCATTGGCAAAGAGCACACTTGGACTAGTAATAATCTGGGAACAGGAAGAAAGAGATCCAGAATAGACATGGCATTAGGGAATGGTGAATGGAATACCAACTTTCCTAATTCTACTTCATCTTGTCCAAGCTGGGAGTGATCATTGCCCCATAATGTTAGTCACTGATTACAATCAACCTAAACTCTGGAAACCATTCAAATTCTTTCTTACATGGCTACATGATAAAACATGTGATGTAGAGATTGCAAAGGCTTGGGATAAACAGGTTCAAGGGTCAGCTGGGTTCAAGCTAATCAAGAAACTTCAGTTTACAAGAGTAGATCTATCCATATGGAATAAATATCATTTTGGAGATATAAATCAAAAAGTTGATATTCTGCAAGGTCAGCTAAATGAGATACAACAATTACCTTATTCTTCTGACAATATAGTTCTAAAGCTTTGGAAATTGGTGAAGAGCTAAAAAAGTGGCATCAAATCCGGCATGACTTTCATAAACAAAAGTCAAGAGATAATTTCTTGAAAGATATGGACAATAACACCAAATACTTCCACACTTTAACAAAGAGGAAAAGAGCAAGGAATAACATCAATTCTTTAAAGGATTCTGCAGGCAATTGGTTGTATTCTAGGGAAGACATATCTAATATGTTAACCAATCACTTCAAAGATATTAGTACTTCTTATTATCCAGTTATTCAAGAGCAGTATTATAATCATCTGCCTGCTCTAGTCACTGAAGATGATAACAGATTACTTCTTATTCCTCCAACTGATGAGGAAATTCTAAGTACTGTCAAGAGCATGGAAAATTGGTCTGCTCCAGGACCTGAGGGTTTTCAGGCAGGGTTTTACAAGTCTCAGTTTAGTACAGTTGGTCCTAAAGTTTGTGCAATGGTAAAAAAAATTCTTCTGTTCGGTTGCTCAAATCATTGAACAAGACTTACATCTCTTTAATTCCAAAGACCAAGAGACCTTCAACTCCTTATAAGTTCAGACCAATAAGATTGTGCAATACTTCCTACAAGATAATCTCCAAAATCTAGGTTAGAAGAATGAAGCCACTTATTTCTAAAATTGTTTCACCATATCAAGCAAAGATATGTCTCGGGCACACTTATCAATGATAATACTATAATAGCTCATGATCTTATTCATTCAATGAAGCAAAAAGAAGGAGAAAGTGGTTGGTTAGCTTTGAAAGTTGATATGAGTAAAGCTTTTGACAGACTGGAATGGGGTTTTATTCTCAAGGTCTTAGAAAGTTTTGGTTTCTCTAATGAATTGATTCCCCTTATTCATCAATGCATAAGTACTACTTCTCTATCTGTACTTCTTAATGGTTCACCCTGTGATGAATTCAAACCTACAAGAGGCATAAGGCAAGGAGATCCTCCTTCTCCTTACTTGTTTATTCTATCCATTGACACTAGTACAAATATGGGCTTTGGTGACAATACATAATCCAAAACCATGACATTTCACCAACGAACTGTCACAAAAAAAAAATATATGGAGTTAAAGGTAACAATTTTATAACAAAACTCACACAAATAGTGGTGAACAAACATGACAGTTTTAAAACTGTTACCAAATAAATATACAATGACGGTTGTTGTTGAAAAATGTTGTCATACATTGATGTATGATAACAGTTATAAAATTGTTACCGTTGTTAAGCTATGGCAACTGTTTTATAGAAAAAATGTAATAAATTCTAAAGTTATAGGTAACAGTTTTTTCAAATTACCGCCACTTCCTCTTATAGCATTAGTTTTAACCCAAAACTGCTGGTATCCGTGTAGTCTATCATTAGATTGACACGTTTTGAAGAAAAAGGTACCAATGAGGACACGTACACTGATCTCTTTTGGTTGGTTGGTTGAAAGGGAAAGAAAAAATGGATTTCATTTACTGAATTAAGGATTTTATATCTAGCCATATAGGTCTCCGTATGCAGTTAATCTCTTTCTCATTATTTATTCTTTAGAGATCGAGTGATTCGAACTTACTATTCAAAGATTGAGTGATTTGAACTACTAGTTGTAGAATTTTTTTTATCAAGCCTCAATCAAAGCTAGGTTGCATAATCATTTAAAAAGAGCGAATTTTGGTTCTATCGGTGATTGTTACAAAGGAGGTTGATGGTGGTGGTGATAACTGTGGTGGCGGAATGGTTTCGTGCTATCTCTTTTCAAATTTCTTTAGGGGAGGAAAAGAGTCGGAGAGAAGTCAAGAGGAAGAAATGGCAGTAGCACCTGCAAGAACTAGAGCTATTAATGGTCTCCATATTAAAATGACAGTTCATCTAGAAAATTGTTATCTTAGTAAAAGAAATTGAGTTTACGACAACAGTTTTATACAAAAGATGTTACAGAAACTTTGCAACAGTAACAGGTTTACAAAGAAACAGTTACCTTAGTAAAAGAAATTGATTTTTTGATGACAGTTTTACTTAAAAAATGTTATCATACGCTGTCAACAATGACTGTTTTACGAAGAAACTGTTACCTTATGTCAAGATTTTGTAACAATTTCTTAAAGACCTTTCGTAACAGAGGCTTTGGTGACAGTACAATATTTTTCCAAAACTGTCACATAAATAATTTGGTGACAGTTTTTAACTGTCATCGAAGCCCATTTTTCTACTAGTGGTAATGGTTTTCAAGAACTCTCACTGCAGCTCATCATTATAAGGAAGTCAAGGGCATCAAGGATGTTAGAGGAGCACCTCCCATTAATCATCTCTTGTTTGCAGATGATTGTCTTATATTTACCCAAGAAAATTTAACCAGTGTGAATAATCTCAAGCAAATTTTGCAAGATTTTAGCTCACAATCTGGTCAGGTCATTAATTATGACAAGTATTTCATATTGTTTAGTAACAATATGGATCCTGCTGGATGTGATATTATTAAGAACATCCTTGGTGTTAAATATATAGATAACAAAGAGAAATATCTTGGGTCACCATTGCTCATTGGAAAGTCTAAAGTTCAGTCTGTTAATGAAGTGAATGTTGCTTTTGAAAGAAGGTTATCCAACTGGAATGGAATTAATTTATGTCAAGCTGGTAGGTCCACAATGGTTAAAGCTGTTCTCAACTCAGTTCCAGTATATCAGATGAGTATATTCAAAATGCCAAATACATTGATTCGGAAGCTTGATAATCAGCAAAGGAAGTTTTGGTAGGGTCATAAGAATAACAAAGGCACAAATTCATCTCTTGGCAAAATTCTTCAAATGCTGAATCATGCACTTTTAACCAAACTGGCATGGAGAATAAGTACTCGGAAAGATCAACTTGTTTGTCAAGTCCTCAAGGCCAAGTACTTCAAACAAGAAGATTTCTTACACATTCATACTTAGAAACATAATTCCTCTCGGTTATGGAAAAGTATTGAAACTGGTTTACATATTATACAAGAAAACTATTGTATGGAAATCAACAATGGGAAAGGTACTAGGATCTGGATGGATAAATTGATTATTGGTTTAGATGTTAAACCAACACCTATAGATCCTTCCCATCTTTCTTACATTCTGGTTAGTGAACTAATTCTTCCTGATTCTCAGCCTTGGAATATTCCTTTACTATCTACTCTCTTTTCACCTGAAATTGTAGATAGAGTGAAGTGTATGGTAATCTCTCCGATAGAGAAGATGAAGTTAAATGGAAGCATACAAAAGATGGAATCTTTACTGCAAAGAGTGCCTACAACAATTTAGCTGAAACAAGAATAAATAATTAAGTAGCAGTCAACACTGTGCCCAAAAAGACTTGGAAGGATCTATGAAATATGAATCTTCCACACAGAGTAAAGCTTTTTATTTGGAAGTGTCTGAAATTTATTATTCCTACAAAGCTAAGATTATCTCAGTACAACAAGGATAGAGACACTGTTTTTAGCATCTGTAATAATGAAGATGAATCTCTTTATCATCTTCTCATTACTTGTGCTCATGCCAGAGTTGTTTGGAGAATGGTCAACATTGATATTGATCAAATAAGGTATAATTGTTCATCAGTTCAGGAACGGATCCTATCATGGTTTAATAACACTAATAATGCTGGAGCTGAAGATTTGATTAAGTGGAGGAATACACTTGTAAGGACCCTCAAGCTCGTCAACGCTATTAGACCAGTCAGGAGACGTTTTAGCCGATAATAACACGATTAGTGTAACTCAAAATTTAATTAATAGAAATTAATCTAACAAAAATTTAGATACGAAAATAGTACCGCTGAAGAGACCTCAAAAAGTTACGCAGAATGGACTACTCGAACGTGTCAATCGGATATCGGACGAAGAAGATATCAGTATATGAGTTTGTAGGGCCGCCTGGCTGCCCTTATCCTTTTCTTGGGTGCCTTTAGCATTTCGTTTGTCCTTATCCCCAGACCGAGAAGATAAACTCGATCTGTTTTCTTTTTCTTCTTCATTCTATTTTCCTTCTTCTCTTCTTCTTGTTCAACTTTTGTGGGTGGTTTGAGGATCGAAACTATGATATGGGAGGAAATATTAGGTAACGATTACTGGTAATGGTGTTGAATATGAATTATTGTTGGATGAAGAAGAAATTACGGAAAAGATGAAGGAAGGGCATTGATGAATTATGGGATGATTAAGAGGAATTGAAGGAAGGGCATTAAAGATTATGAGTTGAAGAATAGGTTAGTGATGTTGATTTGAAGATACATTTATAAAGAAGTTAAGAAGATCGAAGTTAGGGTTTCTGGAAGAATTCAAAGATGAATTAGAAGATGAAATTGATGTTTCAAGAAGGGAATTTGAGATGGGGATGAAGAGTACTTAGGAATTGAAGAAGTCAGGGTTATGAAGCTGAGATTGATTGAAGCTCGTGTTTGGATCTGTTGAAGAACTGGGGTTTCATTCTCGTATCAAGAAGGTGATGAAGTTATTATTGGTGCTGATTCAGAAGACTTATCATGAGGTAATTGATTTCTTAATAACTTGGTAAAGTACTTATGTTCTGATTTGAGTTTGGGAGATTGTTCATGATAGAAGAGTTAAAAGAATTTACTGTATATGGGAGCTATAAATCATTGGTATTGATATTGTTGAACCAGTGGTGGTACGAGCTAGATTTATCATATTGAGAATGATGAATTAATGGTGGTGGTGGTTTTCTTAATATTGAAATGGTGGTGTTAGTATTGTATGTGATGTTGAGCTACAGGGGACATCAGTGGGTGGATATGATTTCAGTGAAGATATGATGAACTGAGCAAGAATGATTCTATAGGAATTGTATGCTAAGTCAATAGTGATTTGAAATGGTGGTTGTATGTGTGTTTGGAATGCATATGTAATTGGAGATTGGAACTGGTATGTTGGACTTGCTGATGTGTTTCATATTGAGTTGGAGCTAACTGTTTTGAATTGTGCTTAGCTTCAAAAGATAATGGAAGTATAGTGATTGGAAGTAGTTGTAGGTGGGTGTGGGATTGATGGCTGAGATGAATGGTACTATAGAAGCAAGGAATGGGAATAGCAGAGTTGTATCGAAGTAAATAGGGTTATGGCTGCTCAAGTTGAACTGGGATGCTAGATGAATATAAGGCTAAGACTTGGGTCTGGTGTTGGTATAAATGATGGGGGTTTAGGTTGGAGTTATGAGCGAGATGTACTGCCAGTACAGTTGAGAGTGTTTTAGTTGAGATAATCTGAGTCTTGACTAGAGCTGCAATTGCAGGTAAGTTGAGTTTATTGTTGTGTATAAGTTATGAAGTTTATATGAATTAAATAATCTGGTAGAATTGAAGTAATGAACAAGAAGTTTGCATTGTAGGGTTAAGAGTTTTTGTGATTGCAGTGGTCTGTAACATATTCAGTATTTCTGAATGAACTGACCTAGACTAACTTAGACATCTGACTGAGTCGACTCATCTGACTCAGTGATCCCGATTTGTACTATTGACCGAGTTTTCCTTGACCGGGTTAGACTTTGACCTGACTTTAACTTAGACTTGACCTTTGACTAGACTCTGACCTGGACATAGATGTTGAATGTTAAGTTGACCTTGGACTATAGCACTGATAACTGAAAAGCCCTAATACTCTTCCACCACTAGAATTACCGCGATAAACGAGTTTTGATATGATGATAAACGAGTTTTGGGAGATGCTATTTATAGATGTTTTCGCATCTGTTGGGAATGGCGTCTATTGGAATCGAAACGATGAGTATCTTCATCATCAGACATGAATGACGTCTGTTGGAATCGAAGATTCTGGATATTATTCTATCTGTCGAAACAGTTACGTCACCAAAAAATTCTTGGATAGAACAGTTGAAAATATTCCAACACACCTATGGGGAAAGGAGAACAATACCAACTTGAAATTCAAAATGCAGCCTATCGTATGTTTAACATATCCAACATTATCACTAAAACAAATAACAAGCCTGACCTATATCCATGAAAACAAAGGAGAAAGAACCCTTTTGAAAACCTTCCCTGACTTTGATGCTAAAGGAAAGAACAAGAAAAAATTGAAATCGATTGTCGAAACAAAAGGAACAAGGAAACCATTTATTCTGAAAAAACAGGAATGCAGATTGAACACCAGAAAGATCAAGACAAATTGCAGAAATGCTTGTTTCTTAGATTACCCAATCAAAACAGAGATGGATCAAAATCCAACCATTAAGAACAACCCTAGATTACCCAACCTGACCCAATTCAGAAGATAATCCATCCTATAATTGCTTAATTAGGATACAAACAAAATAGAGATATAATCAATTGAACAGAGATACACCTTGAACATAGATAATAGATCTGGAATTGATAGCAAGCAAACTTGATTTTTCTGATACCCTAATTACGGCAGCCAAACAGAATAGAGATGCATCCAATCAAACATTCTCATTCCATAACAAACAACTAAAGAGCAAATGATGCCCAATTTAGTTTATGAAACCATTCCATGACAAAAGCTAAAGTAGATTATAGAAATGATCCCTCATATAACAGAAGATAGTCATAAAACCCTCCGCCACATAAAACAAGAAAATAGCATTGATAACTTAAAAGCCCTAATACTCTTCAAACACTAGAATTACCGCGATAAACGAGTTTTGATATGATGATAAACGAGTTTTGGGAGATGCTATTTATAGATGTTTTCGCATCCGTTGGGAATAGCGTTTGTTGGAATCGAAACGATGAGTCTCTTCATTATCAGACATGAATGAAGTCTATTGGAATCGAAGATTCTGGATATGATTTTAACTGTCGAAACAGTTACGTCAACAAAAAATTCTTGGATAGCACAGTTGAAAATATTCCAACACACCTATGGGGAAAGGAGAACAATACCAACTTGAAATTCAAAATGCGGCCTATCGTATGTTTAACATATCCAGATTTGTTATCACTAAAACAAATAACAAGCTCTGACCTATATCCATGAAAACAAAGGAGAAAGAACCCTTTTGAAAACCTTCCTAATTTTTGATGCTAAAGGAAAGAACAAGAAAAAATTGAAATCGATTGTCGAAACAAAAGGAACAAGGAAACCATTTATTCTGAAAAAACAGGAATGCAGATTGAACACCAGAAAGATCAAGACAAATTGCAGAAATGCTTGTTTCTTAGATTACCCAATCAAAACAGAGATGGATCAAAATCCAACCATTAAGAACAACCCTAGATTACCCAACCTGACCCAATTCAGAAGATAATCCATCCTATAATTGCTTAATTAGGATACAAACAAAATAGAGATATAATCAATTGAACAGAGATACACCTTGAACATAGATAATAGATCTGGAATTGATAGCAAGCAAACTTGATTTTTCTGATACCTTAATTACGGCAGCCAAACAGAATAGAGATGCATCCAATCAAACATTCTCATTCCATAACAAACAACTAAAGAACAAAAGATGCCCAATTTAGTTTATGAAACCATTCCATGACAAAAGCTAAAGTAGATTATAGACATGATCCCTCGTGCAACAGAAGATAGTCATAAAACCCTCCGCCACATAAAACAAGAAGATAGCACTGATAACTCAAAAGCCCTAATACTCTTCCAACACTAGAATTACCGCGATAAACGCGTTTTGATATGATGATAAACGAGTTTTGGGAGATGCTATTTATAGATGTTTTCGCATCTGTTGGGAATGGCGTCTGTTGGAATCGAAACGATAAGTCTCTTCATCATCAGACATGAATGGCGTCTATTGGAATCGAAGATTCTGGATATGATTTTAACTGTCGAAACAGTTACGTCACCAAAAAATTCTTGGATAGCACAGTTGAAAATATTCCAACACACCTATGGGGAAAGGAGAACAATACCAACTTGAAATTCAAAATGCAGCCTATCGTATGTTTAACATATCCAGCTGTTATCACTAAAACAGATAACAAGCCTGACCTATATCCATGAAAACAAAGGAGAAAGAACCCTTTTGAAAACCTTCCCTGACTTTGATGCTAAAGGAAAGAACAAGAAAAAATTGAAATCGATTGTCAAAACAAAAGGAACAAGGAAACCATTTATTATTCTAAAGAACAGGAATGCAGAAAGAACACAAGAAAGATCAAGACAAATTGCAGAAACGCTTGTTTCTTAGATTACCCAATCAAAACAGAGATGGATCAAAATCCAACCATTAAGAACAACCCTAGATTACCCAACCTGACCCAATTCAAGATAATCCATCCTCAATTGCTTAATTTGGATACAAACAAAATAGAGATATAATCGGTTGAGCAGGCAGATACACCTTGAACATAGATAATAGATCTTTCTTGATAGAAAGCAAACTTGATTTTTACGATACCTAATTACTTGAAAATACCCTAAATAGAGATGCATCCAATCAAACATTCCCATTCCATAACAAACAACTAAAGAACAAAAGATACCCAATTTAGTTTATGAAACCATTCCATGACAAAAGCTAAAGTATATTATAGAAATGAACTCTCATGCAAAAAAAGATAATTCTAAAACCCTCCGCCACATAAAACAAGAAAATAACATTGATAACTCAAAAGCCCTAATACTCTTCCAACACTAGAATTACCGCGATAAACGAGTTTTGATATGATGATAAACGAGTTTTGGGAGATGCTATTTATAGATGTTTTCACCTGGCATGGGAATGGCGTCTGTTGGAATCCACAAACGATGAGTCTCTTCATCATCGACATGAATGGCGTCTATTGGAATCGAAGATTCCTATATGATTTAACTGTGCACAAAAAATTCTTGGATAAATCTAGAACTAAAATATTCCAACACACCTATGGGGAAAGGAGAACAATACCAACTTGAAATTCAAAATGCAGCCTATCGTATGTTTAACATATCCAGGTGTTATCACTAAAACAGATAACAAGCCTGACCTATATCCATGAAAACAAAGGAGAAAGAACCCTTTTGAAAACCTTCCCTGACTTTGATGCTAAAGGAAGGAACAAGAAAAAATTGAAATCGATTGTCAAAACAAAAAGGAACAAGGAGACCATCTATTATTCTAAAGAACAGGAATGCAGAAAGAACACAAGAAAGATCAAAGACAAATAGCACAAACGCTTGTTTCTTAGATTACCCAATCAAAACAGAGATGGATCAAAATCCAACCATTAAGAACAACCCTAGATTACCCAACCTGACCCAATTCAGAAGATAATCCATCCACGAATTGCTTAATTAAGATACAAAAAAATAGAGATATAATCAATTGAATGAGAAATACACTATGAACATAGATAATAGATCCGGAATTGATAGCAAGCAAACTTGATTTTTTCCGATACCTTAATTACTTCATGACCAAACGAAATAGAGATGCATCCAATCAAACATTCCCATTCCATAACAAACAACTAAAGAGCAAATGATGCCCAATTTAGTTTATGAAACCATTCCATGACAAAAGCTAAAGTAGATTATAGAAATGATCCCTCATACAACAAAGATAGTCATAAAACCCTCCGCCACATAAAACAAGAAAATAGCATTGATAACTTAAAAGCCCTAATACTCTTCAAACACTAGAATTACCGCGATAAACGAGTTTTGATATGATGATAAACGAGTTTTGGGAGATGCTATTTATAGATGTTTTCGCATCCGTTGGGAATAGCGTTTGTTGGAATCGAAACGATGAGTCTCTTCATTATCGACATGAATGAAGTCTATTGGAATCGAAGATTCTTGATATGATTCTAACTGTCAAAACACTTACGTCACCAAAAAATTCTTGGATAGCACAGTTGAAAATATTCCAACACACCTATGGGTAAAGGAGAACAATACCAACTTGAAATTCAAAATGCAAAATACCTATCATATGTTTAACATATCCAATTTGTTATCACTAAAATGAGATAACAAGCACGACTTTGTATCCATGAAAACAAAGGAGAAAGAACCTTTTAAAACCTTCTCTCGACTTTGATGCTAAAGGAAAGAACAAGAAAAAATTAAAATCGATTGTCAAAACAAAAGGAACAAGGAAACCATTTATTAGAAAAACAGAATGCAGATTGAATACCAGAAAGATCAAGACAAATTGCAGAAAACGCTTGTTTCTTAGATTACCCAATCAAAACAGAGATGGATCAAAATCCAACCATCAAGAACAACCCTAGATTACCCAACCTGACCCAATTCAGAAGATAATTCATCCTGGAATTACTTAATTAGGATACAAACAAAATAGAGATATAATCAATTGAACAGAGATACACCTTGAAAATAGATAATAGATCTCGAAATAATAGCAAGCAAACTTGATTTTTCTGATACCTAATTACGGCAGCCAAACAGAATAGAGATGCATCCAATCAAACATTCTCATTCCATAACAAACAACTAAAGAGCAAATGATGCCCAATTTAGTTTATGAAACCATTCCATGACAAAAGCTAAAGTAGATTATAGAAATGATCCCTCATATAACAAAGATAGTCATAAAACCCTCCGCCACATAAAACAAGAAAATAGCACTGATAACTCAAAAGCCCTAATACTCTTCCAACACTAGAATTACCGCGATAAACGAGTTTTGATATGATGATAAACGAGTTTTGGGAGATGCTATTTATAGATGTTTTCGCATCCGTTGGGAATAGCATGCGTTTGTTGGAATCAAACGATGAGTCTCTTCATTATCGCACATGAATGAAGTCTATTGGAATCGAAGATTACGATATGATTTTAATCGTCAAAAGATTCGTCAACAAAAAATTCTTGGATAGCACAAGTTGAAAATATTCCAACACACCTATGGGGAAATGAGAACAATACCAACTTGAAATTCAAAATGCAACTTATCGTATGTTTAACATATCCAGGTGTTATCACTAAAACAGATAACAAGCCTGACCTATATCCATGAAAACAAAGGAAGAAGAACCCTTTTGAAAACCTTCCCTGACTTTGATGCTAAAGGAAAGAACAAGGAAAAATTGAAATCGATTGTCAAAACAAAATGAACAAGGAAACCATTTATTCTGAAAAAACAGGAATGCAGATTGAACACCAGAAAGATCAAGACAAATTGCAGAAACGCACTACAAAAATAGGTCTTATTCGTGAGGGTTTTTTGAAGAGGGGCGTCACAAATAAGAGTTATTTGTGAGGGTTTATGCCCAAGCGTCACAAATACTTAAATTAGTCAAAGTCAACTCAAATTCGGTCAGTTTCAAGTGTCCGACAGAATAGTTTGTGAGGGTTTTTGGACCAACCGTTGCAAGTACTTGAGTCAGTCAAAGTCCAACATATTCTTTGTCAGTTTTAAGAATCCGACACCACAAACTCCAACAGTTTTATGAGTCCGACAAAAGATTTTTTTTTTCAATCGCTGCGGTTCTCAAAACTCCATCACTTTATTTCTCATATCTTCTTACCAGATCTGGTTTTCTTCTCCTCTTACCTTCTTGTCTTCTTCGCAAAGAAGTTCGCGAGAGGTTGCTTCTTTTTCCAACTCTCGTCTAGAACCATCAACTGTTCTTGAGCTTACTCTCATCTATTAATGGGTTTTCTTCTTCTTTGCTTAATATCACTTTTAATTATTTGTTTCTTTGTTTTGCAGGATCCATTATATTACTTTTAATCTCTTTTTGTTACTTTGTTTCTTTGATTAAGAACTGGTTTTACTTTTAATTGCTTGTTTTCTTGTTTATTTGTTTTGCAGGATCTAAAGGAGTAAACTTTCAGGTGAAATTTCCAGACTTTTTGTTTGTATTCTGTGATTAAAAAAAATTAATTTGTTTTTTTTTTTTTTTCAATTTCTTAGGGTTTACTGGAAAATTTTATTTTCTTTAATTTCTGAGGGTTTGTGTTATGGATTTCATGTTGTTTAATTTCTTAGGGTTTGTGTTATGGATTTGTGGCCTAGAAACGAAATCTAAATATGGGTTTCTGTTGATGGAACTTGGTATTGTGGATTGAGCTTTCAATTTCTTAGATTTGAGCTAAGAATTTCTGATTTAGGTTTGAGTTTTATCTGTTTTGTACAAATATTGGGGTTTTGTGAAATTTCTTAGTTTTTGATTGTGTTTGTGTTGTTGTCTCTAATTTATGTTGAATGGGAAATCATGGGAAAAGGCTGAGCCTTTTCAGGTTTGGTGTCCTGAGCTAAGTGATTATTGGATCGTACTGAGATATTTAACTCGGTAAATATTCTTGTTAGCTGATATGACAACATACATACTAGAGTTCATAATTGAGTTTCTGTAATGCCTTATTGAATTTTTTTTTTATGATTGCAAAAATGTTCTACCCAAATTTCTCTGTTAGGATATAAGATATGGGTTGTCCTGATTCTGTGCATGATTGAATAGATATGGGTTGTCATGATTCTGTGCTAGCAATGGTTGATTCGTGTTAAACACTTGGATGGGTTTGTTACAAATTACTTAATATGTATTCAGTGACGGTAATGAGCTTGGTTTCTCATGTATTTGCGAACTCATAGATTGATTAAACTTATTTTTGTTGATGATTTAATGGTTCCCAAAAACGTATTTTTGAATTAGATTTCTTGGAGTTGATCGTCGATTTAGGACTAAGCTTTGGTCCATTCTGATTTAGTTATTTAATTCTCTCAATATTTATGTCTTGTTTATTAGTAGACTAGATGTAACCTTTTCAGTTGACATTATCCGTGCATTCATCAAAGCGCAATCCCACTACCCCAACACCAATTTAGTTTTGTACTTTGTTTCCCTTTTCAGGCAGTTCATGGGGGAGGAATGAATGTTTTGAAAGGCCTTTATAATGAAGTTTACTATGTCATATTCTGGTCTTATTGGTTGTAAGACTGACAATGGGACAGCGCACTGTTAAACCTGCTTTCTGCTTTTGTTTTCGTCTAGCATTATTAGCGAGAAATCTGCACCGTCATGGTCCCATGGTCATGCTCGAGGTAATAAACTTTTAATAAGCTAGATATTAAGTTTGTGAAAAATTATATCTTACTGAAGTGTGGGTGTTAACTCCTTAGTGATGTTTTAAAAGGTTAATGCCCTTAAATGAAGTGGATGAACAAAGTGTATGTAATCTTAATTCTTTTCTTTAATGTCAATTTTGTTCATCCGGCTCGGATTACTCAACTTTTTTAGTCTCATGTATGCATCATGTTTTGAAACCGGCATGTGTCGAAGTATGCTTGGAAATGAGACACAGTGAAGGAAGTACACAAAGGGGTTTTGGTCTAATCTCAAATGTATGCATGTGTATATTGTGTCTGGTGTTGATGAAATATAGCATTTCATTGGTTGTACCGACTAGATGAGTAGTATTAAGTATTATCCTTTAGTTTTAGCGATGAAACACTGGATTCGATACTTTAAGTTTTTTTTGTACCCACTCATCCAAGTGGTTGTATGTTAAATATGATAAAATTCAATATATCTAACGGATGTGTGAATTAGGGATGCACTGTTGCACTCTAGGTACTGGGGATATCCGTTTGTTTACTTAGATAAACTGCCGAAATGTTTTATTATAAAGTTCCAATTTTGCCGGACATTGTATGCGAAGGTCATTAGATAGCAGCACATGAGAAGTTAGGACCTAAATTTCCATTGAATGCTTCATTGATTTTGTTAGGATTATGTCCAATTAGTTAAAGGAAATCTCATTTTCATTTACATAATAACAACCTCATAAGCTTGCCCTTTTTCGAAGATTGTTGGTCACTTGGTATATGGAGTACCTTAATTTGTCTTTGTCAATACACCTTAATTACAATTTAAAAGAACTCTCTTGGTATATGAGTTTGTAAGTCTAAGATTTGTATAGTGTCTAACTAGTGGTGATCTTTGCTAGTCTTTTTAGTGTCTTGGTGGTAGTGGGCACAATAAATCTGTCAGACCTCCATTTAAGATTTAAAAACTCGTGTTTAGTTGGGTTGAATGGTATCTAAATGAGACGGTGGCTTATGACTTTCTTAATAAAATTGGGTCCGTTTCAGGACAATGTGGTATTACGAATAAAATCTGCGGGTTTTTTTCTCGGCCACACAATGTATGTTGTCACAGGTATATCTATCCATGAATATCTTCTGCTAGGTTCTCATTGGTTGTTGTTTGAACACCACAAATTCAAGAATCCGTGGGTTTTTTTCTCGGCCATGCAATGTATGTTGACACGGATATTTTGTCTACATAATGAATTAGGTAGGGACTGTGACTGATACAAATCTGAATGTGATTTATTCTTTTTTTTCTCAGTATCAGTAAAAAGTTTTTTTTCGTTTTTTGCAATACCAATTATTCTTTTTGATATTTATGTAGAAGGGAATGGAGGGAGTAGAGATCCAAGTTGAGTAGAGATCCAAGCTAGCCAACTAGCATCTGATATTGTGCTACAAGGACGACATAATGCTTTTGCTCAAGTGCGAGGACGAGATAAAGGGAATCGTGTTTGCTGTTTAGGCAATGGTATAAATCCAAAGAAATATTGGAGTGAAGAATCATCCACCAATCCTACCACCGACCCAAATGTCAAGGTTTCAACCTTAGAAAACAACTGGAGAATTCCAGTATGCGAACATCAAAGAATGCAACAGATGGGCGATTTGGAGGCACTTCTTGCGCATGATGAACCTGGAACCGCCAACACATCTTATCAGCAAATTTTTGATTAGGATTGCGAATTGGAGGCAAAACTAAAGGTAAATGAGTTGCTTCACTAAGTTATTTCCTTAAAACTTTGAACCTTCCATGTAAATTTTTGTGACACTAATGCTTAATGGATTTATATGTTATAGGAAATACAAGACTGTTGATAATCTTAGTTACCAGTTGTTTGAACTCTCTGGGTCTTTCTGTTGCCCAGATTTATGTTTTTAAAACAGTTAAACATCTTACTATCGATATGTAAATTTATATGGTGCATCAATGTAAAACTTTGTTATGAATAGTATAAGTTTTTGGTTCAGGGTGAATGATGCGAGTTTCTGGTTCCTTGTGAATGGTATAAGCTTTTTTATTTTTGTGTGATAAGATTTTTGAAAATTCTGTAATTTCGAGTATCTAAAATCCGGCGCTGGAGAATAGTAACCAGTGACCGGTATCGATGCCCGGCAATGTCGGCATAAAAATCCGGCTGCGGTTGTCGGAAAATTTCCGACGGCGGCAGGAAAACACTTTTTTGACGGTTTGACCAAATGCCACAAATAGAATAACTATTCGTGACGGTTGACTAAACGTCACAAATGATCTCAAACCGTCACAAAAAACATTTGTGACCCCAGTAGTAACGACGGATTGTGGCCCGTCACAAATGTGTTTTTGTGACGGTCTTTTTAACATTTGTGATGGTTATTTGTTATTTGTGACGGTTTATAAACTGTCACTAAAGGCCCTCTGTTTTGTAGTGACGCTTGTTTCTTAAATTACCCAATCAAAACAGAGATGGATCAAAATCCAACCATTAAGAACAACCCTAGATTACCCAACTTGACCCAATTCAGAAGATGATCCATCCTGGAATTGCTTAATTAAGATACAAAAAAAATAGAGATATAATCAATTGAACAGAGATACACTATGAACATAGATAATAGATCTGGAATTGATAGCAAGCAAACTTGATTTTTCTGATACCTTAATTACGACAGCCAAACAGAATAGAGATGCATCCAATCAAACATTCCATTCCATAACAAACAACTAAAGAGCAAATGATGCCCAATTTAGTTTATGAAACCATTCCATGACAAAAGCTAAAGTAGATTATAGAAATGATCCCTCATGCAACAGAAGATAGTCATAAAACCCTCCGCCACATAAAACAAGAAAATAGCATTGATAACTTAAAAGCCCTAATACTCTTCAAACACTAGAATTACCGCGATAAACGAGTTTTGATATGATGATAAACGAGTTTTGGGAGATGCTATTTATAGATGTTTTCGCATCCGTAAGGAATAGCGTTTGTTGGAATCGAAACGATGAGTCTCTTCATTATCAGACATGAATGGCGTCTATTGGAATCGAAGATTCTTGATATGATTCTAACTGTCGAAACACTTACGTCACCAAAAAATTCTTGGATAGCACAGTTGAAAATATTCCAACAAACCTATGGGGAAAGGAGAACAATACCAACTTGAAATTCAAAATGCAGCCTATCGTATGTTTAATATATCCAGCTGATATCACTAAAACAGATAACAAGCCTGACCTGTATCCATGAAAACAAAGGAGAAAGAACCCTTTTGAAAACCTTCCATGACTTTGATGCTAAAGGAAAGAACAAGAAAAAATTGAAATCGATTGTCAAAACAAAAGGAACAAGGAAACCATTTATTCTGAAAAAACAGGAATGCAGATTGAACACCAGAAAGATCAAGACAAATTGCAGAAACGCTTGTTTCTTAGATTACCCAATCAAAACAGAGATGGATCAAAATCCAACCATTAAGAACAACCCTAGATTACCCAACCTGACCCAATTCAGAAGATAATCCATCCTGGAATTGCTTAATTAGGATACAAACAAAATAGAGATATAATCAATTGAACAGAGATACACCTTGAACATAGATAATAGATCTGGAATTGATAGCAAGCAAACTTGATTTTTCTGATACCCTAATTACGGCAGCCAAACAAAATAGAGATGCATCCAATCAAACATTCCCATTCCATAACAAACAACTAAAGAATAAAAGATACCCAATTTAGTTATGAAACCATTCCATGACAAAAGCTAAAGTAGATTATAGAAATGATCCCTCATGCAACAGAAGATAGTCATAAAACCCTCCGCCACATAAAACAAGAAAATAACACTGATAACTCAAAAGCCCTAATACTCTTCCAACACCAGAATTACCGCCATAACCACCACTAAACACCTTTACCGCCACCTGAACCACCACCACCGCTGTCGGAGCCGGACTCAGTTTCACTGTCAGTAACATAGACGACTACGACCTTCACCCTTGGTCGATCCCTCCACAAACACCGACGTGCCGTCTTCTCTGCGAAAACTAACCCACAAAAAACTCAAGAAATCAGCGAAAAGAAAGAATGTAAATAACTTTCTATTTACAAATTAGAAGTTGCTAAGAAAACGTTTCCAAACCTAGTTTACTTTCTTTCGGTGGAGCGGATGGGAAGAACCCTTTCTTCTTCTCAGTTCCGACATCTCTCAAGGCGGGAGAGGCCTCACCTTTCAACCCCATCGTTGATACTCTCAGTCTAGTAAAATTTAGATGCAGTTTTGCAAAAAATGGAGGCTGAGGCACTCTTGTGTGATGGGGTTCTTTCTTGCTCTTCTTAGTCTTCTATTTATAACTGCGTGAGTGGGTTGGGGATATGGGTCCGGATAAAAAAAAAGAAAAATGAAAAAAACAAAATTTTTTTTTTTTAACTTAATCTTGGGTAATTTTTTTTTTTTTTTTTTTTTTTTTTTTTTTTTAACTTAATCTTGGGTAATAATTTTACAAAATTACCAAATTCTGATAATTGTTCCTCGAAAACATATCCTCCTTGCTTGCACAAAGTGATTCACCATCTTGTTATCAACTTCTCCATCAGTATAGCCTTCACTTCATCAAACATCAAAATGTACCACCACCAGGATCCAAAATTACAACTTTCTTCTGCCAAGACCAGCAATAATCCTTCTTTGTACACGACGCTGCGAGTCATTGACGTAAGCAGGAAAACCAAAGCAAGCTTCTGCAATCTCACGCAACCATAGCTCATATTATCACAAGATGTTGAAACTGTGGTGAACCAACTACTGCCAAGAAGAAGTACTTGTTCCTGGCTTCAAAACTCTGGCAGCAATCAGGTATATATGTATGCACTGCCACCATACAGCCAAACGGCTTGCTCTTCTAACTTTTCAGTCAGTTTGGCAAACTCACTCTGCGGAAATTGTCAGATCTTTACCTTGCCCATACTCTTCAACTGTTCCCCCTTCTGCAAAAGCTTTCACCTTTTCATTAGACAAGTTGCTTCAAAAAATATCAGAAGAATATAAACTCAATCTGACTTGTCCGGGTTGTACACAATCTGTCAGCATACCAGAGAACAACAGCAACTTCTGATAAAACTTCCCTGGCAATTTTGCACACTACAAGGCAGTCAGTCGTCAGTAATACTCTCCTTTACTCCGGACAAGGAGCTTTCGGCTTTGAAGTTCTCCAAAGAATCATTCACAAAGATCTGTTTCTCCCTCTTCCTTCATGAACCCTTAAACACGGGATGCATCATGGCATTAAATTTCTTTCTCTAAAGAAGATAATGCACACGTTGATGACAAAGAGTAACTAGCAAATGTTGCAGACTTCTTCTTTATAACAAGTGAACAATCTCATGATGCTCGACAACCTCTCCTTTCAGATACTGGCCATTGGAAAACATAACTTAGTAAAGATAGATTTCACTACTCCACTTCCAGTAAACGCAAATGCCAACAAAGATTCTCCTTCACTGAAGCTCTCTTCCAAACCAGACCAAGTTCTATTAGCTTCTGATGAGTTTCAGTAGTATCTCACAAGTTTGTGACTCTACAGCAACATAACTTTCCTTCATCTGCTACGCCAAAGTGTGAACGGAATCTTCTCAAGCTTGAACTTTCGTATTTATGAAGGTCGATCTGATTGTTACTGGAGTGTGTAAACTATTCTGGTGCTAGAATTGCATCTACGAGATAAACAACACCCTCCTTTGCGAAAGGGATTCAAGAATTGCGTCTGTGGCATAAACTTTTCTGCACGATATTTAAAGCTGATATCAACAGATGGTGATCCTTCCTAGCAAACACACCCACAAGAAAACTGCAAGACCATCCAAAAACAAAGTTAATAATATCATTTAGACAAACGACCAAGGCAGACTAACAAAGCTTCCTTTACCTCGATATGTTGGTATTGTCGACTATGTCAAACAGAATATATCGGATCTCCTAACATAAACTAACTTGCTGATCACAGAAACCAGCCGTCATAATTTTGTAGATTTGCACCACCATTTACAACCTGTAGAAAGATAAAAGATAATGTTACACCATTTACTCTTTGAAAGAAAACAATCATCACAGAGTAAACCCAACTTATACAAAACATGGAAACAACAAAATCAAGAGCAGGGTAAAAAAACAAACCTCAACCAAAGTGGGCACATTATCTATGCCAAAACGCCTCAGAAGATCAGGTTGGCCCTTTAAAACCTTTTTCCTTACTTTGATGACTTCAAGAGACCACTTTCAGCATTCGAGTATTCCGAGCAACTTATCCAGTGTTTCCTTATCCTCCACTTAGTTCTGTGCATTTTCCTCCGCCTACTGAGTCTTCCAAATTTCTCTCATCTGGAAAAACCTGCCCAGTTTGAATAGAAGCTAGATGCATCAGTTGATAAACAAGTTATGTATATGCATGAGATGCATCAAGCAGAGAAGTAATCTAGAACCAACAATATGATCAAATACTGTTTGGAAATTTGAATCTAGCCTCTTATATAAAAGAAAAACTTGATATAATAGGTCTACAAATGAACACACCTTGAAATTTATGATTTCATCTTCCACGCTTAACACTTTTAACAGCTTTCAATTTTTACAGGACGTACTCCATTTCTTCCTTTAAGCAGGTTCGCCTTCCTTCCTTGAAATAACAAAGCTCCCGAACTGGATATCTTCCACTGGCGTTGTAATGATTCATCTCCAGCTAAGCAGTAGCTACAGCATCATAAACTTCCTCGTCTCATTCATCTTTCAGCTCTCTCAAGTCCTTATCATCTTCATTTATAACTTCCTGCACCGGACAGAATTGACGGCACTCTTCAAACTCAACAGTGATGGTAATTTGAGGGAGAAGATAATTTACTCACACAAAGCCGTTTATATCAAGGATAAAACAATGCGAGGAAAATATGAAGAAATTGGAAACAAAAGTAAACGAGATGCACTTGATATAATGATTACTCACATGATGCTGTTTATCGATTGTCACATGCTTATATAAGGATACCACCCTGAATCTTGTATTTTATTTTGCCACAACGAGCATGGCTCAACAGGTTTTGTTTCCCATTCTGTAGTCGACAACTTCTTGATGCATGGTTACTCATTCAGCTCTCTCATCCGCTTTATCCCAATTACAGGAGGACCTGAACATATATTTGAAAACCAATCCAACCCTGCAGGGTAAGGATAAATCAACCGCTTGTTTCGGAATAAAAATAAATTACTTTCTGGTACATATGGAATAAGTCTATCCACAAGATTCTCACCTCGATCAAAACTTCGCGTCATGCTGTAGCTCGTGGTTACTTCTGTACTCCTTGGCGATTATGGGGTTATTGAGGTTAATCAAACTATCCAACTCATAATCTTTCTCTTCCAGTCTTTTGCGCATCTCCATTAAAGACTTGAACATTTTCTCCACTACTTATATTTTTTCGCTCCTTAAAAATATTCTCTTGCATAGTATTTAGCTTTCCTTTAACCTGTGGCAGTCCAACAAAGATACAATTGGTAAAATGTCTCCATTTCGTTCCCATGATGTAGCTTTCTCATGGTTCACAAAGTTTCCCGAAAAGACATACACAGTAATTCAGGGTTAGTATAGGCTAGTCAACCTTTTTTATTTCCATGCATTCCATCCTTTGATTCTTTACATCTATACACAAGATTCTGCAGTCTCTTTACCTCGAATCAGCGATAATCTATCCGGCAAACGAGAATAATGACACGAAAATTAAGTTATCGATCAAATGAAATTATCTAAAAATAACATTAACAATTAAGAAAAATCACAGCTAATGAGATTACAATGACACCAGCCACACCTATATGTTGGTATTGCCAATCCAAATTTAAAATGACACCACCACACCTACAATGGCTTGCATCTACGGCGATTAACAACACCTTCCTTTGCAAAAGGGTTCAAGAACATATCAGGAAGCTCATTCTAGGCTATACACAAAGCACATGGTGAAACTGCAAGACCATCCAAAATTAACTGACAATCGCCAAAATGACCCAGGAACACTAACAAAGCTTCCTAAATGTTGGTATTGCCAATTGGATTAAAACAACCAATAAAGTTCCGATTCTAGTTTTTAATTGGATTCAATATAAAACAATCAATACAGTTCCAATTCATATTGGGTATTGGACATATAACAATAAAATGGATTGATCTAGCAATCCAGACTGATTGGGATTGAAATCAATACAAAAAGATCTGTAGGTTTGACATTAAGAGATGAGAAGTGTTCTTGACTATGAATCCAATCAAAGTTTATACCTTTCTGATTAATTGATGAAGAAATCTAAAGGAGCCGCCTTTGGAATGTTTAAAGAGATGCAGAGAAGGCTGTAAATCCAAATTGACATTAAGAACACCAGTGATATAGATCAGAGAAGATGAATTCGCATCAAGAGGAACCTTTAGGAGAATTTGTCGATGAATTTGAGTTTTTCCCCTCTGGGATAGAAGAACAGAGGAGTTTCTTCTGGAAACTTCACATTGAAAAGAAGATTGGTTGATTCAGGATGTTGTTTCCTAACCCTAATTAACAGATTTTACTTTTTTTACACCCCGTAAAAGTAAAAGTAAGAATAAGAAAATGTTTGGGTGGAAAGTAATTTAGAGTTTGACTTTATTCAATTTAGTTTGACTCTGTCGAATTACTGCCTTGAATTCGAGAAGAAATGAACTTCAGTTGGGGAATGCATAAAAGAAAATACTCAATTGGATTGTCAAGATAGAATATAC
>JAJJWW010001982.1:0-303060 GCA_023531295.1 Papaver armeniacum | reverse complement strand
GAGCTAAAGAAATTACAATCACTCTTAATTTTCTCTCTCCTAATGACTTGCTTAACAATTCAAAAAGACCTCCCCTACAATGGATCGACTCGACCCTTTATATAGGGTATTACATAGTGGATGACAACTAAGTCTGTCCTTTATTTTCGAAACAACTTGCGAGTCCCCGCGAATGTGTAACTGCTTGTCCTCGCGGCACTCCTAAATCTCGCCAAGTCTTCACACTTTCCTCATGTTTTGATTGTTGTCATCCATTACGTCATTTATTTACCTCCATGCGACTCCTTCGCGACGCAGTTGTTTATTAATCTCGCGAAGTATTGGTGTTGCGATATTCTGATCCTACAAGCACCACTTTTTTCTTTAGCCAAATTCTTTCACACCTAGTCAATATCAAAACCATCATGTTTTTCTACATATCCATTTCTTACCTTATCCATGGATTGTTGATCTGGATATCGATGTCTTGTAAACAAGCAATTATCCGAGTAGAGTAAATCACTTTATATATGAATTTTAGTAGTTTGAGTGTAAACTCGTACAAAAGAATCGGAATTTTCGTGATTGTGTACTTCCTCCCCGTGAGAAATAAGTGCCAACCAAGGAGATTCTTAGCCTTCCCAAGGTTCTGCGAGATATTTAGGGTCCTGAGTAAAGGTTTTGTAGCATATCTTCTCAGAAGCCCCTCCGAGACTATAATCCTGCCATAGGGGCCACTCTAGGGGTTTAAAGGTCTGCTGTGACGCTTAAATGCAAACCTTCATCCTGGATAAAGGAGTTAGGATTTTATTTTTTGATTTGCCTTGACTAGCAAATAATAAGTTTGGGGGCATTTGATACATTTATCTATGTGTCTATTTTGATCTCTTTGATTTTCTATATTGTTAGCAATCTATTTTTGTACTTATTCGCATTTTATGTCTTTGAAGGAATTTTTGGGAGAAAATAATTTCTTCGCTGAAGAAATTGTCTCAAAAGTGGTCCTCGAGAAAATTACTAGTAAAACTAGAAGATACTGTTGTGTACTTTAAGTATGTGGAGACTCCTTAAAAGTCATAATTACACCTCGTGCAATAATTGCTAAAGGGAACCTCTGACAAAGGATAAGGGGCACCTAAATTACTAAGGGATACTCCATTGATAAGGGGGCATCAATTGATATTTACACTTATGGCCATTTCCGACTCCCAAAGATCGTGGATAAGGGGCACTCATCTTCAAGGATTCAAAATCGTTGATTTCAAGTGTAAAAGCTTCATACTTCCTCGCGTAGTTTGGATTCATTGGAACGGATCTACGGAGACTGAATCACGGATTTTGTTACTTTAGGCCTGTAGGGACAAACAAGCTAGTATGGGCATTTGATCTATAAATTGGGTCAGAGTGATCGAGTTTGTTTCAAAATAGGGTCGAGGGAATACTCCGGCTTTTTCAGAAGTTTTTAAGAGAAATATAGTTTGGCATTGGTGTTTTGACCTGGGAAAATGATCCAAAGGCATCAAAAACAGGATGGTATAAGATTTAGATAACAAAGCTAAAAACAAGTTTCCATGTATATCTCGTGAATCATGCAAGGGAAAGTCACGGAAATTTCCATGGTGTATTTTTGGAAACATACGAAGAAGAGAGAATATTATTCTGAAGTGATTTTATTTTTATCATCCTATTGGCATGATATTATTCCAGACGGGTGTAGAGATAAAGAGAGAAAGCAAAAACCCGAGACTTTGGTCAAGGAAAGAAAGAGAATCTCGATATTTAGTTGCACTTTCCCGTATCAAATGGTTGGTGCATTTAGTCCTGGTAAAAGGATAGCTCCGGAGTTTGGGAGGTTTCGGAGAACAAACGGCAGGAGTCAGGCAGCAGCAGAGGGGGAAGAAGAGTTGCAAACGAGAAAAAGAAGTGTCGTTCCCAAGAACAGCTCTAAGAATGCATATAGAGATCATTTAATATTCCTCGCAACACATTTAATTTATCGCTTAATGTTGACTTCAACACTTATAAACGCTATTGCTTTTATTACTCTTCTCTTCTTTTCACTATTGTAAACACATCTTTGAGCCATGAATAAATATTTTGAGCGATTTTCACCATGTGGGAGCTAAACCCTCATCACCCGGATGACGGAGGAAGCCAATTTCATCATCGGTAACTTTATTTAATTCCTCTTTATGACTTTTGAATTAATATAATTTGAATTATGATTTTAAATTAATTAGTTGTCATTTAGTTTGATGAGTTATGCTTAGCTTAAGTGTTTTGATAACTCATGCTTACCATTTACAATTAATGTTTTATAAAATCTACCTTTAAAAGATTTAGAGTCAATAACTATTATTTTTGGGAGCTATAATTGTCAAAGAATTAATAATTGAACCATAGAAAAAGAGTTCTAGGAAATCCCGATCTCTTAATTCTCAATATTATTATCATCTTTTATTTTATTCGCTAGTTTTAAGTATTTTATTTATGTCCTAAAATCAAAAACTTCTCAAGTCCTATATCCTAATCCCTATACTTTTTTTCATTACCACTCTGTAAAACTAATATCGCTATGCCAACACGCGGACTTGTATTTAGGTTTAGGTTTTAGGTTTTGTATTTTTTTTAGGTTTTGTATATATATATATATTTTGTTCTATTTTACGCTTTTGGTATTTTGTTTTGTTGTGCAGGCTTTGCTTGAACGAAGTCAGTAAGTTGACTTGCCATAAAAGGAGAAAGCCAAGATTTTATTTTTAAGGACTTTTATTTTTGGTAGTTTTTTTATTTATTTTTGGACTTGTAATTTTCTTTTTTTATTTGTTTGTGTTTATTTTTAGTAGATTTTTTATTTAAAAAAAAAAAAACACGGCATTACCACCAATTGCATTTCGTTTGACAACCGAAGTTTAGGAAAACTGCGGATTAGTGTCAACCCGTGCCTCGGGCCTATGGAGTTACCAAATAAAGTCCACAAACCCCTCACCTCGGCATTTGGGTATATTTCAATGAGGTAACCCAAGCTACTCAAATTAGTTAGCCCAAAGATTTGCATGTGCACATTTTGTTGAATTCCTTGCATGCCAACGTAAGAGTAGATTTGTGACTTCGCTTATGAAAACCTAGAAGTGATATTTTAGGAAATAAGAATCTGACTACCTTTAATCTAGAAAGTCCTATTTTTGGACGTTTTCTCACAAAGGAGGAAAATATCCCTCATTACTTTATTTTGCCAAAATGGTTGAAGAAAAGGATGATAAGGTTCCAAAATAAACCCTTAGGATCGCTTGAACCCTTCTAGGGTAGTGACCAAATCTAATCCACCGGCTTCTAATGATCCAATTTGATATTAGACCCGGATATTGGATTGCTTCAAGTTTAGGGGTTAGAGAATGAGAACCTCCAGATTAAAATGATTTCATGACACAATGAACTATCCGAATGTTCCAGATGTGCTTAGGTTACGTTTTGTTTCACTTTCTCTATCTATGATAAAGCCAAAGAGTGGTATCATTTTATTCCGTCTAAAATAATTACCACCGGGATGGTCTTGTAGAGGGTATTTGTTAAGAAATTCTACCCACACCATAAGACTTTGTTGTCATTACTATCCAAACCTTTTGCAAAATTAGTGAAAACTTCATGATTATGTAGAAAGGTTTAGTGAATTGTTATACCAAAGTGTCCACATCACGCTTTGAAAAAGCCCACACATTCAAATTTTATATGAGGTCCTGATAGTGAAACCCGTATGCAGTAGA
The DNA here is from genome assembly GCA_023531295.1 of Papaver armeniacum. Classification (NCBI taxonomy): domain Eukaryota; kingdom Viridiplantae; phylum Streptophyta; class Magnoliopsida; order Ranunculales; family Papaveraceae; genus Papaver; species Papaver armeniacum. The sequence continues at coordinate 299,317 of JAJJWW010001982.1, read as the reverse complement.
AACAAATTAGTGGTGGAGAATTTACCCATCAAGACCCGATGAATGTTTCAATTTAATTCATCGAAAGTTAGCCGAAAAACTAGTCAATGGGCTTCAATGAGAGAACCATAAAATACCTAGAAATCCTATCCATAGGATCGATAGGGTGATTATGGGCTTTATTCTGTAAAGCGCCTGTAAGCCTTAAATGAATCATGGTCACACCACAAGTTAGATACGGCGAAAGCTTCCTATGCTCTTTTTTATAACAACTCTAGGTTTGAAACCATCAAAGATTTGATCCATATTCGCACACTTATAACTCCTTTGTTGGAAAAAACTAATCTTAATTTCTCTTCTTGGTCTAAGGGGCCGCAGTCAAGGCCGCGCTCTAGTAATTCTCGTGCTTCTCAAAGTTTTATACTAAGAACCATTTAGGAATGATCGCATTTAACTCCGTTTCTGATAAAAAATCATGAGCTTTTAGAAGAGTCTCTCCACCATCTTATCTTCATAACAACGCAGTAGGTTTAAGCAAATGGTTGAGAAGGTCAAGGTGAAAAACTCAGGCTATTTCGTAACTAAAAAATCAGGTTAGTATAATTGCGTAGTTTTTGAGCGTAAAGAGAAAGGCAGCAAGTTACCCAAATAACCACTTACCCAATACTCAGAGCAATTCATGAAGTATCCTTCTAGAGAGAAAGAGTTCAATCATGTAAACTCTCAGAATAACCCTTAGGAGCGGTAAAACGGTAGACAATAAGGTAGCCATGCCTAATAGTGGACATACCGTAGATCCACCTTCTAGTTCCCATTCTAGTTCCCAAGATGATCCCTGCATGAGTCATTAGTCAAGAGATCATAAAATTTATAGTGATGCCATTGTGGTTCCCGATAGGTCTCATTTTGTGCCCAGAGCCCCATATCCACATCTTCTTAGTTCCAACTAAGAGAGTCGATTTTCAATCAAAATAATGGAGATTTTTGAAGCAGGTAAACATAAAATATTCCTTTATTAGAAGCAATTAGGCAAATGCCTGCTATGCCAAGTTTCTTAAGGATCTTTGTACTGAAACGTAAGCTTAATGTCCATAAGAAAGCCTTTTTAGTCGGTCGTGTAAGTCAATCCTTCAACCAAAATGTTTCCCTAAGTATAAAGACCCTCGGATGCCCCACCATATCTTCAAATGATTGGTAATCACATGGTTGGATAAAGCATTACTTGACTTAGGAGCTAGCGCAACCTACCTCTGCATTTCATGTACACCAAACTAGGTCTTAAGTAGTTGAAACTTCACTAAAATGACCCTACAAATAGCGATAGGTCTCACAAAGTACTGCGTGGTGTCATAGAGGATGTACTGACTGAGGTTGATAAATTTATTTATCCAAAGGTATTTTGTTGTTTTAGACACTCAACCTCGTTCAGACCCTAGTGCTCAAAACACGTAAGTGATTTTAGGTCACCCATTTTTAGCCACATTTAATGCTATCATCAATCTGAGGACCTGCTTATGAACATATCCTTTGCAATATGACCACCTAACTAAATGTCTTTAATGTTAATAGACCACCTTATGATGACTTGGAGGAAGTGAATATGATTAGCACTTTAGTTCAGATCTAATTCAGATAATTGGGACGACACTTTATTTTAAGTGATTCCTTAGATGAATTTGATGAGACAATTTCTAAGTCAGTTAGGTGACCAAACTTTTTGAAATAAGAAGCTCTCGAGTACTTTAAAGACTCTATGACCCTGAAATTCAAGCCATAGTGCTAGGCCTCACGGAGAGTAATGTTGACCCTAATTTTGGTAATGATCTAGAAGAAGCTCTCTGAGTATTTTAAAGACTCCAGGATCCAAAATTCAAGCAATAATTAGAGGTCTTTCTCAAAATACCGATTACCCTAAGTTTTGGGGGTGGATGAGGTCAAATAAAAGTCCTTAACTTATGACTCGAGCCTAGTGTGTGCTTGAGGTATTACTTGAGTCTCTTCCGACTCCACAACCGATCCTCCCGACATTATTTTGCAGAGGAATACATCTATTCGAAACATGTTGTTCGAATGAGTCTATTTTTTCAAGACACCTATATATGAAGCCCGAGGGGCGCCTGCAGATAAACCCAAATGTCTTGGAAGAAATTTTTAAAATCAAAGAATATCTCTGGCTATTTATCTAATCCGATGCATTTGTCTTATAATTGTGGGCGCTTTATTTGGTCTTGTTGATCCAATAGCTTGTTTTGACTATTGATATATGATTCAAAGGTAATTAGCCATTTTGTGGTATTTAATGTCCTGGTCAAGACTTTAAACTTAGCACTTCTGGGAGTGTAACCTAACATTCATACGATAACTTGTAATATCTTTCCTTAACTCTTTTTTACTTCAAATGGTCAGCCTTGTTCATGCTTTTAATTTTATCTTTAAACATTGAGGACAATGTTAGATTTAAGTTTGGGGCGTGGGAGAAACTTTTTAGCTGCAATAAATAAACTCCAGAGCCTAGAAATTTATGTTTATTAAGGATGGCACTAACTAATCTAAGTGATGGAAGCATTTTGCTTGTAGGAGTTGAGGAACTAACTGATTAGATGGAAACATCTAAAGAGTTCATTCATAAAAGCACAGAGCTCAAAGTTAGAAATAACATGGTAGTTTCTGACCACATCTCGCTGAGTCCTTTTTCACTGCTTTTTATTTTGTTTTCTTGCATATGTTTCTCTGGGTGATTAGGTGGGGCTCACGATTCAAGTTGTTACCACGCTAGGGTGAAATAGAGTGATTGAGATAATCAAAAAAAAAAAGTTGAAAAAAAAAAAAAAAAAAAAAATTGAGACTGCACTCATCGTATCAACCTTAATAAATTCAACAAAGTCCACCATCGGGAACCTCCTTTGTATATGCCAAACAGTTGACCTAGAGTTAGGGGATTATCACCACCGGCTGTCCCTTGTATATGCCAGTTGTGTTGATATTAGTGCAAAAGATCTCACCATTAGGATAGGTTCATTTTGGCGGGCCTTCAGACAGATAAGAGAAACACCGCTCACCTATTCAACATCAAAACCATCTATGTTTTTCTATATCCATCTCATAATAATCTATCCATGTGATTTGTTGACTCCGGATATTGATGTCCATAGTGCGACTATCTGAGTAGAGCTCTGTCACTTATATATGAATTTTAGCATGCTTGAGCGAAACTCAGCGTGTTGAATTGGAATTTCTCGTGAGGGGTACTTCCTCCGTAGTCACAAGATGCCAACCAAGGAGATCTTTAGTGCCTTCCAAGGTTCCTCTGCTGTGAGATAGTTAGGGTCCTGGAGTAAAGGTTTGTGGGTATATCTCTTTGTAAGCCCTCCCGAGACTATAACCTCGCCACCAGTGGGCCACCTAGGGTTTAAAGGCTCTGCCACACGCTAAATGCAACCGACGATGCCCCCATACAATGAGTTAGGATTTTATTTTTTGATTTGCTCCTGACTAGCAAACAATAAGTTTGGGGGTATTTGATGACGATTTATGTGTCTATGATCTCATTTTCTATATTGTTAGTACCCATTTTTGTACTTATTCTCGGGTATTTTATGTCTTTGAAGGAATTGTTGGAGAAATAATTGCTAAGAAATTGGCCCAAAAAGTGGTCCCGGGAGAAAATTACTAAAGGCACCTTAAGACGCACATCATGCTGTGCACCCCTAAGTATTCAGAGACTCCCAAAAGTCATAATTACACCTCAAAGAATTACAAGGAACCCGATGGATAAGGGGTACCTAAATTACTAAGGGGTACCCATTGATAAGGGGCACTCTAATTGATATTTACACCTCTGTATCATTCGGCACCCCAGCATAAGGATAAGGGGCACTCATCTTCATGATTCAAAATTTTGATTTTAAGGAAAAGGACACTCTCGGCAAGAGTTTGATTCGATTTTAACGTGATCTAAGGAGACTCAATCACTGGATTTTGAGTTACTTTTAGGCCTGTTAGGGATAAACAAAGCTAGTATGGGCATTTGATCGAAAATTGGGTTGCATGATCGAGTTTGTTTCAAAACAGGGTCGAGGAATACTCTGCTTTTCCAGTGGAAGTTTTAAGAGAAATATAGTCAAGCATTGGTGTTTTGACTGGAATGATCCAAAGGTATCAAAACAGGGATGGTATAAGATTTAGATACGCAGTAAAAACAAGTTTCCATGCATATCTCAGTGAATCATGGCAAGGGAAAGTCACGGAAATTTCATGGTGTATATTTGAAACATACGTGAAGAAGCTTGAGAGAATATATTCTAGTGATTTTATTTTTATCATCCATATGATATTACTGCAAGAGACGTGTAGAATAGATAAAGAGAGAAAGAAAACCCAGACTTTTGGTCGAAGGAAATAAAGAGAATCTCGATATTTAGTTGCACTTCTGTATCAAATGGTTGGCAATGAGACCTAGAAAGGATAGCCGGGAGTTTGGGAGGTTTCGTGAAGAACGAAACGCGCAGGGATTTATGGCAAAGAGTGAGGAGGAAGAAGAAGAGTTGCAAACGACAGGAAAGAAGTGTCGTTCTCAAGAACCACGAAGAACGTATACACATAGAGACAATCGATTATTCTCGCAACACATTTAATTTATCGTTTCTTAAAGTGACTTCGCAACACTTATAAACGCTATGTTTTCTTTTTTATTACTTCTTCTTTTTCACTATTGTAAACACAATTTTTGAGCCATGAATAAATATTTTGAGCGATTTTCACCATGTGAGCTAAACCCCATCACCGGGATGACGGAGGAAGCCAATTCTCATCACCGTGGTAACTTTATTTAATTCTTTTTTATGACTTTTTGCATTAATATAATTTGAATTATGATTTTAAATTAATTAGTTGTCATTTAGTTTGATGAGTTATGCTTAGCTTAAGTGTTTTGATAACTCATGCTTACCATTTACAATTAATGTTTTATAAAATCTACCTTGGCAAAGATTTAGAGTCAATAACTATTATTTTTGGAGCTATAATTGTCAAAGAATTAATAATTGAACCATAGAAAAAGAGTTCTAGAAATCTCGATTCCCTTAATCTCTCAATATTATTATCATCTTTTATTTTATTCGCTAGTTTTAAGTATTTTATTTAAGTAAGTCCTAAAATCAACAACTTCCCAAGTCCGAGAATCGAATCCCTATACTTACCACTTGTAAAACTACATCAATACTTCATGACCAAAAGAAAAGCACATATCAACTTTTTTAGATGCAATCATATAGCCGAAACTAAATGCATTCATCAAGGAGTTTATAAAGATACAAGATAACCCCTATAATATTCCACAACAAGCACTCCCCACAAAGATTTGGCAATTAAGCACAAGTCCACCCGCAGAACTCTCCCCATAAAATGTCATTCTAAAAACAACAAGAGCGACCTTACTTTCACAAGAAAAGAAGGATTTTTTCGACATTAACAAATCACATGAAACATGAATTGTATCCAAAATCTCAATTAAATTAACCACAAGAGAACCCATGATTAATTTAATCGAAATGCTCATAAGAAAAAACTTACGGAGTCAGCACGCATTTACATAAAGATATGGATCAAAGATCAATACTGCTAATAAACAAAGATTCATTCTATTTTTCAACACTATTTGCACAATGACATATAATAGACTTTAATCTTTGTAAACAAAAGTTCATCCTATCTTCCATAAATATTTGCATAATGACATTATAGGCTTAACTTTTGTTTGTCAAAAGTTCATTCTATCTTTTTATCAATACTTTCATACGGACATATGAAAGACTTAACTTTTGACCACATATGGGACAATCATAGTTCACGGACGCAAACACACATATCCCATAACAAGTTGCAATATATGAAACCATAAAGATTATTATCGCAAAAATCATCTTCCAAATAAACTTTAGAATTTAAATAAATAAATCTAAAAACATTGCAAGATGAAAATCGTTGGAAATAGCTATATGTACTCACAATAATGGCTATTCCAAACCCTAGTTATCCTTCTTAAAAACACAAGAATAAATTCTCATAAGAAGTTTCCCAGACATTATAGAGCTTTCTCGGAGCATCTAATCTAAAATTCCTTCTTTTTATTGAAAACCCACCGATTATGGGATCGCTCAATTCCTCTAAATCTTCGGAAATATCACTAACTCACTAAGTTCTCTTTTTAGATCACGCAAGGTGTTCTTTGTTAGAGACAACATTTGTTCATAGTGAGTTATCTTTTCTAAAGAGGAAACAATTTGAGATTTCAAATCATTCCTTTTGTTGATGAAATCTTTCACCATACCTCTAAAGTTATTATCAAAATGATAAACCGACAAGAGGCGCTTAGAGAAGAACCTTCTCCATCATTTGTAGATTTCCTTTCAACTTCCTTGAGGAAGAGATTCCTTCACACGATGGACACACATTAACTACTTCGACCGTATCCCTTTTCGTGGTACCTCCGGTTACAGGAGCCATGAAACTCGTATCTTTTTCAAGGAGGAAAGAGATGAAGGATTTTGATTACAAATGATTATAAATAGACTTATGGACACCCAAACCCTAGAAGAACTTTGACCAAGTCTTTCATGGTTAATTATCCATAAATTATTGGGAGAATATTTTCTTAACAAAAATAAGAAAAAGAAACACAAATACAAAACTTGAGTCACCTTGATGCAAACCTCATTTTCTCAAGTTAAAGATGTGAGGATGCGGACGTCACTGGCATTAGACAAGGACGGAGTGAGCCGAATGCTCACATCTTTTACCACCTAGTGGCTTATCAAGGTTTGTTGTATAAACAGATTTTACCTCAATCTGAATCCGAATTTTTGGATTTTTTAGGAGAACCTTGTTGATTATCCAATGCCAGATTCATCCTTTGCATGTTCTCTTGAAGTTTGGCAATTCTTTTATTGTTCCTCTTGAATTTCCAACACGTACTTTGAACATGATTTGCTTTTCCACAAAACGAACAAACTAATAAAGATTTTTTTTTGTTATGTTGAGGTGCCTCCCGTTTATCACAACAGTCAACAATCATTATTCCACGATCAGTCGGACAAAAGAGTTGTTTGTGCTTGCAGTTTTGCTTTTAAACCCTAAACCATTTGTGTTCCCAAAGGACTTCTTACCAAATAACATTGCTGAGATGTCAGAACTTCCAGATAACCTCTGTAGGTCATCCTTAAGAATATTAATCTCTTTTTCCTTTAAGGACATGGTTCTGGTGAATTCATCATTAAGACAATTTATCTCAAGATTTTTCACCTGGAGCGATGATTCAAGTTTCTTCAACGAAGCTTTTAGTTGAAGATTTTCTTGGAGAACCTCTTTATTGAAGAATTCAAAATCTCGAACACCCAAGTTCGAATCGAAATTGAGTAGGTGGAGGTTTTTTTCTTGCAAGAGTCAGGTTCATTGCACCCATCGAAGCATCCAAGATGTTGACACCCAGGGAAGATTTTTCTTGTATTGAATCATTTGAAGCATTAACTGGAGAGAGAAGTTTATCACATCTATTGCTTCTTTTTACAAATTCTTTGATCCTTTTTGTTGTCAGTGATTTATCAAAATCAACATGATTGGAACAACATTCATCGGCCCAAAACAAGTTAGAAGATTCACTTGTGTTGGTCACAACATTGAACACAGATGTTCTGACCGTGTTCTAATCAAGATCAAGAATTTTTAACTTTCCAATTAAAGTATTTCCTCGGAAAGCGTTGCCAGATTATTTCCTTCAACGATGGCATGCTTCTTAAAAACGTATCTAGATGGTAGAGATCTCGAGAATCTTCATCACAAATCCTTGGGGCGAAACCCTAGTAGGAGTTTTATTTGAAGTTTCAGAACAACCAGAAGAGATCATTTGAATTTTGAATAACAAAGGAAGAAGGGGAAAATAAGATGTGTTTAAAAAATTCAAACGAGATAAATTGTAAAATTCATTGTATAGATCTCATTATGTAGATCTCTTTAAAAAATATTCCAACGAGATAAATTGGAAAATTCCAAGGAGTGGCATTTTCGGTTTTTTATAATAACCATTTCGAATCTTCTTATTAAATTGCACATTTTTGTTACTCTATAATTTACAAAAAAATGGCCATAAAGGGACTCACTTCGGCCCCTCCGGTCTGGTCGGCCCAATTAAATGTAAACTAACAACAAAATTTGATCATAATGAGAATGGGGGTTTTCATCAAAGAAATGTGCAACCATGAGTCAGTCTTTAGTTATCACAAATATGCAAAGTTCCCTCTCTGAAAGAAAGAAACAGGAAGTAATTCATGAGAAGTTCAAGGCACCAGCCGGATGCTACAAGGTTATTCTATGGTCATAAAATATCATGGACAGAAGATATAAATTTGTAATGAATGACCGCGCTTCAGTTTGGATTTTAGACTTGAATTATGTGCATTTGTGAAAGCTTACACTGGGGATGGTGGATAAAGATGTTCAGATCTATATAGCTCAGGGGAGAAGATGTATTTGTTGCATCAATCGACAACATAATTTGGCACAACAGCTAGAATCCTTCTATCTCTAGTCGATAACTCTTCTTCACCTTTGCAGTTGTGCTTCATTGCCTCTAGAACTATCAAATGGCCTTCCTTCTTATCAAACTCTGAAATTTACATAAAATCACATTAGATAGAGCATCCCAGGCTACAAAACTTCTCTCGTTTCCATCTATAAGAATTTTGAACTTCAATCTGAAGAAAATTTTAGTTAGTTCACCTCAATTATAGCTTTGACTTTGTCAACCTCTTTCGCAGCCTCATCCAAAGAGCTGTATGCTGACTTTTCTACTTTTCTGCTGAGCGATGTACATTTGGATCAAATCCTTCTGTCTCATTCCCGCCATGCCAGTCCCTACACCGTAGCATAGATGAGCACATACACACTCCAAGCAATGAGTTTAAAAGTACGGTTAGTTTTAATTTTCTGGTTAAACTGTTCATGTGTAAAACTGAGAATGCTGCATGGGAGCTTATGTGTGCTGAGTCTTTGGGGTTTCTCCTTAAGATATAATAAATGGACAAACATGAGGACTTTTTAGTATTTTGGAAATTGGTATAATTGCCTAAGAACAGACTTTAAAATCCTCAACCTACCTTCAAAAATACACAGATAGATCAAGGGGAAATGAAAAAGTCACATACCATCCTGCGCTACACTATCTTCATGCTGTCGAAGATGCAAAATAAGAGACCGAGTAACCCCTCTGAAAGTACTCATCGGTTATCACTAGTTTCCTCCCTTGACGGATTTCAGTCCCTGCTCCACTCGCTGCATTGTGATATTTAACATGATTACTATGCATTGCTACAAAAGAAAAAACAAATGTTGGTGTTTAGGTGATACCCTGATTTTCAGGTGCAGCCTCATTACATGGCGGAGAATCACCTTGATCAGATGCTTTGTTTCCACCAATATCATCATTTACTATGTCTTGGAAATCGGACAAATCGATCTCACTCGATTCAACACTGTGGTGATGGAAAGAAGTTAAAATAATTTATGCGAAATGGGGAATGCAGTACGCTTATGATATGTGGTCAAGCTCCTTACCTGATTATTGATGTTTTTAGCAGTCTCACAGCCACGCGGACATGGCGTGGCTCTACCTGTAAACAAACTGTACTGTCAAGATAAATGCAACATACAGATAAATAAAGGACGAGCAGATTACCATTTGGCTCACCTGATACTCCAAATAACTTCGAGCAATAGCTTCTGACAGCCTAATCAGTGCCTCAAGCTGCCTAACTGTCATCCTGTAAGCCACTGTACCCCCAGGAGCTGTATCACCTCTCCGTAGAGCAACATAAGAATCCACCAGCACTTTCTTTGCCTCTGGGGTTAGCTGTATAGCATTTAAAAGCTCACAAACATGGCTGGAACATGATAACAGCAAGCAAAGGATTTGGCTTTTCGGAAACAAAAGAAAAGTTGTGTTTGCCAAAAAATTAAAGACAACAAACCTTAGGTTTCAGAGTCTTGGCATACGCAATATGGTAATCAGTTGTGCAGTAGTAAATGCAGGGGAAAGTGCCTCTTCATGCTTCTGATGAACCCTTACAATGTGATGGGCAATGTGGTAATCAGTTTGATCGTCTGGTTCGTCGATCATTACATACACCAGATCGAACCTCGAAAGGATAGCAGGAGGAAGGGCCACATTGTACTGAAAGACAAAAGATTAAGTTTGATTGTCTCAGAGAATTGTTTCAAAATAGAACCAACACTAATTGCTGACAGTTAACCTGAGTTTCAGAATAAAAGACCTGAACGGTTGTACAACATTCTATTTTGAAACTGAAACAGAACATGCACAAAGAATTTCAATATCGTAAATATAAAATACAATAGTGCTTGGAAGATGAAAAGCAAAAGGATAGTGAACAGAAAAGAACGGTGAACACTGTGAGAAATTTCAACCTTGAGGGGTTTTGATTTATCATAGCGCCCTCCAGTAGGTTAGCAGCTAAAATAGATGTTCGGGCATTTAAAGTTGCTTGTATCCCTGCTTTTGTGATGCTTATCGTCTGTTGTTCCATAGTTTCGTGAATGGCAACCTTGAAACCAATTATAGAAGGTTTTAAAAATCCAAAAATAGCAACATCATAAGATTTAAAGGCTACAAGAAGAATGTAGGAAGATTACCTGGTCTCTAACATCCATTTTATCAAACTCATCAATACAACAGATGCCATTATCAGCCAGCATAAGAGCGCCAGCCTGAAACGAACATGATAAGCCATAAGCTAAGAAAGAGCGACTCAAAATTCCTACTTACGTTTCACATTTGTATAGACTATGTTATTTAAATTCACAACAATCAACATATTGCGATATAAAAGAAATGCTACCTCAATACAGAACTCTCCGGTTTCTGGTTCTTTGGCTACAGTTGCTGTCAAACCTGCGGCGGAAGACGATTTTCCAGATGTGTAGACGGATCGTGGAACCAGGTTTGTGGTATACCTAGAAAGTAGATATTTAACCCACAACAAAAGATATGCTGCTCTAGGAAAGAAACTCAGGAAATAAAATAGAAATACATCAAAAATGAAGAAACGGGGAAGAAAGATATATAGTCAGATAGGAAGAATGACATACTTTAGGAACTGAGACTTTGCACAACTGGGATCTCCAACTATACAAACATTAATGTCACCCCTGAGGTTGATACCTTCATGAGTGAACTTGTGGACACCACCTAAGAGCATAAGAAGGACAGCTCGTTTTATCTCTTGGTGACCAAAAATAGTGGGGCGATGCTATCCACAATTTTATTGAAGAAATCAGGGGTGTTCCTCATCCCCTTAATTTCACCCTTCTCTTCTTCCTGCCAGTATAATATATGCAAGATATTAATTTGAATTCATAGATCTAGTAGAGAAATCTGGAATTTAGCAAAGTGCTGCTCGAAGACAGCAAGAATAGAGAACCCAACAAGAACAGGATATAGACAGCACGTAAACAGTTTCTGGTTGTGATGATGGCAAGAAAAAGGACCCAATAAGAACATGATAACACACAATGTAAACAGTTTCTAGTAACAACCGTGAAAAACTCTAACAACACCCTCACTTTTCCTGTGGAAAAACTCAAATATCTTACATTTTATAAGATCTGAGGTTCAGGTTCAATTGATCATTAAAACAACCATTGGCAGTAGATATCAATTGGTCATTAAAACTCTAACCAGCTCACAAAGAACCGAAGCAGACTCAAGAGACAAAGAGCCTTCAAAGAGAATTTAAACTTAGAAAACCAATCGAAGTTCATTCATTTGTCACAAAGAAACATCAAGGAAACACCGAACCCTGAATCATTGCTGGTAATCCTATTGCTCACTGTAAACTGCTGGTAGTCTTCGTCATCAGCATCCTTCTTTCTGTTCCTAATGTCGTTATCCTTTCTTCCATCAGACACCTGAAAATTTAATATTGTTAAAATACCATTCAACAAATACACGAATAAAAACCAGTAAAATCATAAACCATGGAGCCTGAACCTGCACTGAATTGGCAATGAAGGCAAGTCGGTAAGAGAGATCTCTCACTCCCAGTGCACGAAGACCCCTGACACCTTCATGCCCACCAACAGAACGCTGGGGGGCTTCCCTTCGGCATTCCGCTCTCTCCCCTGGTGAAGCTAATGCCAGTATATCCGGTATTACAACCAGAGTACCCGTAAAAATGACCCTGAAATATAACACTAAACATATTTAACTACAATTTTTCTATTTTATTTTACTTTGCATCACAAAACAAAACACTCACTAATAATCTCAAGGATCTTACGTATCACCAGCTCTTGCATGCTCAACAATCTCATGACGGAGAATAACATCCAATGACCGGGAAGGGATCCGCCGTATTTCTTTAGATGTCTCTTGCATTCTGACTCTTTGCCAATCTGCGAATTTACTCTCTTGGCGAATCAAGACCCACCTTGCTCGATTCGAACATGTTGGGTTCACGCAAATTATTGGCTGCAACCAGAAATAACCAACATTTATTTAAGAAGAGAGATTCAGATTAACTCACACCAACTAACCTCTGTATTTGAATTGCTGATCAACATTCTTTACAACACCACCACAATCCAAGCACTTGAAAGTGCCTTGTAGAAGCTCAGGCCTAACCTCACTAGTTCCGAGTGACAACAATTCAGTTATTGAAACTAATTTTTCCAATTTCCAAACCAGCAGTTGATAACTCCCCAATCTACCATTTTCAAACGTTAAGCAAATGCAATAAGTCCCCACGTCACTAGTTAAGGTGAGTTGAAAAAAAAAAAAAAATAGGGTTACCTCTTCAAAAGAGGGATATCGTAGAAAGCAATGTTTATATCTTTATTAGGGTTGTCATCAGCAATAAATGTCGGTCTCTGCTCCATTACAAATCTCTTTAAGTTGAAAAAAAAAAAAAAAATAGGGGTTACCTCTTCAAAAGAACTCTTCAAGTAAATGTCGGCTCAAACCTACCAAAAAAAAAAAAAAAAAAAAAAAGAATCTTGGTTAACAAATAAAATTAGGGTTTTAGATTCAGAAAGGGATTTATGGTATAAAATTACCTCAAGTACTCTTCAGAAATAGCTGTCTGAAGAATATCATTATAGCGCATAACATGAGAAATCAATAAACATGGTTGTTGATTCTTTTGCTTTCATCTCTTCGATTTCTGATACATAATATGGTTCCGCTGCATTTGCGTCTACCTTGAAACTGAAATATTAAAACAAAATCAGGATTTTTTTTTACAGAATACCAAAAAAAAAGATATAGAGAGAGAGTAACACCTCTTGAGGAACTCTAAGAAGATATTCTCAACACGAACAGCTTTCTCGTCCACGAAATAACCACCAAATGCATCCATTTTTCTGTTAGCTATAGGCTTTCTTCTTCTTCTTCTCCGCAGTTTCTATCAGAAAGAGAAAATAGCCTTAGACGAGTCTGACCTAAAATGTTTTTTTAGCGGGAGATAAAGGGGCAAGTAGAAAGTTCCCAAAACAATGTTAAGGGTTTTTGGTGTGTGTGCACCATTTTACTCGAGTAAGTGATAATTTCAGGAGTTACTCCACCTCCTTAACTATTCAGGGTAACGATTAAGGGAGTCTTCTAGAAACCTATCATTAAGTAAGAGTCAGAATCTGTGCACCCCTTTTGTAACCGGGTGCACATTCCTCCCTTTCTTTATCGGGTACAGAAAGAAACGGATATGTATTTCCCTTTTTATTTTCCATTTTTATAGCAATACTAATATCTTCTCTCTCCTGCATAAATTCTCTATATGCATGATCTTATTCCTCCATCGTCTTTTTATTCAGAACTAATTAACTCATTTCCAAGATTAAATTTGACTTTTGTTAGAGGGAGAGCAAAAGTATCTTTATGAGAGCGAAAATCGTAGTTGACTCGGTAATCGAGGCCTAGTCAGTATAATTTTATAACTCTGACAAAGCTACCCATAATAATTACACCCATTAACCTTATAAAAGTTACACCGATTCTCCAAAATCCAAACGAACACCACCTGCACCATTAACTCCACCAATAAAGCCCATGTGGATCGACAACTCATCTCGGGAAATTTGATACGAGTACCATCGAATGCCTCCTCCTTTTTGGGGAATTAATACTTGAAACACCTGTTTGCTCATCAAAAACAATGCGATCTTTTTCTAAACAAAAGTTTTGGTTTCTCGTTTTTTTAACACTATGCTCTGATTTCCAGGATCAACAAATGTATCAACATCATTACTATAAAGAAGAAAGAAGACCTTGCTTGCAGAGAAGTTTTAATGGTTCCCCCATTAGACTTAACTGCTCTAATTGATGATGCAGAAATCAAAATAAATAAATAAGAGATTTGTTTTTCTTTTGAAGAATCAATATCTTACGGGATTTTAGATCGATTCATGAGTATAGGTTAAAGAGGGTACCAGGGAGAAAAATCTTTAATGGGAATTATTTTTTTTTCTTTGTGATCATCAAAGGCAACATCATGTTTTTTTTTTGTGGCAAAATCAATATCAGATTAATCTCTCATATTCATCTGTCCAAATCCAAAACTACAGGAAGAACTCATATTGAATTACACATCAATCAATGGAGGAAACCCATGTTCTTATAGAACCATACAAGGACCAAAAGAACATAGTAAATATCAATGGAGGAAGAAAACATCGGTGTAGATTTAGTCGGCTCGAATTAGGTTTCGGTGGTCTGGGGAATGGGTGTGTGACTCGTGGGTTATTGAACATGATAGTTTGGTCCAAAGTAAAAAATATTTCAACTAGGTCCTGGTTGGCTGAGTCGATAACGATTTTGTGACTCCTCGAATCACTTTTTGCTCTCCCTCTAACAAAAAGTCTTAAATTTTTGTCCAACAACAATATTATCTATAGCTTAATCAAAACTTTCTCATAAATAAGCATCAATAGTAGCCTGGAAAAAAAAAATGAAGCATCAATAGTATGAGTATATGTTGTTGTAAAGAATACATAGATTACCATTTGAAATTAAGATTACATCCAACAATTGTAATTTCATTAGGTTTACTCATCGAGAATTTGATATTGGGGTGTTTCTATTAGGTGATCAAATGAAGAAACGTGGATAAACAGAGGAATATAAGTTGTTTGTGTCTAGTCTAGTTTTAATTCCATGGCTATTTTAGGATCCCAGAACCAATTGAAACATAAAATATTTAATCATGTCTTCACCATCACAAACAATCCATAGCATCATAAACAAACAAAGAATAATACAAAGTTATGATAGAGTTTCACAAAATCCTTATCCCAAAAAAAAAAAAAAAAAAACATAAATTACTAAAACCTGATAAACAAAGGAAAGAGTAATCTCAATTTAGACCAAGTTATGTGATTTTTAAATTTTCATGGGTTCTTCATCATCGATGAAGAAGCAAAAAGTATAGAAGATTTACGAGGAAAGAGAAAACAAATAATTCCTTCAAATTTATTTTTTTCTTTTTGTCAATTAACATACCGAAAAATATTCCAAAATAATAAAAACCTCAAGAAACCCAATGAATGAAGTGGGAGGAACTTGCACTGCGGTGCACAAAGTTGGACTCATTAAGGTAGTATATTCACAGAGTCCAAAAAACACTAGATGTACGGTTGAGATTACTAGTTTTAAATTGAATTTAGGTTTCCATATTTTATGTGAGACTAAATTAACCTTTGCAAATGACAATTTACTTTAAAAATTACTAATTGGGAAATCAATTTCACTTATCGGGTCAACTAGTAGTCTTAGGCATTTTTTTTTTTTTGGGACGTTTGTATGTGAGGTAATATTTAATATGAAATTTTATAGGATCTAATGCGTTAAAAGAGGAAATTTATGTTTATTTTCTTTAATCAATTAATTTGCAAGAAAGTCAAATTTAATTCCTCTTTCTTTCATAAACTTATATCATGGGTGTTTTTGTGGACATTAGTTTATATTCTCACACTTAATCTCCTCGTTCCTTTGGTTTGCATTAACTAGAGAATTAATTTGTTACCACATATGCACCATCCGCCATTACTATTATTGTAAACTTCCAACTCCTTGTGCTTCTAATGTCGTTAAATCGTTCGCTATGTTTTAATTTCTTCATATTCAAAACTTTAATTTATTCATGTTCAAAATCAAAGGATTACTATCCCGACTTATAACTTACCTGAAGAAACTTGTGCTCTCTTAATATGGTCACTTTGATTAATTTTTGCAAACTTATTAGTTTTTTTTTCTTAATTGATTTGATTTCAATGATGTGATGTCTTCTTTTAGCTTACTTGCAGTTGTTAAACTTTTGCAATTCATCTATCTTGTTATTATCTATTGGAAGTACTATAGTCATTGTCTTTCTCTTCTTTTTCGCTTTTGGTTTGATTCTCTATTTTTTTCGATTCTAGTGTTTGCCTTGAAAGTGAAAACTACAACTTTCAAAAACGTGATAATTTTTGATTTTCACTAAACACGGTTAATTATTAGAGGAAAATTGTGATAATCACCGTTATGACTAACACTTACGACAAGTGAAAACTTGAATTTTTATTAGAAATCGGTAGTTCTACTCCAGCCAACCAAGTCAAACCCACCATCAAACCCACTTTGCGATGTGGCTGAAGTGGGTTGACTTTCCTTTTTTTCTACATGCTTCTTCTCTCGTTCTTACACGGCGTTTGTTTGTCATTGCGCGAAATGGAAAAATGAAGAAAACAAAATTTATGCTCTTGCTCCATAGAAGAAGTTAAGACCATTAAGGAAGAAGACCTTTGAAATTTGATGTTTAAGGTTGTCTTCTTTAGGTTTTTATGCACTGCTGGTTTTTAATTAATCACACCTTTGGTTCTCGTTAACTGGAATTTTATATATTTTATGGTACGTGTATCGGTTTCATGAATCATATTGTTTGAAACTTACTACGGTTAAATTTTTCTTTTTTATTCACCTGTATTGCTCGGATTCTAAAGCATCTTACCACCTAAAACAAGCAAATGCTTAAACATCATTAGAAATATCATAACTTTTGGATATCTGATTAAACATTACATTTATTTATTTTTTTGCTTACACAATTTGTTGATTTACAACTCACAAAAATACAAAGACTGGATCCTTGCCTAACAATCGTCAAAGTTGACCTCCCTGAAACAATGCTCAAACAAATATCTACTAACTAATTTTTGACTCCATTCCATCAAGCCAAAATGCACCATGGCGGCACCTCTAAATCACTCACCCCAGACTTAGCGTCAGACTCTAGAATCATATGAGAAAACTCCCGGACTGATTGCCCCCTTCACGCAAACTAACATAGCCTTGAACTATGGAGGTGGCGGGTCTTGTTTTTTTTTTTTTTGCTAGGTCAAAATGGTTTATTAAAGAAAAAAAAAAAAATCGTAATTACAAGAATTACAAAATGGGAGCTCAAGGCCTCCCCACCCCCATAAACCAAAGGGAGAAAAATAACATCAAAATTACTAAAAGCTCATGAAAGCTCTAAAAACAAATAACTAACCAAAAGAAGAAAAAAGGAGATAATAACGTTTTGCGCCTTTCCCATCCACGAAATTCTTTCTCTTTGGTTGGAGACCGATATAATTTCCGCCAAAAAAATGGGGTCACCATAAAACTCACTATACTCATCATCATAAGTATCATCATATTCAACTTCATCTGAAGCATAATTACCACCAGGAACAAGCTTAATTGGAGTTTGGGATTTTTCTTTGAGACTCTCTCCAACAACTCATTTGTTTCCTTGAAATACTCCTTTACGCAATGTTCTCGTCTTGAACTCAAATTCAAACCCCATCTAGGGAAAACCATGAAAGCTCCAAGAGAAGAAAACATGGCTTATGAACTGTAAAGAAAGAAATTTGTTATATATCCCAATAACGTAGATGTACAAATGAAGCCAACAACAAAATTTCTTGTAACTCAATACGAGGTCACATGTTCTTATGATTCAAATAAAAAACTTATTCTTATGCTCTTATGAAAAATTTACATCAATATGTCAAAATAGTGTGAGTACACAAATTTTTTTAAAAAAAAAAAAGAATCACAATAGGAGGTAGACAACTGGTACAACGGGTGGCATGACCACCTTTGTCAATGGCTTCTAGAATCAAACTCCGACAAACAAATTTGTCATTTATTCTACTCTACTAAGACCAAAGCAAACATAAACCTAGAGAAATCGCAAAACCTAACACAAACTAGCCCAAAGACTTGACATTTTCAACTAGCTAGATTATTTGCGTGTGGTGGATAGATTTAACAACAAAAAGAGAATTTGATAACATACTAAGCTGCTTCAAGCGTCATAACCTAATGACATCCCTGCAGGCTTAAATGTTTGTGGCTTGATAAAAAATTGTTGTTGGTTCCATTTTCCAGTTTTCTTGCCTTGTGTTGGTCAAAATCATATAATTCACCATAATCAAATTTGCATTCCAATAACAAACTTCAAAGAGTAAAACTAAGAACTTGAAAAAGAAAACACAAGTAGCATGTACCTAAGATGTAGGTTACGGTCATCGAGAAACACCCCACAATATCGGCAAAAATAAATGATCAACAAAAAGATTAAAGTCGTCAATACTCAATTTCACCGTTTAAAATTCTTCAATTAGTTTCCAAGATTTTAGAGGAACAAAACTGACGAATTCATGGTCAAATATCAATAGCATAATACAAATCAATATACTTAGAAACGAAAACAAAAACACCTAATCAAAGGAGAAATTTTGCAACCATACAAAAAAAAAAACGAAAAGGAAAGGAGCGAGACAACTTATTCCAAAGATTCTATATCTTGAAATCTTTTTCGGTGAAAATTGTATGATAAAGAGCGACAAGAAAACCTTTCTAGGGTAAAAATTGAGATTAGGGTTTGTTGTTATATATTGAACCTAAAGAAAGAGAACTATTTGGTTTCTTCCCTCTGTTGAAGCATCTATGAAACATCAATTTAACTAAAACCATTTTTGCTTTCTCCTTTTCAAACAGGGATCAAAATCCCATCTCATCCTGTGCCATAATATTTTAAAGCATCAAAAAAAAAAAGAAAAAAAAAAAAGCAAGTCATTACCACCTCGGTAGTGGGTTTGACCAAATGGGTTGGAATAGTGGGCTAAAAAGAATTATTGATTAGAAATTGCAATTTTCACCAATTGCTCAAAATAATTACGTGTGAAAATTAAAATTTCCTTGATCTCCATGATATAATTAGTATTCAAGGGTTGACAGAATTTGAGCTATTTTTGGAACAAACCAAATAGTGATAAACGGGTAAAAATGAGATATTTTAGGAGTTAATTTTAGGGAAGTCAGACGAGTGATTTTAGGGATTAGGATTTTTTTCTATTATCGCTAAATTGTGAAAGAATTTTTCAAGGAATCGTGAAAACTAGAATTTTCAATTGCCAGTGATAATTAGAATTTCACAAAACATAACTAATTCCAATGGTAATTGTAATTTTTTCACGAAAATATGAAAACCATAAATTCCAATGATTGTTGATAATTGTGCATTTCACCAACTAATCCATATTTTCACATTTTTCACAGTCAAATTTTCCAAACGAATTTGTCAAAAAAAAAAAGATATACAGGAGCAATTTTAGGGAAATAAGTCTGTTAAATAAAGAAGAAAAAGAAGGAGTGATTTTAGGAATTGTTACGGTTATAACAACGTGGTTAAACAGATAATTATTACGTATACATTTATTAATAAAAAAGTAAAATAGGTAACTAAAAGGTTATTAAGGTAATCAATGTCTTTTAAAACTAATTATGGGTTACCGACATATATAGTTTAAAATGGTGGGTTTTTGGTATAAGAAAAAATCAAATTGGGCGCGTAATTCGCTTGTACTACCGATTTATATGCCTCATGGCTACGATGCGGTTTGGAAACGTACTTTAAGGATATGGCCTCTTTTTATCTATCAACACTAGTTTCTCACCCGTGCGATGCACGGGTCTGTTTCTTGCTTATGTAACAATTGATGTGAAAGGTGATTGTACGACCTTTGAGATGGTGTCATTGGTAACTCAGTCCATAAAGAACACAAATTATCCATATTATACAAAATACCACCCCACAATAACATATCAGGTTGAAAAAATTGAAACATCTTGGAATCCAAACCATCCACTAAAAGGAAAACAAACATAAAAGAAAACTTCAATTAAGTCAGTAGTTCCTAAAAATCCACCAAAACAATTAATAAATTGTAGTTACTAAGAAAAAATGACCTAAGGTACGTGATAATAAAGGAATAAAAGGAATAATCTAAATGAGTACCCCAAAAAGCGCCAAATTTAAAGCCAAATCACCTTAACCTTCTCTATTCGCTATTCTCGTTCCTCCATGTCGGTGCTTGTTCCTCCATGTAGGTGCTTGAAAATAATATGATCTGGAATTGGCACGAATGTGTTGGCGCATAATGATTTTTGGTATATCCATCGGTAAATAGTTCTTTTGGATGATAGTAATTTTTGATATTGATGGTACATTAGCTGTATTTGAAATCCCAATGTACATTGGATTTTCATTCTCATCGAAATCTCCTGATCTCAAGTAGAATCCGACATTGTATAAGCCATGTTCTGAACACCTGTCCATGTGCATCGCAAATCCAATTTAACCTAAATTGATATTTAATAAGTGGTATTGCATCCCTTGATTTCATCACATGCCACCATATTAGTACTTCCACTTCTAATTTCATCTCCAATCGGTGCTTAACGCAACAATGTATTCTAGGTGATGCTTAGACCATGATGGAGTATTAATTATTGATCAAAAGTTAATTGCAAAACTTAAGCACGGAAATTTTAGTATAATCTGAAACTATAAGAACCCAAACATTTACTAAAAGGAAAACAATAACAAAACCGGAAGTTGGAACCGATGAATCCGGACTCGAAAAAAATCTACCTAAATGTAGTTCTAGGAAATCAAAAGCAATTGTATTCCTAAGAAAAAAATAAAAGGAAAAATTAAATAAGTCGCCCAAGGCACCATATCTGAACCCAAATCACTTTAACCTTTTGTTCACGATTCTCATTCAGGGCTTAAAGAAAAATATGGTTTATAGATGGAATTGTCAGGAATGTGTTGACGGACAATAATTTTGGTACATCCATATGGTAAATCATTCTTTTGATGATAGTAATATTTTATTTTGATTGTCCCTTAGTTGTATTTGAAATGCCAATGTATGTCGGATAGTCATTCTCATAGAAAATCTTGATTTCAAGTAGAATCCCTCATTGTGTAAGCTTTGTGCCCTGCTTCTGTCCATGTGCATTATAAAGGAAATTTTCACCGGAATAATTGGTACTGCGTGTTGATTTCATCATATGCCGCCCCATTACTACTTCCTCCCCAACTGTAGCTCCTAAGTTAGCACTTACGTAACGATTTCATTCAAAAGAGTTTAATTATAAATCGACCAAAATTGTAATTCAGTCTATTTTTAAGTAATGTAACTGGTTGATTTTATTATATGGTTTTCAGTCTATTTATATATCTTTTTTCTTTAATTATATGGTTGATTTTATTTCCTAGCATTTTTAGGGGCGACACAGAAAGATTTAGGGATGACTTTTTTATTCCCATCCCATTGATGTGGCTATGGGGTGTCCTAGTGGTTAGAAAATACTTATATGCCCTTGTATAATCGGTAGTTTAGTATTAGTTTTATCAACCGATTGTGACTATGTTCTTCTCTTCTTTGCTTTGTTTTGAAAAAAAAAAATTTAATTTGGGGCTGCTATCACAATCGGTAGATAATGAACATCACAAAACTACCGATTGTAAAAGTAGAAAATTTGAAGTTTCATTTGTTTTGAAAAAATGAATTTGGGGTTAACATCGCAAACTGTAAATATGGAACATCACAAAACTACCGATTGTAAAAGTAGAAAATCTCGAAATTTCATTGGTTTTTGGAAAAAATAAATAAATTTGTGCCTACTATCACCATCACGAAATTACCGATTGTAAAAGTAGAAAATTTGGAAATTTCATTAGTTTTTGGAAAAAAATAAATTTGGGGCTACTATCACAATCAGAGATAGTGAACATCACGAAACTACCGATTGTACAATCGGTAGATACTAAACACCACGAAACTACCAATCGTGAAAATAGAGAAATTCAAAATTCCATTGGTTTTTGAAAATTTTGAATTTGGGATACTGCCACAATCGGTAGATAATGAGCATCATGAAACTAACGATTGTACAATCGAATAGATAATAAACATCACGACACTTACCGATTGTGAAAATAGGGAAATTCAAAATTCCATTGGTTTTTGAAAAATTTGTATTTGGGGCTACTACAATAATTGGTAGATAATGAACATCACGAGACTACCGATTGTACAAATCGGTAGATAATAAATACCACAAAACTATTGATTGTGAAAATAGAGAAATTCAAAAAGCCATTAGTTTTTTAAAAAAAATTTGAATTTGGTGCTACTACCACAATCGGTAGATGAGAAATATCGAGGGAAACTATCGATTTCACAATCGGTAGATAATTAAAATCACGAGACTTCCGATTGTGCTTCTCTATTGGAAGAAGAGTATAATCGGTAGATAAAATATCTTATTATCTACTGATTCTGGTACGTTAATGGTGTTAAATGCTTTATAATCGTTATTGAACCTTCAAATTATGTTCTTCATGATGTTTCTCACCTTCTTCTTCATACCCATTCGTTTTTGTTATTGATTTAAGAAAAAATGGTTTTGATCCCATTTCTTGTTCTTCTTCCACTCTAAAACTTAAAACTAAATAACTCAAATAATTTTTCCTATCAATATATACTAAAGATTTACTCCCGATTATACTAATTATCTACCGATTATTATAAAGGGTATATTAGCCATTTTGAAAAATCAGAGATAAGGGTGGCTTCATTTAGGTTTGGGTTCTTGTGAAATAGAGAAAGGGAGAAGTAAACACAAAATAAAGGGGAAAAGGGAGAGAGAAATTCTATTAATGTGTGTAGAATACAAGAGATTAGGCCTCTATTTATATAGATAGAAGAAACCCTAATTTTAGAAACGAGGGCATCTTAGTAAATAAACAATGGTTTATAACACTCTCCCTGATGACACTATGTCTAAGTTAATTACAAACGTACCAGGAAAACTCAAAAGAGAAAAACCTGAAATTGCATAAGCATGTAAAGACTCGAAACCGTGTTGGACACGCAAATGCCTCATTAAAACCTTGACAAGGAAAATCCAGTGGGACAAAACCTTGACGAAGGAAAAAGAGTACAACGCGACAAAGTCCAGTAAATGCACCTTAATTTGATGATGGCGCTCCCCCTGATATATACTTCAGTCAAATCTTGGCTTGCAAATCTTTAAGTCGAGACTTACAAATTTCGATGAACGTTTCTTGAATACAGATGATTGTTTTGCTTTCATGAAGATATCAGAGAGTTAATGAAGTCTTCTTTTGTACAAAGACACAAACGTGTTGTCTTCGATTAGTACTTTCGCGGAGTGTACATTCTTCTTCAACACATTGAGAACTTGTTTCATGGATTCCTAGCTTCCCAGATGTGATTTGTATAAGTTATTGATGTAGTTTCTTCAACATAGAGCCAAGATGTAGATAAATTACCATAAGAGAACGAATCTGAATTTGTGGTATACCGACATGACATCCAAATTACTAAGGGCTTGTTATGTTGATTTGGTCTAACAAAATGACCTAGTTAATGGTGGGAATCCACCAAATAACCAAAGTTAATACAACTCCCCCTTGGATGACCACCATGTTGAATTAAATTGCCTCACTAAAACCTTCCCAGTAAAACCCAATGGGAAAAAATATGGACCAAGGAAAAAGAGCACAAATATCAACATTAAAAACAAATTTAAACGTCAGAGATGTTGCCTCGTTAAAACCTTGTCGGGAAAACCACATGGGATAAAACCCCGAAACCAAGGGAAAAGAGTACAACTTTTGACGTATTTATCGATGCTAACTCAACTACATGAGTTTTAAAAAAAAAAATAAGCATCAAAATAATAACTCTAGTCTATCTCAAAGATGAGTTTAAGCTAGCATAATTCTAACTGCATTTTTAAGAAAGAAAGAAGAAGAAAAAAAGAATTTATCTTTGCTAAAACGTGGATTTTTGTGGTTTTAAGGACCCTTCAAGAGACCTATAAAGTTGATATCTTCAACTGATTAATCCAGATTTTTGGTTTTGTACCAAGTTTCTATAAAACACATATAAAGGATTGTTAAACCTGACATAATCGAGTCAGGAGGCTGCCAGAATATAATTTGAATCCTTTAAGGATTACAAATTCGAATATGTTCCCTGAGCATGTATCTTGTGTGAATGCAATACGAGTCCTTCAAGACTACCACACAAATGCATCATATAAGAAGAACAAAGTGTTAATGAACCAATCCTAGGGTTTGAACATATAACCCCAAATCGCTCTTAAAACGATTTATTTCTCTTAATACGCCATATGACTAACACCAAAATTGTAATTTTCGGGCTTGGCAATTTTAAGGTGTCAAGTCTAGCTAGGATCCTTATATTGCGTCAATTGAGAAATTATAATAATCCAATCTAATTTGGATTACATGCCAAACAATCACATAGTCGATATTCCTCTACAGAGGGGTTCAAGACCACCATTTATTTCTAGTAGCTACTTGAATGAATATTCGACACTTATTAGTTTATACAATCCCACACAATTTCCAGTGTATGCATACTTTGAAAAATTCAAAATTACTGGTACCAGTGCCCGCGGGCCATTATAGGAATGTGGATCATGTTTTGACAGACTCAATTGGAGTACTATCTGTAGCCTCTTCTAAAACGCTACTTGTTGCTATATGTGATTGGATTTACCTTTCAACAGGCAAACGCTTATATAAAAGCAAAATGAGATATTTCACACCAATCATATAATGAAAGCCTTTACCAATTTGATCATGATGGGAGAGAAACTGATATAACATTCAAGTTAATTAACACCTACTTTTGCTGGTAGTGTATAGCCTCCCCTAATTACTGCGGAAATATTTTCATCTTATAAAACCGAAAACAAATTTCATAAAGTATTATCCGATTAATTCGAGGACATATACTTATAATAATTTATGGATGTTAACAATACTAGGATGGACAGTAGATACCGACTCCAAGAGCCATAAAAAATTGTTCCCAAATTGCAATTTACTTGAGATACAAATTACACATCTACCATGGATTTTACTGGTTACAGCCATGCAAATAAAATAAATCCCCTAGAAAAATAAAATTGTGACCAACAGTGCCAATGAGATATTGATTTAGAAATAAATTATGGACACTTTCTTTATCAAAAGAATATTAAGATCAATATAGTCACTACAAGGACTAATAATAATTGGCTAATAAACCTAGTGCGCACCCTTTGATATTTAGTGTCCAATTCCAACTACAAGTGGAACTATTTTAAATTTTGGAGATTATTACCGAGGAAAAATTAAAATTGCTCAACATCCTTCGGGGAATGCAACAATTCTTTGTTTCATCGGTGTTTGTGATTTTGACCATAATAACGATATCTCATCTTTTTAGAATCGATAGAGAACATCAAACTTAATTGGCTTATTGATTTCTTTGATAAAATATATAAATCAATATTGTTATGATTTTTTTAAAGAAAATCCACTTTGGGGCAGATGAATGGTTTCTTTGAAGGAATCGAAACCAATAGTTTAATCACCATTCTTTTTTTAGAATTGACGAAAAATCATACTACATTGGCAAAAATTTAGAAAACATGCAAATTTATTTTCTCATCTTATAAAAATAAAAATGATAGAGAAAAAAAATATTGATTGGTTTCTACGATTTATCAAAATCGCATCGACAAAATAAAAATAAAAATAAAAAATTTGTCGATTTAGTCACAAGTATTAAAAATCCATTTGTTGGTAATGGTTTCTTGTAGATAAATAGAAACCGAGATAAAAGTCACATGATCCTCATCCAATGGTTGAAGATACCAAACTTAATTGGACGGAGGTTAATGAACCATGCATGTGACTAATTACCGTAAAGGTAATCGAATTGCGACAACACCGATTTTTGGTGATCACAGTTTAAATGAGGAATAAAATCTGTAAACTGGATTTTTTTTCTTCTTTCTCTATAAAACAAATTAGAGAAGAAAGGAGATTTAACTTATTCGAGATAACTAATCACCCATATATACATAGAGAAAAGATAATTATATAATAATAACCAATCGAATAAAATAGAAAATAACAATTAAAATTCACAGTAAAGTGAGACAAACACTTCTTAAGCCTCCACCGTCCATCAACATATGGATATAGCTTTTTTGTGCGTTCACTCCACCCCATGATTGGGTTACTAAGCAAGTTGGTGGTCAATAGAATCTCCCAAGATCATTCATGCAAGAGATAAAAACAAATGTCATTAGAATAGAACACACAATCCAATATATATTGATTAGAGAACTAACTCATTGAAAATAATAAACAAAAACGAGTGATGGAAATTTATTTCTTCTGGCTGCCTTGTTATTTCCGTTTTAAGAAGAAAAAAATCCCAAAATCTTTACTGACGGTGAATGATCATGTAGATCGGTATAGAGCGTGCTGATTACGTCTTGTGAAATAGAGAAAGGGAGAAGTAAACACAAAGTAAAGAGGAAAAGGGAGAGAGAAATTCTATTAATGTATGTAGAATACAAGAGATTAGGCCTCTATTTATATAGATAGAAGAAATCATAATATTAGACACGGGGGCATCTTAGTAAATAAACAATGGTTTATAACATGGGTGACTCATTTTTATCTTATTAGTCGCCCTTGATTCTTTTGGGATATCCCTAAAAATGATAGGTTTTATTTTATGATGAGGATCATGAAAAATTCAAGAGGTAACCACTACATATATGGTAAATATTATTTTCCCATAAAACTGGATATCACCAGATCCTTCGAAACATTAATGATTACATTAGTTTCATCGTATTATAAACATAAACACTTCCACATGATTTATGTCGGGCATAGACTAACTTGTGTAAAAGTACTTGAAAAAACTACCCCAATAATTGGTTTTACGCACAAATACATTTATGTCATCTTGGAAGAATGATTTCATCCATTCCAAATTTTCGTATTCTTATTTTCTTCCTTGAAGAGGATATGCTAGGGATGCTATTAGTTGGCAATCACAACGGAATTGCATGTGTTTGATAGTTTGATAGCATTGTTGTAGTACGGGTTAAAGCTTAGGGACCTAAAACATGCCAGCGAAATGGAAATATGGGACGGACATTCTCTCTCTCAAAAAGCAAGCCCAGTGAAGATGAAAGATTTTACCAACAAATCCAGAGAAAACATATGCGTGACTTGTTCCTTAATATCCCTCTTTCCATACACACAGTTGCCAAACATTCCTGAAAAAGACTCATGGTTTAACAGACTCTTGCACCATTACTTGTAACACGGAAACAAAATTAATTTGAACAGGAAAAATGCCAACACTCGTACCATTGCGATCTCGTATAACCTCATCAAAACGCCTGAAAAAAAGAACTTCAATGGCACTCTCGTCCAACATTTTTTCCTTGTATATATACCAATTACTGGTTATTTCCCATTGTGACAAAATTAGAAATTCAAAAAATCAAATACCTTCTAATCTTAAGTGAAGGGATACTTTTGTCAACTTTTTCATTTGATATACCCATAACTCAGTTAGACTTACTCTGCCTACAATCTTATGATGTACTATGTGAAGCAATCTCACGGCATCAAAAAATTGTGCATTTACATTTTACAAAATATTTAACAATAACTTTATCATTAGTACAAAACAAAGCTAGGCTAAGTTTGCTTGTGTTAGTGGTGGTCAGGATTTGTCCAGACAAAGATAAATCAAGGGTTGTGGTTCTCACACCACCCCTACAACTTCATGCGTGGCATTAATTCCAATATTATGAATGAAAAATGAATACCCAAGTCAAGATATGGATTTTCAAAAATTATAACTGGAGGTTCGAACTCATGACCTATTGTGTCATAAAGGTTGCACTTTGTCACTATTGTAGGGAGTGGTCGGAGAACCACAAATTTGATTTATCATTGTCCTGGACAAATCCCCACCACCACTAACACAAGCAAACTTAGACTAGCTTTGTTTTGTACTAATGACTAGGGCTTAACCACGTGCCGTAAATTGACGTGATACTTTGTCACTAATTCGATATTGTTTACATTAGGTTTTTTTATTTTTCCGCGGATAATAATTTTGATTTTGAAATAAGTTTTGGACAGAAAAATGATGAGTTACTGACCTTTTGTTTTACTTTTTATTTCAATTTAGAATTTGGCTTAAATAATGTTGTCCCAATTTAAATAACAAAATTGGTCAAAAAGAAAAATCAACAATTGGCCACACTTAGGTTTTGAATAAATGTTGTCCCAAAAAGTTAATAATAGAGCATGAAAATTAAAAATATTTTTTTCTTATTTTTATTTTAAATGCATCGATCCTTCTTATTTTTTAGTCCATGAATCCAGTTTCATCCTTGCTATTTTTTTGGCTATTTCACGAGAACTAAATTTTTGGGACAAATTTTTCTCTAAAATAAATAGATATTGTCATTTAATCCAAGACTAATTTTAAATTTCAAAAATAATATTTCATTTAAAAACTGACAACCCAACTCCATCACATTTATGAATACATATTGAGTTCCAAAATTACTGATAACTAAGACTTTACAAAGTGAAGCAAAGATCCATAATATTTTCCCTATTAAACTATTCTTTTTATGCAAAATGTGAGAAATGGAAGGTTTGAGATATACATGTGCGAGCTGAAAAAATAAACTTATAAACGTAATTCACAACATGTGCAAGCTTCTTCCTCCACTATGCTAAGTAGTGCATGAGCGGCGTTCTCACATCTAATGTTACTCAAATATTTTGGAACAATAAAGAACATAGTCATATTGATGTCCGTGTCTATATAAATTCAACTAACCTTTTGAAGAAAAATTATTAGTTTCAGGGTATAAAGTCGACACAAACTTACGGCTGGCCTTCGGTTTGTATAACGTACAATGGGTTTTAAACGGCCTTTAGATTAAACAAATACCCCAACATTGGTCAAATAATGTTAAGCGCGAGATAAAATTTACGATGATGTTGATGGTGCACCATATAACGTTTCGATTTTTTTTTTTTTAGAAGGTTTTGATTTTGTTTGGAGAACCTGAGAGGAGCGTTTTATTATTTTCATCGTCATTGACCAAGACAAACTTGCGCACTGCTTTGGGAATCTAAATATAACCATAGATATATGTATTGAAAGGAGAAATCTTGATAATAAAGATTACATCTTTAGTAGTTATTATATTTGAACCCACAATTGGGGATATCAAAACTAATTGGGGGATATGAATTACTTCCCCCAACCAATAGTTTTTGCTAAGGGGTGTTTTTGGGGGGCAAAAATACGAAACTACCCTTTACAACAATAAAAACTAAATCAACATAAAAATACCCTACTCCCTTTTAAATTCGAAACATTTCTCACTTCCTTTCAAATTCCATTTTCCTTCTCTGCCGGCTCCTCACTTTGATTTTTTTTTTTTACATTCGGTAGGGATGAAGACCACGCCGGAGTGATGAAGACCATCTTTGATCGAGTGTCGGCATAGTTATTTATGATGAAGACCATGCCGATACTGGGTTCCTCAGTACCGGCATAGTTATTAGGATGAAGACCACACCGGTATTGAGTTCCGGCATGGTTATTTAGGATGAAGACCAAGCCGGTACTGAGTTCCGGCATGCTCGATATAAATTTATCCATGCTGGTAGTCAAGTGAAAAAAAAATCAATTTTCTGGATACTTTTCATCATGTGCCGGCCTGAAATTTAAGCAACATACTATGCTGGAAGCAGTCTTGGCATGCTCAAAATTAGATAAGCTGTGCCGGAAGTGGGTGATTAGAAAAAAAAAAAAAAGGTTTTGAAGATCAAAAAACCGAGAAAACTTTGTTACGAGACTTAGTCTCGTAGGGCTCGCCCCGAACCCCGGATAGTGGCAAACAATTTATGAAAATTTCCAACAAATGCCGCATGGTTTTTTGGTTTAATACCATCTGGCACAGAGCTTTTTCAACCGCAACATGGTGGATTCAAAGAAAAAAAAAATCAAATTTTCAACCTCTTAGCAACAATTCTCTCTTCACAATCATCCTCCATTTTCACAAAAAAAAATGCCCTCTCAAATATTTTTTCCCTCCTTCTACTCTCACCTCACTCACACAAATTCTAATAAAAATACACACTAATTTATCCCTCAAATACTTAAGATTTTTACTAATTATTATTAACCACTAAACTTTGATTAGTGAGGGCTAGATTAGGAATTAGAAAATAATTACATAAGGGGTGACCCAACTTTGATATTTAGATCCCTATTTTGTCATGTAGCTATATCCCCCAATTAGTTTCCATATCCCCCGATTGCGCGTTCTTATTATATCTTGTGACATCCCGATATTTTTTTATTGTCATGTATTTAACCGAGTTTATTTTACCATTAAGACAATCAACCACATCTTTTACTTTATAGTGTTACCCATTTTGTAGCGGCACATAATTAACATAGTTTATTCCTAATCACAAACCTGCCAAAGACCACAAAACCACCACATCCCTCGTAGTTGTTGGGTGTACTTATAATTTTTAACCACAACCGTCACATATAAAGTTTGGATTGAACAAACTTAGGTCAGTCAATTAATTTATATAACTATTTATTTTTTGTTATATTCTTTTTGTCTCACAATTAATTTTATTGTAATTCTAAAAACCATGATTCATACGATCGCTTACCAAAGATAATGGGGATACCATTTCATCCAATGATCATAATCATTTGGTCTCATATGATTTTGTATCATCTCCGAAATTTATTTATTTTTTCTTCAAAATAAAAATAAAAATTAACACCCCCACCACTAAAACCATTTACCACCAAGATTTCTTCCACTAACACCAACATAACCGCCTCCACACTTACTAACGCCCGACATCGTTCCACCACCCATTACTTCTTCCACTACCACCCTTAGTATCTACTAAACTAATTTTTTAAAACTATTTGTTGATGGAAATATGTATTAAGAGATTAATCAAAGGGACAATTATGATGAAAAATTAATAAATCATTTATTTATTAATTTAAACAAATTATGACCATAAATTTATCTTCTCCAGAAACGACACGGGAAATGATATGTGTTTAAATGTATCCCTCGGTTCTTATATATTACGCTTGTTTGCGAAAATTGGTCGATGTATTTGTGCTAACATTATGGTTGGCAAATATATTTTATCCTCATATGTTTTCGTATGATAAATTATATCCGGTAGTCATACAATTCACGAGGACAAGCATTGCTAATTATTGAAGCGAATCCCATGTACAGTAGAACATGGCTTCAAAAAACTAAGTAGTATCCCGACCTCAAATAAAATAAAAATCATCCAAAGAGATCCACCAAATTTGTAACAAAACTAAAAGCATCCAAGATTACTTCAAAATCAATCAAATTAATCATACAAAATCTGTCAGTTGTATGGTTTACTTTTTTCTCTTTGGTGATATAAAACGTCCCAAATTTACATAAGTTTGGTTTATAATTCATTTTCCTAAATTTGAATAATATGTAATTTTCGTCCACTTCGTTTCTTGTCTCTTCATCTTCTTTGTTTACCTATTCCCTGAACTGTTTCTCAAGCATAATCATATGGAGTCTAGGAGACGGAAAAATGGAAAATAAATGAAAATACAATTAATTTGCATGTGTAGCCTTGTATTTGATATGCAAATCACAACCATTGATTAATCATAAACTAAAAAGTAATTAAAAAAAAAGAAGAAAAAAACGATTAAAAGTAACTACATAATTTATCTACCTTAGGATACATTTTTTTGCCCACGCTACCACTACTACTTCTTCCACCACCACCATTAATGCCACCCTCCACCGCTCACCAAAACCCACCATTATTATCGCCACCGCATCCACCACCTTCTCCAACCATCACAACCACCATTAAAGTCTACTTATATAGTTAATACTTAATATCAAATAATTTATTATTTATTAATGGAATTATATCTATTAGATTAATTAATGAAGCATTTATTTTGGAATACTTATCAATAGAAGATTTATTAGTAAAATTTAATAGGATACTAATAATGTTAATATTGGATTGAACAAATCATAACCATTGATTTATGTTCTCCTAGACAAATCCCGACCGCTCTTTATCTAGGCTAATTGTCTTACGTGGAAATTATTATTAATCCATATTTTAGTCGGCTCCTATCAAAGCCGATCTAATTAGTCCTATAGAAAGTTAATCTTAAATTTTTGACCTTATTTATTGACCAAATTATTGAAGTATTCTCAGTCATGTTCTGCTTTGTGTGATCTACCCATTTGTATCTACTCTACCTTCTAACCCAGTGTAATGATACCTATACATATTGATCCGTAATTTGATATTGTTGATTTGTAATCAAGAGGTCGCAAGATTTGAGAATGTAAAATATCAAAAATATTCTATAAACATCGGAGAAGAAATTTAGATTTATGATTTAGAGTTTTTATGATGATTTTGATGAACAAACATAATTTTCAAAAAAATATTTTAGATGATACATTTTCCTTGGTCAATAATGTTTTATATCGAGAATTGAGTGAAAGTTGTTGTCTTTGTAGGTAGTTGTCGCGAAACAACTTGACATTGATGGTCTTTCAAGAAAAAAAAATGTAATAGTACTTGAGAGAGCGATAATGTTCTCTTACGCGGGTACACCAATTGCCTTTATATATTACGGATATCGTTTCGGTGATCCAACAGTCATTATCATATTGTCTTATACGTTCCGGTATCATACTCGAAATATTTGATTTTTGTCCTTATCAATGGTGCTAAAAACAACCAATTACATCTTTCACAATACAGGTGTTGCATGTTTTGTGAAGATCTTTTTACTCGGTCAATAAAACTCACTAAAAAGCAAAAACTATTATTATCCACTACTATTACCAACACCCACCACCATAAAAACCATCTACCGCCACTATTTCTTCCACCAATAGTAATGTTACCGCCTCCACCATTCACAAACACCCGCCACCGTTTATACTAAACCTACTTCCACTACCACCATTAGAATTAATATAGCTTTTAGTACAATTATTTATTAATAAAATTATGTATTTATGTAGGATCAGAATATCGCAACACCAATACCTCTGCGAAATCCATAAACGATACATAGCGAAGGCATCGCAGACGAGTAAAATAAGTGACGCAATGGATGACGACATCCAGAACACGAAAAAGGTGTGAAGACTTAGCGAGAACTAGGAGTGTCGCGAGATTATACATTTGTACACTTGCGACACTTCACAAGTCATTCCCGAAAATAAAGGACAAACTTAGTCATCATCCATTATATAACACCCTATATAAAGAGCCGAACATGCCTATTGAAGGGGGATCTTTTTTTAGTGTTGGGCAAGTCATTAAGAGAGAGAAAGTTTATTGAGATTGTATTTTTCTAGCTCTTTTCCACTTTTACCTTGTAAACATTCAAGAAATTAATCAACAAAAATTATAATTGTTCATCTTCAATGGATTGATTGTGTGGATTCTTGTGAGGGGTGTAGTGTAGGATTTCCTGCAACTACATATTGGCGCTAGGTTCAGGGAGAGAGTGAAGATTGACACCGTGATTTGAAAGAATTTGGAGTAATAGGGAAGGAATTTCATATAATTTTCAACAACTTACTGAAATTGAGAAATTGCTAGAAGAAGATATGCATCAGAACAACCAACAACTGTTAAAAGGAATAGGAGACTTGCTGGAGAAAGGAGAAATGAAATGGGGGAATCCTCAAGAATGAACACAAGGAATAATGAAGAAAATCAAATTCAATCACCAATTCAACCAAGACCTAATAGAACTATGGATTATGATAGAGTAAGTGTGCATACTTGGAGATCGGACTCGTGTGGACGAAAGGGGAGAAGAACAACAATTGATAAACAATGGACAAGAGGAGAGAGATCGAGAAGTGATTGGATAAATAATTCATGGAAATGAAGAGGTCGCAGATTAGAGACATTGAGACAAACAATACATGAAGAAAGACGATTAGAGGCGAGAGAACGTGCAAATTTAACAAGGCAAAATCATGAGTTGAGGATGGAAAATATGAGATTACAAAACAGAAGGTCGAGAAGTACTACAAGGTCAAGCTCAAGATCAGTTAAAGAGGGAAGAAGAAGAACTTTACCTATATAAAATGCTAATGAATAAAATCGAGAGGAAGTGCAAAATCCAGGGAAAAACGTTGCGAAAGAAGAGAAATAATGGAAGATCGTTATATCCCACGTCCCGAGACTCTTCAAAATGGGCAAAATGATGGAAATCAAGGAAATAGGCAGCGCCAAGGGCGGAATAATCCAAATGATGAGGAAAATTGGGAAGAAGGAAGAAGAATATTGCATGGGAGAGAAGCACAGAGGAAGCAAAAAGAAATTGAAGATGAAATTGAAAGACACTATGTTGAGCAAGCACGTCTAGCTTGCGAAAGAGAAAGGTTGAGAACAAAAATGGAAGAACAGGAGTTACAAGAGGCAATTCGCCAGAATAATCATGATAATAGAGAAAGAAGGAGAGAACAAAATCACAACAATGGTAATATCAATGAAGAGTATGAAAGAGTACAAAGGAGAATCGAAAGGCAGCAAAGAAGAGAAAATGATAGATATAACGGTGTGCGAATTGATGAGAGGAATGAAAGAGAAGATCGCAGAGAAAGACGAGAAGATAATGATGAACAAGAAAGTCAAAATAGACATGAACGCAGAAGAAGAGAGGCGGAGTTAAAAAGACCGATGGAGCCAAACTGTAGTGTAAATGTGACGAGGTGTCGAACTCGCAAAAATAAATTTCTCTACTTCTCTTTAACTAGCAAGTAGTATAATGTAAGTAGGATCGTCCCAAGGGAGGTATGAAGTTCAAGTTGTTATGCAAATACTCTTAGCAAAGATGATTTTGTAGTAGAAATGCTTGAAAATTGTAAAATGTATTCAAATATGAGATGTAATTGATTTAAGGTTCATTCTAGACCACGGAATACAAACCAAATTGATAGATAGCTATGTTCTTCACATTATCATGTTACTAACAACCCTCGAATAATTAGTTCGCTCAACTATTCCGTTATTATCTCCTAGCTCACCGGATACGGAAGCGCTCGACTACCGGTTCCTACTTGCCATGTTTCCTAGAGGTACGCTTACTAGGTTTGACTTAAACAAATGCTCTAAATTCGAGAGATAAGGTTGCTCCTAGTGATGAACTCAAAAGCATGAATCACCTACTAGTGTTGATTTCTACATATAGGTACTTAACAAAGTCCCATCATCAATACCTATATATTGCTACTTGCGTTTATCTTCTCTAGACAATTACGGGTAAGAAAATCTAAACTAGCAATAGGATTATGAATCAACTATTTAATTTCGAACTTAAACAATCAACAAATAATCCATAAACAATAATAGCATGGTAGAAATCAATCAATAACATAAATAAATGCAAGAGAACAAGTTATTTCATCAATTATAGATTCATATTTCGGGCTTCAAATCGCCCTTAATCAAGAAGAGTTTTAGTTACTCATAATATTGGAGTTCATCATCAAATAATAATGGAAATAAAGTAAAGAAGATGAAAATATTAAATGAAGGCAAACCCTAGCTCCGGCTCTCTGCAAAACTCCAAGAAGAATACGTGCCTTCCTTTTTTTTTTTCAAGTTGTAGAAGTTTCCCTTATGTAGCCTTTTTCTCCTTTCAAAACTAGGTTAAGTCTCAACAGCCCAAATATTGTGTCCACCAAGCCCACACAAGAGAAACCCATGTAGAAAATATGCCCAACTAATAGTCGCCGTAAAACTGGGTTTCCGGCCGGAATTGCGCCGGAAAAGTCACCGGTCGCCGGTCAGTCAAGTCAACTGAGTCAAAACAGAATCAACTCAGTTACCACCTAGTCAGATGGAGTCAGGTTCATAATCAGCTATATGACTCAGCTGAACAGCTCCTAGGCCAAAATGTTGCAACCGCCTAAACTGCTGCTGCACAAACCTTGTTCTTCCCAGCTACTCCCAGCCAAGATGGCTGCTCATCATAACCAGTCCACTGCTTTCCACCAAATCCTTGCGCCCTACATCACCACTGTAATTTAGTTTACAAGCCGTGGCAGCAGTACATCTACCACCAGCACACTGCGAAGGCCTGAAATTAGAACTTCTTCACGATCACTACAGCAGCAGCAACACGACAAGTTATACAGTTTACGTTTCCACCTTCACAGCATCAGTTCACTCCTTCTCTGCCTTCAACATGACCATTAAATCACCACAAACCACCATTATTCATCCACAACAGCAGCTCATACTTTGTTCTTGTCTCACTGCCATCACAATGCGGTTCTTTCCCTGACCTCAGTTCAGTTCTCAGTCACAGACATCAAACCATCACTACATACTTATTATCACCTGCAATGCCACCTTTACTCAACCATTCTGCAACATATACACCGCCTGCGGTTCGTCATTCTCTCAGCAGCTGCGAGTCTCATACCACCAATTTCAGTCGCAGCAATCTCAGCTCCATCTCTGAACTGCCAGATTCACCTTCATCCATCTGTCAAATCAACATCAGTTCAGACTACATCCAACCCTGGCTGTATCTCAGGCCTTTTCTTGTAGTCACCAGCTGCACAAGCTTATTCTGCAATTCCCAACACCAGTAATTTAACCACCGTGCAGCTTCGTCTGTTCTGCCATCTTGTGACACTCATTCATGCAGCTACAGCTCTGCTCGAATACCCCTTCTGCAACACATACACACTGCAGTCACATGCCCATTGTGTCCATCATCTGCCAGTACCATTTCATCTTCAGTTCAGCTCTTCCATATCCTTTCTTGCTCACAACTGTAAGACAACCATTTGCAGCACCATTTCAACTCTTCCCTCTCAGCTTGCAAATCAATCTCTGGCACCACTGCCTCAGCTCAACAACACTGCCAGCAATCAACACTGTCATTCCATGTATCCTAGGCATACATCTATTAAGCAATCATCTCTTCTAACTCGTTCTGCAGCTGCGATTTCGCGTAAATTCACTAATGCAATTTGCTCTTGCATACACACCGGACAATGCATCTTCCCAAGCTCAATAGCTCCACTTCCTTGTTCGCTCGACACAAAGATCCAAACCCCTCTCGTGAACAACATACCAGCACCAATTTCTCCTCCATTTCATGGCTGCAACACAGACTCAAAGCTCCACCAGAACCCCACTGAATTGTAGCATCATTACAAGTATTTCACTGCCATCGAACCCTGGCAGCAACATCCCTTGTAGACAGATCCAGAACCCATGGCTCACGGTTGCACAAACTGGTCATGTTCTCGCTGGTATCAAGCACAATATTCATAAGCCCTTGTAGACGCAAACTCCTCTGAACCAGGCCCCATTTACTACCAAATTAATGGTAGCAACTCCTTTCTTTTCGGATGTAATACGACTATTTGTTGCCCTGTTCTTCCCGGCATCTTATCGAGTCCTAACTATAGTCACATGCCCCTGTACTCAGCACTGAACCCGTGGCTAGCAGCTGTAGCAAAGACCCAAAACTGGTCGCTCGGGCCTTATGACAAACACATCGCGTGCGATTCGAGTTGGTGATGGATTGCATAATGGCCGCACCTTGGAAGTCACACATCAACTCCTTCCCAGCAAGGAATTCACATTCAAACGCATACCACATTCATTCAAGACGCTATCTACTCTCATACATTCATTAATCAGACTTAGTTCATCACTGACTCAATGACAGCAACAAGGTCTCTCATTTCCTGTTTTCTTGGCTCAAACTTGGTCAGAATCTTCAATTCAATGCAAACCCAATGTTCTTATACATACACAGTTCAATCTAGTCCTCAAAATTCCACCAAAACTCCACCAAAATCCAGCAGCAACAGCTTCAGTTTTTCGCTGTTTTGTTGCTTTAGAACTCCATAAAAACCTCATCCAGTTCGAAACCTATTCAGTCTGCAATCTGAGCTACAACCACCACATAAACTTGAGCAACTGACTAACCCAAATAACCCACTGAATCCATGGCATTAACAGCTTCTATCGACTGATTTTTAGCTCCAGAAATTGACGCAAACTCTGTCCATAATCTACATTGAACTCTGTTAACAAACACCACAACATTCGTACCCCTTGGTTGGTTTTGAGTGGAATTGTTGATCTCTGATAAGTGACCGTCGGACCCTTTTACTCGCGGAATGTAACTAGCATTTCTTGGCTTGAACAGAGATGCGTAATACGATCCCCTTCTACGCCTTAAAAAAACCTAATTTTCATTCTTTGAACCGCACATGTGCGACTCCCTTGCGTAAAATACACTACACCTTTGTAGTCCTGATTACTTCATGTTGGTCTCCGGGCTTGTAAACTGCCAAGCTAAATGTTAGGCCCATGTCGCGACTCTCAAAGACTGATGTTCAACATCGCAGCTCCCACTTGGCCGGTGACTCGGTCGACATGAGCTTTAAGCACGCGATCCGCCATTCCGACTCCTTTTATTTCCTTGAATACTTCCACCATGACAAAGAATCTGTCTCTTACTTCTCAAATCCACTTCTTCTCTTCAATTTCTATACATCACTAAAGCGGTCGTGCTTTTCGGACAATGAATTTGCATCACTAAAGTCGACATGCTTTTAGCAGACAGAGATGAAGAAATAAAAGCAAATAATGAGAAATAATCCTCCTCCAAGAGAAGTTGCACATGAGATGAGACTTTTGCGGCTGTTTCTTCTTCTTTTATTTCCAAGTGACTCCAAAGTACCTAAATATTCAAAAGCAAACATAAGATACATAATTTACAAGAAAACTAGCAGAGAAAGCATAAACAATAGATAAATACATAGGTGTTTTAGACACCTATCAAATTCCCACACTTAGACTTTGCTAGTCCTCGAGCAAGTCAAACCAAATAATTCTAAAAATAATACATACAACTCGTCTCGTCGAGGCAACGGTTACTCTAAGCATGAATAACAGGCCTTTAAACCCTAGGTGTCCCTAGTGGACGAGTTTTAGTCTCGTGAAGGTTTACAAGAGGTCCGCCTACAAAACCTATATTTCCAACTCCGTTTATTTGTGACAAATCGTTGAACGAATCCAAAATGACTACGGGAGGAGGTACCTTGAGCAAATTCGAGTTCATATATAAGTAAATAAAGCTCTAATTAGATAGTCGAACAAGCCAAAATACTCGGAAACTAACAAACCACAATCACAATGAAAAGATTAAGAAGATGGATATAGATGTAGATGTTGGCGAATGCTCACAAGTGATCGATGTTTCCCATATCTCGTCCCGGAAGGTCACTACCAAGATGAACCTATGCATCCTATTGGATTGAGCTCATTGGTCAATTCTAATGTCAACACACTGGCATATACAAGGGAACCAGTGGTCAACAAACTTATTTCTACATCAACTCACTGGCATATACAAGGGAACCAGGAGTGACTTTATTCACCAAATATAATACTTTCTTTTCTTTTTCTTTTCTTTTTCACTTTTTTTTTTTTTTTTTTTATGTGACAGCATGATTCGATCTTTTGGATCCAAGCGCATGCTTCTTGTCAGCAAGTACATGATAGTTGCCTTGGATCCTGCATTCCACGCTTGTTTAGGCGACGGAGACAGGGACTACGTTTCACACATGCCGCTATTCCCAAGTGTCATTCTTATTCCGTTTGGTCTAATTGGTCAGTCTCTTCTTTTTTTTTTTTCTTTTTTTTCTTTTTTTTTTCTAGCAACTCAATCACTCTATTTCATCCTAGCAGTAATAACACGTCGATGTTTAGTGACCCACCAAAGCACTTAGAGAACAATAGATAAATATGGAAAATAAAATAAAAATAGAATGCGATATGGTGATATTCCGAGATATGGTAACGACTATCATGTTATTTGTGATTCCTGAGCTATGTTCGTTCTTGTTAATTAATGGGTTCCTCAACTCCTGCAATCAAAATGATTCCATCCACTAATGGTGTCATCCTAAAGGCACAAGTTTAGATTTAGGAGTTCAAAAAGCACAAATTTTCTTGGTTTTTCTATTTTTCTGATTTTTTTTTTTTTTTTTTTTTATTTTTCATGGCATAAAACTACTAAACGCATAAAACAAACTATACAAACATATAAATGCTCCCCCACACTTAAACTTTACATTGTCCTCAATGTAAAATTGAATCATCCAAAGAAGGTTCAAGGTGGGAAATTCCGCAAATGATATGCAAAAACAAGAAAATAAAGATAAAATGCTTAAAAATAAAAAGATAAAGGGAAAGATACAAAACCGGTGGGTTGCCTCCCACTTAGCGCTTGGTTTAATATCGTCGACCCGACGTTCGGCTCAATTACTCCTCCGGAGGGAGTGCGTCACTCAATGTGATCATATCCCCGATTCTCCGTCACAAACTGCTCATAGTATGGTTTCAAACGATGACCGTTGACCTTGGGAAACCAGCCTGTTTTTGGGACTAATGATTTCAACTGCACCATGCGCAAACACATTAGTAACAACAAATGGTCCAATCCATCCGGACCTAAGTTTACCGGAAAACAATTTAAGACGAGAATGGAATAAAAGTACTTTACGCCTACTTCAAAACTCTTTCGGAAATCATTTTATCATGGAAAGCCTTGGTCTTTTCTTTGTAAATGCGTGAACTTTCATATGCATCATTACGTATCTCTTCTAACTCATTGAGTTGAAGTTTCCTATGTTCACCAGCGTATCCGGTTCCATATTACATACCTTGATAGCCCAATAAGCTTTGTGTTCAAGTTCGACGGGAAGATGGCAAGGTTTACCATAGACAAGCCTAAAAGGAGACATACCGATGGGTGTCTTATAAGCCGTCCTATACGCCCACAAAGCGTCATTGAGTCTATAACTCCAATCTTTCCTTGTAACATTCACCGTCTTCTCTAAGATGGACTTAACCTCCCGGTTGGAAATTTCGACTTGTCCACTCGTTTGTGGATGGTACGGTGTGCCAACTTTATGAGAAATGTTATACTTCTTTAGAAGAGCGTGAAAGGATCTCTTGAAGTGCGAACCTCCATCACTAATCACCACTCGAGGTGTTCCAAACCTAGAAAAGATATGTTCCTTCACAAACTCACAAACAATATGAGAATCATTGGTAGGAGTGGCTTTAGCTTCCACCCACTTAGAAACATAATCTACAAAAGAAGAAGTATAAAAAATTTCCCATTGGAATTCACAAAAGGCCCCATAAAATCGATACCCCAAACATCAAAATCTCAACAGCGAGAATTGGTGTTTGCGGCATTTGGTTTCTAGCACCAAGGTTGCCTGTCCTCGACACCTATCACAAGCCTTACAACATAGATATGCATCCTTAAACAATGTAGGCCAATAAAAACCACTTTCGAGAACCTTGAGGGCTGTCCTCTTGGCTCCGAAATGGCCACCACAAGCATATGAGTGACAAAAATTCAGAATTGATTGGAACTCGGATTCAAGTACGCACTGCGGATCATTTGATCTGAGCAATGCTTCCACAAGTAAGGTTCATCCCATATATATTGCTTAGCAATCTTCTTGAGCTTGTGTTTTTGAATGTAGACATGGAACTAGGTACTTGTCCCGTCACCAAGAAGTTAACGATATCAGCGTACCATGGAGTTGTGCCACCAACCGCAAAGAGTTGCTCATTCTAGAAGCTATCATGCAAAGGAATCGCTTCTTCGGACACAACCAATCTGCTTAAATGATCCGCTACAGTATTCTCACC
Source organism: Papaver armeniacum (assembly GCA_023531295.1). NCBI lineage: Eukaryota > Viridiplantae > Streptophyta > Magnoliopsida > Ranunculales > Papaveraceae > Papaver > Papaver armeniacum. Next base: position 257,198 of record JAJJWW010001982.1, on the reverse strand, counting down.
GCCCTTCTTGTCCTTGATTTGCAAGTTGAACTCTTGAAGAAGAAGAATCCACCTTATGAGCCTTGGCTTAGCATCCTTCTTTGTTAGCAAGTATCGAAGTGCGCATGGTCGAGAAAACAACCACCTTTGTACCCACTAAATAAGATCTAAACTTCTCGAGTGCAAACACTATGGCCAAAAGTTCCTTTTCGCAGTGGAGTAGTTGATTTGTGCTCAGTTGAGAGTTCTAGAAGCATAATAAATGGCATATGGAACTTTGCCATCTCGCATGTCCCAACACGGCTCCAACGGCATAATCACTTGCATCGCACATCAACTCAAATGGCTTGCTCCAATCCGGTGGTTTGATGATTGGTGCGGTAGTCAACAACTCTTTCAAGGTGTCGAAAGCTTCCTTGCATTCCTTGTCACAATCAAAGGCCACATCTTTTTGCAAGAGTCTACACGGGGCATTGCAATCTTGAAGAAATCCTTGATGAATATCCTATAAAAACCTGCATGACCAAGAAAAGAGCGAACCTCCCTCACATTTGTGGGGTATTGTAAGTTCAATCAAATCTATCTTAGCCTTGTCAACTTCTAACCCCTTAGAGGATACAACATGACCTAGCACAATCCCATGATTGACCATAAAGTGACATTTTTCCCAATTAAGCACAAGATTAGTTTCTACGCATCGTTTAAGAATAAGTGCAAGGTTATCTAAGCATTTGTCAAAAAGAATCACCATACACGCCTGAAATCATCCATAAACACTTCTATGATGCTTTCCACATAATCCGAGAATATACTTACCATACAACGTTGAAAAGTGGCTGGTGCATTGCACAAGCCAAATGGCATACGTCTATACGCAAAAGTTCCAAAAGGGCAAGTAAATGTCGTCTTTTCTTGATCTTCCGGCTATTACAATCAAGTTATAACTCTTTGAAAACCATCAAGGAAGCAGAAAAGCATGTCTAGCCAACCTTTCAAGCATTTGATCAATGAATGGTAAGGGAAAATGGTCCTTTCGGGTGGTAGAGTTGAGCTTTCATTAATCAATGCACACTCTCCAACCGATGCTGGATTCTAGTTGGAACCAAGTCATTATCTTCGTTTTTCACCACCGTGATTCCTGACTTCTTTGAACGACTTGAATCGGGCTCACCCATTTGCTATCGGATATGGGATAGATCACCCCTACTTCCAACAACTTCGAGATTTCCTTCTTGACTACTTCCATCATCGGAGGGTTCAAGCGACGTTGAGCTTCTCTTGTTGGTTTTGCCCCCTCCTCAAGAAGTATTCGGTGCATACATGTGGAAGGATCGATTCCTTTGATATCGGCCATGGTCCACCCAATGGAGACTTGTACTCTCTTAGCACTTCGAACAAGCTTCTCCTCTTGCACCTTGGTAAGGTTGTTGGCAATGATCACCTGGTAACTCTTCCTTGTCACCTAAATACACGTATTTAAGGTGATCCGAAGAGGTTTCAACTCAAGAATAGGTGCCTGCACAATCGATGGTAAAAGTTTCTCATTAGTAAGCGGCAAAAGAAACATAAGACGCATTATACTTTTGTGGAACTTCTTTTAATGAGTTAAGAGCTAAAAATGACCTCTTTAAGCTCATCACAAATAGACAATTCACTTTCAAGGTCTTTATATTTCCCATAACCTAAACCTTCCACTATGGTGTTTTCTAAAGCATCTTCACCATTCAATTCAAAAAATCTGTTGAGCTAGAGAATCAATAATATCAATTGAAAAACAGAATGCACATCACTAGGATATCTCATAGCTTCAAAGATATTGAAACTTATGATTTCGTCATCAAATTCCATAGTTAAGGAGCCTTTAAAAACATCTATCTTTGTTCTAGCGGTTCTCATGAGCGGTCTGCCCAACAACAAGGAGTAGACGATGGTGAATCTTCATCCATCATGTCAAGAACATAGAAATCAGCGGAAATATGAGTTGATTAACTCCGCACCAAAACATCTTCAATAACCCCTTTCGGGTAAGAATTAGACCTATCAAAGCAAGTTGTATAACAATACCGGTATTCTTAAGAGGTCCAAGATTCAATGATTCATAAACGGAGGCGAGGCATAACATTAATGGATGCTCCTAAATCTAACATAGCACGTTCAAACTCGATTTTACCAATAGTACATGGTATGGTGAAACTACAGGGGTCTTTCAACTTAGGTGGGAGTTTTTTTGAAGATATGCCGAAGCATTCTCCCCACACTCATTACCTCGTTACGGTCAATTTGTGTTTGTTAGTGCACAATTCCTTCAAGAACTTTGCCCAACGTGGAACTTGCCTTATCGCCTCAATGAGTGGAATGTTCACTTCAATCTTCTTAAAGATTTCCAAAAGCTCTTGGTACAATGTCTCTAGGGATGGTCTTGGGGCGGGTATGGGGCGGGTATGCCAATCCCAGTCACTGCCCCGTTCAGAACAAAATTACCCGTACCCGCCCCATTACCCACATGAATTGGGGCGGGGCGGGTATGGGGAATACCCGTATGGGGGTTTCCCATGGGTTACCCGTAACACGGTGTTAATACATATATGTATTTATTATCAAAACTTAAACAAAAATAATAACATAAGAATAATGCATTCTAAAATTTAAAATTCTTAAATTCATCTTGAAGTGAACAAAAGAATCAGAAATGACTTATTAGTTTCCTACTTTTTCCTTTCTCATTCTATCTTCGTCCATGTTAACCATTGCATTATCTCGTATCTCTTTCACTATTTTAACTTTTAGAGAATGTGTCCGATCACAACAAAGAAGCGAAAGTGATGAATATACAAAACGATCAAGAATATAATAAATGAAAGAAGTGGCGAAGTATAAAAATAAATGAAAGAAAGCTCGACTAAGTGGTAGAAGTATAAAAATTCGATCATCGAATTCTTTGATAAAAGTCTAAACCCTTATAATATAAAGCTACATTAGGGTATGGGGCGGGGACCTTGAATCCCATCCCCACCCCATCCCCCATGACTTAGGTTTGGGTATTACCCATATCCGAACCCATCCCCATTTGTCATAGGTAAAACCCTACCCAAAGCAGGCGGTACCCACCGGATGGGTTTGGGTGGGGCAAATGGCCATCCCTAAATGTCTCCTTGTTCGACTTTGCAAACCTGCTAGGAAAAGGCGGAGAAGTAACATAAGTAGAAACATGAGTTTTAGAGTTAGAATTTGTTACTGAGGTCAGCCTTTTTGGAGTGTTTCACCCTCTTATTTCTCCAAATCGGGTTCATGGGACACCTAGTGATGTTTCCTATTTCTCTACTTGCTTTCCACTTAGTAACTCAATTGCATTGGCATTCTCCTTGTGATTTATTGGTTGCGAAGGAAGTTTTCCCTCTGCTTGTGCTTCCAATTTGCTCACGGCATTAGCTAATTGACCCATTTGTGTTCGGATGTCCTTCATATCCATTGCTGTCTTTGCTTATCTTGCACCATTATATTGAGAATGAGATTCAACTTGTCATCTATACTCGTGCCTTGAGTTTCTTGTGGTGGTCTTTGCATGAATTGATATCCTCCTTGTTGATTGAAAGTAGGATTTGCAGCAGCTTGCTTGTTGGCATAGCTGAAATTCGGATGATCACGCCAACCCGGGTTGTATGTGTTGGAGTACGGATCGTACCTCGGCCTTTGATTTTGGTACATAGCACTTGCTTGTTCAACATCTTCGGTATATGATGATGGTATGGCAGTTGCAGCTATTTGAGTCATCATTCTCTCCATGTTGCCCATCCTTTGTTCCATGTGTGAAGAATTGCCAACTTCATTCACCTTCCTTCTTTACTTTGATTCATCTCGAGTGTAGAATTGTTGAGTGTTCGCAGCCATATTCTCCAACAAACTTGTAGCTTCAAGAATGGTCTTGTTGGTAAGTGCACCACCACTTGCGGCATCGATCAAATTTCTATCATTAGAAAGCAACCCCTCGTAGAAATATTGAATCACAAGTTGATCACTGATTTGGTGGTGTGGACAACTAGCTAAAAGCTTTTTGTAGCGCTCCCAATACTCATGGAGAGTCTCTCCCGATCTTGCCTAATACCACAAATCTCCTTGCGAATCACAACTGCTTTTGATCTTTGGAAAATACTTCTCAAGGAACAATTTCTTCATCCCATTCCATGTGGTTATGCTTCAGCGGGTAAGCAAAAAGAACCACTCTCCCCGCAGATCTAAAAGAGAGAAAGGAAAAGTCATCATCATAGCCATATCCGCATCTGCAGCTTGCTTGCTTCATACTAGTCACAACATGATGGAATTGTTGCAAGTGACGATTAGGATCTTCTCCCGCTAAACCTCCGAATTTGGGCGTGCAAGTTAATCAATTGCGGTTTCAACTCAATGGTTCCATTCAATTTGAATACATAGAGGCTGTTGATCTAGGTTTGGAGAAGTGAGCTCCTTGAGTGTTCTTGGAGCAGCGGGTGGTCGACCTCCCATTGTGTTGTCTTCCTCTTCGTCCGAGTCCGAGAATTCACTTGGTGTAGAACTTTGAGGAAGTGGAGTGTTGATCGTTTCGAATGAAATCCTTAAGTAAAGTGCACGAACGAAGACGTATACCAATTGGACTTGGTCTGCCCTCTCACGCATTCACCAAAGAATTAGTACACGAAAATCGATTCTAAGAGGTTGAATAAGTAAATAGAAATTGAAAATAAAATCAAAAGTAACAACTAAGAATAAAAATAACAACTAAACTTCGCCACTTGCCTCCCCGCGTGGCTAATTTGACGAGGTGTCGAACTCGCAAAAATAAATTTCTCTACTTCTCTTTAACTAGCAAGTAGTATAATGTAAGTAGGATCGTCCCAAGGGAGGTATGAAGTTCAAGTTGTTATGCAAATACTCTTAGCAAAGATGATTTTGTAGTAGAAATGCTTTGAAAATTGTAAAATGTATTCAAATATGAGATGTAATTGATTTAAGGTTCATTCTAGACCACGGAATACAAACCAAATTGATAGATAGCTATGTTCTTCACATTATCATGTTACTAACAACCCTCGAATAATTAGTTCGCTCAACTATTCCGTTATTATCTCCTAGCTCACCTGGATACGGAAGCGCTCGACTACCGGTTCCTACTTGCCATGTTTCCTAGAAGGTACGCTTACTAGGTTTGACTTAAACAAATGCTCTAAATTCTGAGAGATAAGGTTGCTCCTAGTGATGAACTCAAAAGCATGAATCACCTACTAGTGTTGATTTCTACATATAGGTACTTAACAAAGTCCCATCATCAATACCTATATATTGCTACTTGCGTTTATCTTCTCTAGACAATTACGGGTCGAAGAAAATCTAGACTAGCAATAGGATTATGAATCAACTATTTAATTTCGAACTTAAACAATCAACAAATAATCCATAAACAATAATAGCATGGTAGAAATCAATCAATAACATAAATAAATGCAAGAGAACAAGTTATTTCATCAATTATAGATTCATATTTCGGGCTTCGAAATCGCCCTTAATCAAGAAGAGTTTTAGTTACTCATAATATTGGAGTTCATCATCAAATAATAATGGAAATAAAGTAAAGAAGATGAAAATATTAAATGAAGGCAAACCCTAGCTCCGGCTCTCTGCAAAACTCCAAGAAGAATACGTGCCTTTTCTTCTTTTTTCAAGTTGTAGAAGTTTCCCTTATGTAGCCTTTTTTCTCCTTTCAAAACTAGGTTAAGTCTCAACAGCCCAAATATTGTGTCCACCAAGCCCACACAAGAGAAACCCATGTAGAAAATATGCCCAACTAATAGTCGCGTAGTAACCCAGGGTTTCGGACGAATTGCGCTTAAAAGTCACCGGTCGCCGTCGACCAAGTCAATCCAGTCAAAACAGAATCAACTCGATTACCACCTAGTCGATGGAGTCGTTCATAATCGGCTATGACTCACCGAATAAATCCTAGGCCAAAATATTGCAACGCCTAAACTATTCTTTGCACAAACCTTGTTCTTCCCAACTACTCCCCGGCCCAAGATGGCTGCTCATCATAACCATCCCACTGCTTTCCACCAAATCCTTGCGCCCTACATCACCACTTTGTAATTTAGTTTACAAGCCGTGGCAGCACATCTACCACCAAAGACACCTGCGAAGGCACCGAAATTAGAACTTCTTCACGATCACTACAAAGAAGAAGAACCACGACAAGTTATACAATTTCACGTTTCCACCTTCACAGCATCAGTTCACTCCTTCTCTGCCTTCAACATGACCATTAAATCACCACAAACCACCATTATTCATCCACAACAGCAGCTCATACTTTGTTCTTGTCTCACTGCCATCACAATGCGGTTCTTTCCCTGACCTCAGTTCAGTTCTCAGTCACAGACATCAAACCATCACTACATACTTATTATCACCTGCAATGCCACCTTTACTCAACCATTCTGCAACATATACACCGCCCGCGGTTCGTCATTCTCTCAAAGAGAAATGAAAGTCTCATACCACCAATTTCAGTCGCAGCAATCTCAGCTCCATCTCTGAACTGCCAGATTCACCTTCATCCATCACAAATCAACATCGATTCGGACTACATCCAACCACCCTTCGGCGTATCTCAGCCTTTTCTTGTAGTCACCAGCTGCACAAACATTCTGCAATTCCCAACACCCGATAATTTAACCACCGTGCAGCCGTCATTACGCCCATCTTGTGACACTCATTCATGCCTGCATACTTTCTCGAATACCCCTTTCTTCGCAACACATACACACTGCAAGTCACATGCCCATTGTGTCCATCATCTGCCCGATACCATTTCATCTTCAGTTCAGCTCTTCCATATCCTTTCTTGCTCACAACTGTAAGACAACCATTTGCAGCACCATTCTTCTCTACATTCTCAGCCTGCAAATCAATCTCTGGCACCACTGCCTCAGCTCAACAACACTCGCCGACCAATCAACACTTTGTCATTCCATGTATCCTAGGCATACATCTATTAAGCAATCATCTCTTCTAACTCGTTACTGCGGTGCGATTTCGCGTAAATTCACTAGCTATGCAGCCTCTTGCATACACACCCCGAGAAATGCATCTTCCCAAGCTCAATAGCTCCACTTCCTTGTTCGCTCCCGACCAAGATCAAACCCCTCTCGTGAACAACATACCAACACCGAGTTTCTCCTCCATTTCATGGCTGCAACCATTGACTCAAAGCTCCACCGAACCCCACCGAATTGTAGCATCATTACAAGTATTTCACCGCCATCGAACCACAGGGCAAGATAACATCCCTTGTAGACGAGATCCGAACCCATGGCTCACGGTTGCACAAACTGGTCATGTTCTCCGGGTATCAAGCACAATATTCATAAGCCCTTGTAGACGCAAACTCCTCTCAACTGGCCCCATTTACTACCAAATTAATGGTAGCAACTCCTTTCTTTTCGGATGTAATACGACTATTTGTTGCCCCTGTTCTTCCCTTCATCTTATCGAGTCCTAACTATAGTCACATGCCCTCGTGCTCAAGATCGAACCCGTGGCTAGCAGTGTAGCAAAAGACCGCAAAACCGTCGCTCGGGCCTTATGACAAACACATCGCGTGCGATTACGAAAGTTGGTGATGGATTGCATAATGGCTGCACCTTGGAAGTCACACATCAACTCCTTCCCAGCAAGGAATTCACATTCAAACGCATACCACATTCATTCAAGACGCTATCTACTCTCAGACATTCATTAATCAGACTTAGTTCATCACTGACTCAATGACAAAGAATAAGGTCTCTCATTTCCTGTTTTCTTGGCTCAAACTTGGTCGAATCTTCCAATTCAATGCAAACCCAATGTTCTTATACATACACAGTTCAATCTAGTCCTCAAAATTCCACCAAAACTCCACCAAATCCAGCGAAAGAATTCGGTTCTTGATTTTTTGTTGCTTTAGAACTCCATAAAAACCTCATCCAATTCGAAACCTATTCATCTGTCCGAGCTACAACCACCACATAAACTTGAGCAAGCTGACTAACCCAAATAACCCACCAATCCATGGCATTAACGAAGCTTCTATCGGTGATTTTTAGCTCCAGAAATTGACGCAAACTCTGTCCATAATCTACATTGAACTCTGTTAACAAACACCACAACATTCGTACCCCTTGGTTGGTTTTGAGTGGAATTGTTGATCTCTGATAAGTGACCGTCGGACCCTTTTCTGGCGGAACAGAACTAGCATTTCTTGGCTTGAACAGATGCAGAATACGATCCCCTTTCTGCCTTAAAAAAAAACCTAATTTTCATTCTTTGAATCACATGTGCGACTCCCTTACGTAAAATACACTACACCTTTGTAGTCCGTTTACTTCATGTTGGTCTCCAGGCTTGTAAACTGCCAAGCTAAATGTTAGGCCCATGTCGCAGCTCTCAGCACCTGATGTTCAACATCGCAGCTCCCACTTGGCCGGTGACTCAGTCGACATGAGCTTTAAGCACGCGATCCGCCATTCCGACTCCTTTTTATTTCCTTGAATACTTCCACCAACAGCAACCGTCTCTTACTTCTCAAATCCACTTCTTCTCTTCAATTTCTATACATCACTAAAGCAGTCGTGCTTTTCAGACAATGAATTTGCATCACTAAAGCTGACATGCTTTTCAGACAGAGATGAAGAAATAAAAGCAAATAATGAGAAATAATCCTCCTCCAAGAGAAGTTGCACATGAGATGAGACTTTTCGCCTTTCTTCTTCTTTTATTTCCAAGTGACTCCAAAGTACCTAAATATTCAAAAGCAAACATAAGATACATAATTTACAAGAAAACTAGCAGAGAAAGCATAAACAATAGATAAATACATAGGTGTTTTAGACACCTATCAAAATGAACAAATTCTGAGAGAATTGGCAGAAATGAGAGGAATGTTAAATAATAAAAGGGGAGGAGGTAAGAGACAATTGGATGAAGCCATAGAAGAAGCTGCGAAGACTCCATTCACACAAGAAGTACAATTAGGAGGAATACCCCAAAGTGCAACTTACCTACGTTAACCAAAGATTTTCGATGGAACAACTTGTGCGATACAACATATCAAAGATTATGTGAGATGTATGTTACGTGGGGGAGAACCATGATGCTATATTGTGCAAATATTTTGCATCGAGTTTGACAGAGAAGCTTTGAAATGGTTTGAAGGATTACCGAGAATACAATAACATCTTTCAATCATTTGCGAGGCTATATTTTTAGGGGCATACATTAGTAATAACTCCTCGCGACCTGGTATTGAAGATGTATTTGGGTTAAAACAAAGGGTTGGTGAAAGTTTGAAGCATCTAACCGTGAGATGGAAGACAATGTGCGGTGATATGGTGGTCGTGTGGATGAGAGATATCTCATTCTATCATTCATTAATGCTATGTTCGCAACCAATCTGCTATATATTCAAATTTTTAGAATCAAGAATATAATCACAATGACTGAGTTGCGAGAACTTCAAGAGGAGTACATTGCCCTAGAGGAAAAGCAAAATGAGATGGAATCATACCCCGTCGCGAACACAAGTTCAAAAGTCAGCAAGTGCAAGCTTGTTACCTAAACTAATAAACACAAAGGCGAGCACCTCGCAAGGTCAACAAGAAACGATAACGAATGATGGTCGTGCCAAAGCTAGTAGCCATGGGGAGTCGAGATCAGGAGGAATTTGAGAGAGAGAGAAACTTCTATAACCGTGGAGGAAATAATAAAATTCAAAGACTTGATCAGCCACAAGAAACTTATGGAAGTCAGAGGCAGAGTTATCATAGAGGACAGCGAAGTCACAGGGTAGTCTGGGAAAAGAAATCAAGATGCCACCACTGAACGCTAGTGTGGAGAAAATTTGGGAAGCTATAATCTTAATGGAAAATATACCTCATGCCATGGAACATGGGAAGTGAGCCACCTCCGAGTGACGAAGTCATGAATTTTGTTCTTATCACCATTTTCATGGACACTCTACAAACGGTTGTAGAAATGTGAAAAGAATCATCCTCAGAATGATATACCAATGGAAACTAAATCAATTTCTAAAAAATCAACCTCAATCTCAACCATTACCACCACCGCCAGAAATTCACAGGGCGAACACAACAAAAGGAGGAGAAACGTTTGTGATAGAAGTTGGAGCGAAAGCCAAGAATTTGTCTTGCAACTCTATTGTACATTCGTACAGACAGTGGAAGATTTTCATGTTAATGTTATCGGTAGGGTTTTCAAGAGATGTTGATGATAGAGAAATAATGAACATCGTGAAGACATCGCCACTAAAGGAATGGCAAAAGCAGATTATTTCTTTTACCGCAGAAGAAGTACCTGAGGGTGGAGAGATGCATGACAACCCATTAGTGGTAAGATTGGAGATTAACCCAAAACCTGTTGATGATGAAGATGATGAGGCAGAAAATTCATGGGCAATCAATAGAATCTTAATCGATACTGGAAGCTCTGTAAATATCCTCTTTTATCATACTTACAAAACTATGGGAGGGAAGGACGAAGATCTAATACCTTCAACTTATAAGATCTATGGTTTCAACGGTACTGCCAACAAGCCTAAAGGAGAAGCTCATATGCGAATACCACTGAAAGGATTATCAACTGAAATTTTGTTCTGCATAGTCGATGTGGAATCTCCCTATAACGCATTGATTGGGCGACCTTGGTTACATGAGATTTTGGGTGTAGCATCGACTTATCACCAGTGCATCAAATTTCCTCATCCCACTGGTGTCGGAGTCATAAAAGGAGATTGGGTTGAGGGACAGAAATGCTATGAAGTTGATGTGGAATCTTGCGAGAAAAGAACTGTTCAGAAAAAGAACTGGAAGCAAAACATCAAAAATGAACAAAGAAGGGAAAGACTAATGGTGGACGCAATAGAGATGAGAGAAGAAAGTACGTTGCGAAACCAATGCAGGAAGAAAGTTGGAAGTTGCGATGATTTCGCAAAAGGTAAGGCAAGATTAGGAGATTTGAATAATGAAAAAGCAGAGAGCAACATAAGTAAGAGGAGAAAGGAGTGAATGATTTGATTCTAGACTTGCGAAGGTTGTAAAAAAAAAAAAAAAAAAAAAACTTTTTCCTTAACTTTCGATTGATAAAGACAGGCTGAAGATGAAAAATTATGATAATCGAAAAAAGAATACGCGAAACTTTCGCAGAGATTTGAGTGATAAAGACTATAATCCTCGCAGAAATGATGACAAGAAGCAATCCAAAGAACAATGACATATCAGAATGGGACGAACCTGCTATGGCGTACACCCTAGTTCGCGAATCAAAATTTCGTAAGAGGCAAATGTAAGACCTAAAGTGCGTCATAAAAGGGAGTATCTATTAACATTGCTCAGGGAAAAGGTTACACCGCCCCTGGAACCTGGGTCATGGAGATTTGGGGTCAATAAAGCCTATCCAGGAGAGATACCTTGGATTTCCAACTATATATATAAGGTTATACCTTGGTTGGACGACCGAGGGTCTCTTCTAAGGAGTCAGCCGTATGATCAAGGCGCGAGGTACACGGTTGAGCCAAGAGTGCATGGGGCATTTGAAGTGTCTCGGCCATTCTTGGCAAGTCTTGGCATATGTTGCACTCGGCCCAAGAAAACTCCACTTAGGGTGCGGTCTCGTAACCATAAACCATATAGGTATAAGGGATAAGAGGTCACGAAAACAACTGGTTGTTGTTAAGACCGGATGGGAGGAGCTAGTCTTGTATGGCCGATGTACGCTTCCTTGAAGGGGCAACCAGGGAGATGATAAGGCGGCACCCTCCATTAGGGAGTGATAAGTGTCTTAAGACGCAAATGTCATGAGGCTTTATTTTCGCAAGAAAATTTAGACTTATCATATTTGTGCGATGATCTGAAGAGGCAATAATACAAAAGACAAAGATAAGGCGAGATCAATGGGTCAAGACATGAAAGTGTAAGGACGTCCTGCGATTTCGTCGCAAGACTTTACAATGTCATGGGGCTTTATTCTCGCAAGAAAATCTAGGCCTGTCATATTGTCGCAATAAAATTATCTGCGCAGAGGCAACAATACTAAGAAATGATAAGGCAAAATCAATGGGTCTTTACATGAAAGTGTAAAGACGTCCTGCGATTTTGTCGCAATGACAATAGGTGGCGCAATAAGACCTTTAACTAGGAAGGCAAAATAAGACCACACAAAAGAAAAAGAAAAAAAATGAGATCTTGAAAACAACCAAGAAACATTCTCTCGCGAGAATTCAGCAGCAACAGTTGCGAGACTGAGGCATGTTATCATCTAAAGGTTATTTGCTTAATCTTTCATTTGAAAACAAATAACAGAGGCAAGTATGGGAATGTATAGATTGAGAATATGTTATTTATTTTCATATGATAGATTTACGCACTCACAATATATTGATTAACTATATTGCAAAAAAGAATTGCTTTTTTGACATGTGCAGAAAGGGACAACAAAAGTAGAATTTGTATTTGGAGACCCAAAAAACTTACAATAAGAGATTATAAAAATGGAAGATTAAAAGGATAAATGTACAGATGTTACAAAAAGAGAAAGAAGAAAATGGATCTATTTCTTGTGTGATTCTTCTTCTTCATCAGATCCTTCTACTCCATTATCTTCATCAGATTCCTCTTTGCTAGCATCGCTATCAGAGATATCCAAAGAAGGCATGTTCTGAGGAATTTCGTCAAGAAGACAAGGGTATGAAGAATGAGGAATACTATTGTCATCGCAAACTGTCTTAATAGTTTCATTGCGAAAGAGAACAACATCATTTTTGAAGTTCGCCACGGTAATTTGTAGTTGCTTCTTCAACTTGGAATACTTGTCATTGCGAAGAGAAAAGTCCTTTGCAAGTTGTTCTTTTTCGGATTCAAGTTCTTCAATTCTTTTCTGAAATATCTTCTCAGCCTCTGCGAATGTAGAGCAATGAATCAGCAACTTGATGACAGCTTCATATATAATAAACAATTAAGTAAAGAAGAATGGTCAACAACCTTCTCTATCAGAAATCATATCCCTAATCAAGGCTGTATGCTCAGCTTGAAGACTAACATTAACACCTAAATTATTTCTAGCGTCATCTAAAACTTTCGCAGCCCAAGCGAACTCATCGTCACTGTTTATGAGAAGAAGGGAACGAATTTGATTCTCTCTTTCGCTAAGAATAGTATTTTGGCGAATAGATTCATCCCGCTCAACTTGAACTTCAAGAAGAGTTTTTGAAATTTTGCTAATGCTTGGGCACCTTGGTTAGAAATGCGATCTTTGTCATCTATAAGATCACTAACCTTCTTCCTTAAAATACTAATTTTCTCTTGGGAACTAAGGTGTAGGCGTTTAAATTGGTTGGCTAAACTTAAACTAGATCTATGATCAGCTTCTAAGAGACGAAATTTGGATTGAAGTTCATTTAGAGAAAGATGTTTGATTCTGTCATTTGAAAAGCTATTTAAAGAATCATTGAGATGGGCAACAAGAGCATCGTTATCCATAGACTCGGGAAATGTGTGAAGAAGAATGGCTTCATCGAGAAGGTTATAAACATCTGCGAAAATGATAAGTCGGATAAAGAAAATAAATGACAGAATAAAAGCAAGAAAAAGAGAAGAATTTTATACCATAAAGTTGTTGATTAGCATTTTGAAGGCTAGATATCTTGTCCTTCTGAGAAGAAGACTCAACTTCCAATTGTTTGGTCTTTTCACGAAGAGTTGCGGTTTCATTTTCAAATTCTTTATCTCTCTTGCGAAGAGAAACAACTTGACTTCCAATTCTTCATTCTTCTTTTTAAGTTGGAGGTTTTTCTTCTCGAGACTGTTGCGTCTTTTCTCGAGATTTGAGGCAACAACAAAGGAATCTCTCCCAGACTATAAAGGAAAATAAAGAAATCGTCAAGACAAGGTTTATAATTGAAATCATGCAGAAATAAGAAAATATAGACATACCAAGGCACTAAGTGCGTTTAGGAACTGGGAGTCACAAATCTAGAAACTCCACAAAAAGAATCATCATCCTCTAGTAAGGGAGCATCGCAGATATTTGCGAGAGCTTCGCATGTGGCAGAAAAAATGATCATCTCCAATTCCTTGCATAGAATCGGAGAAAACACTGGATAGTTGCGCCATAGCAGATTCAACTGGATGATTCTCCTTCGCAAGAGAGGTGTCAACATCATCATTATCTTCATCAGAGCTCTCGCTGGATTGAGGACTGGAGCGAGAAGAAGAATGGAGTTTCCGTTTTTTAGAAGGTGGAGCAGCAGATTTCTTCTTGCGAAAAGGAATTTTACTCTTGCCCTTAGCTTTCGCAGCTTCAGAAATATCCTCTTCTTCGACAACTTCAACGCCCACCTTCGCACACGAATGAATATAATAAACAGAGGCAACAATATTGTTAAAAATAAAGAAGAAAAGTATTTCTTACTTCATCCGTGATCGACTGGAGAATTGCCAGAGTACTTGCCTTAGGATTTCTTTCGTAACTTTTTCTCAATTTAACAATCTGAAAATTTCGCAAGATTAGTAGATGTAAAAAGAAGTTATAATTACAAACTGAGCGAAATTCGGGAAGCACACCTCTTTAGCTTTCTCGGGCGATTAAATACCCAAGGTTGATAGTTAGCGAGATTCGCAGGAGTACATTCGAACTCGAAATATAAGGTCCATTTAAAAATAGCGGAAAGACACACCATTTCTCGTCTTTGGAATGGCGAGGAACATTGTTCTTCTTGGAGTGCCAATCGATATCCCGCATAAGTACTTTGTCACCGGGGATATTTTCTCTTCTTTTCAAACGTGCACCCCAAATGAGTTCTATCGTTCTTCATATTTATTACTTCATAATTCTCAAAGAAACTTTCTCTCGAATACTTCTCAACGAATATCTCTAAATCTACAAATTTAGGATCTCCGATTTGCATTGGAATAGAGACCCTTTACCAGGCGCCACGGTTGGCGAACTCAAGCATTAAGCGGATACAATCTCCACTTAATTGGTAAACAGCTCGCGAGAATTTCTCATGAGCAAGAATTTCATAAAAGAAAGGAAGTTCGGGGTTGTAGAGAGGAATGGGAAGGCCGAGAGAATCGACCCAAATGAGATTATGACCTTTTGATTATCACAATAGTGATCGGTAAATAATTTGGCGGAGAGAATAAATGAAGATTCTTGATGGGGAATAGTGGATAATGTGAAACCTTTCTCTTGTAAATCCTTTTGAACCCTCTTCCAAGAGAACTTCATATCTACGACCGGGTGGAGCCATCTTCGTGAGTATGGGAATGATTAAAGAGTTGAAGATCAAAGGAAAAAGAAAATTCACATGGCAGGCGGAAGTTACGGAGGAGAATTGAAGAAAAATTGCGAGAGAAAGTAAAAAAGAAGAAGAGGAGGATGAGAAAACTATATATAGAGAAGAATTCTCGAGAAGATAAACGCATTTAATGCGAGAAGAGACGTGAATGGTTGAGAAGTAACGGTTGAAAGGGACGTGTCAAAAAATGGGTGGAAGAAGAGACACGTACTATAGATTTTGTGTAAAAGTATGAAGTCAAATCGCCAAAACAGAGATAAGGATGAACGGCGGCGGTTTGAAAATAATAATTCTCATGACATTCTCTTCTTCACGGAGAAGACATGAGAAGAGGCAAGATGTAGGATCGAATATCGCAACACCAATACCTCTGCGAAATCCATAAAAGATACATAGCGAAGGCGTCGCAGCAGAACAGTAAAATAAGTGACGCAATGGATGACGACATCCAGAACACGAGAAAGGTGTGAAGACTTAGCGAGAACTAGGAGTGTCGCGAGATTATACATTTGTACACTTGCGACACTTCGCAAGTCATTCCCGAAAATAAAGGACAACTTAGCTGTCATCCATTATGTAACACCCTATATAAAGAGCCGAACATGCCTATTGAAGGGGGGATCTTTTTCGAGTGTTGGGCAAGTCATTAAGAGAGAGAAAGTTTATTGAGATTGTATTTTTCTAGCTCTTTTCCACTTTTACCTTGTAAACATTCAAGAAATTAATCAACAAAAATTATAATTGTTCATCTTCAATGGATTGATTGTGTGGATTCTTGTGAGGGGTGTAGTGTAGGATTTCCTGCAACTACAATTTATGTTAGATTATTAAAGGGACATTTATAATAGAAATTTAATTAATCATTATGAACAATCAATGAGACATTAATTACTAAAATATTTAAAAAAATGGTTAAGTTAAACAAACCCCGGCGATAAATTTATCTTTGCCAAGGACAAATCTTGACCACTTTTTTACATAGACAAAACGATAATAAATAATTTCATATGTTCTAATCTTGATTCATGTCGTTCGTTTAGTTATTACATAACATGGCAATTGATTGCACCAATTTCTTAAAATGGACATGTGTTTTATCGAGTTTAACATTAGAATGATCAACCACGTTTTATACTTACTTTATAATATAACGTCACATATTTTGTGGCGTTACGAAATTAGCATAATATGTTTTTGTTCACTAATACCCTCCACCACCATAAAACCATATGAATCAATTTTTTTATCCACCACCACCTAGTGGCAGAGCCAAGGGTTGATTAACCTGGCTCTAACCCCTTAAATTTTTAATAACTACATAAATTTTTTAGTTTATTTTATAAATAGTACTTTTTCCATATATATTTATGGTTTAGTCCACCAAAGTTTACATGTTTTTTTTTTTTTTTTTTTTTAAAGTAGGCCTCTTCAATGTCAATTTTTGACTCCACTACTGCCACCATCACTGCCGCCCACCCCATGTAGGTTGTTGGACGTAATTCTAATTTTCAATCACAAATGCCATGTATGAGGTTTAGATTGAACAAAATGTCGTCAGTTGATTAGTTTCATTAATTTTTTTTCCGTGTATATATTATTTTTTGTATTATAATCAATTTTATTTTAACATTAAAAAATCATGATTTATACGATATAGTACCAAAGATAATAGGGGTACCATTTAGGTGATCCAACTACGATCATGAAAATATTATCTTGTATGATATCATCCCTGAAATATATGGTACCTTCCCAGTGTTAAAAACAACCAATCACATCTTCCACACTACGATGTTATCGATGCACTACTCACCAACACTCACCGTCACTACTTCTTCCACCACAAACCAGGGGCGGAGCCAGGATTTTGAGGAAAGAGGGAGAAAAAACTCTTGGCAAGTTGGATACATGTGAAAAATGGACTTTGTATCCCATTTTATGATAAAAGAACAAAAATAAATATAATTGTGTTTGGCGCCGCCCTTAACCACCACTAATCTTTCGGCCTCCACCTCTTCTACTACTCATTGTCGCCAAAAATGTCTATTGATATTATTTATCAAAATTACTTATTAAATTAAAAATATTAATAATATCAAAATTATATCATATCATCTACAGAAGAGCCCTTAAAGTTGATCGGTAACCTAACAACAAGCTGGGTACCGACCCCCTTTTGAATGGCTATACAATAGAAATAAATATTATAATTAATTAAGAAAACATTTATAATTAAAAATGATTAGTCATTTATTATGAGCAATTAGTGAAACACTAATTAATAAAACTCTTTATAATGAATAGATTATTTATTATGTGCAATTAGTGAAACACTAATTAATAAAGCAATTATGATATTTAAGTTGAACAAACCACCACCGTTGATTTATCTTTTCTATTAATTCCAACCAAGGTGGAACACTGGTTAGAGGCCACTCTTATGACACAATAGGTCATGAGTTCGAACCTCCTCGTTATAATTTTTGAAAATCCATATCTTGACTTGAGTATTCATTTTTCATTCATAATATTGGAATTAATGCCATGCGTGCGAGTTGTAGGGGGTGGTCAGGAGAACCACAGCCCTTGATTTATCTTTGTCTGGAAAAATCCTGACCACCACTAACACAAGCAAACTTAGCCTAGCTTTGTTTTGTACTAATGACTAGGGCTTAACCCGTGCCGTAACGGCACGAGATGCTTTTGTCACTAATTCGATATGGTTGGAGTTGGCGCTTTTGTCACTATTGTAGGGATATCCCTTGTTTTGTTTTCTCTGTTCTATCAGGTAAATAACTAATGTTGCTAACACACTCCATTATATCAGAAATAGTTTCTAAAATTATACGCGTTGTCGCCATATAATATTCAGAAAAATATATACTACAAATAATTTTAAAGAGAGTTTGTATGCGTTTAATATCTTTAATTAAGAAAATGAGTTACCTACGTGATTTTCTAATTTCTTCCCAATTTCCGATTTAAAAAATATGTACATAATATGTACTTTCTCGGACCTTTTTTTACTTATTGGAATATATGCTATTGAAATTTTACTTCTGGAAATATATCTCTTGATTTGTAGGACCATATATATACTCTTATGTTGGGAAGTCTCTTTGACAGATAAGTGGATATGGTCACCTCCAGAATCGTCAGCCTCTTCCAAGAGAATGTATACATTTTACATTCTGGAAGAGGGGGGGAGTTGACGGAGAGTTTGGGAGAGGTACAAAGCATCAACAGATCGAGAAAATTAAGTTACAGAATTATTTTCTGCTGCTGCTGCACCAAGAACACGAAGAACATAAGACGCACAGGGGACAGTCGTTCATGCTACAATAGAAACGACTGCCAAGCGTGGGTCGCAGAGCTACAACAACATCAACAATTCATCCTTATCGTTCTCTGTAACAGCTGGTTTGTAACAAATATAAGTGTTACAAACCCGGTTTTTATTGTTTTTCTCCCATTTCATCATTTGTGAACCATTTTTGAGCAATGAAATCAACTTTTGAGCGTGTTTCCAACATGATGAGCTAAACCCATCCTCTGGGGCGACGGAGGAAGCCATTCTTTCAAGAATTATGTGGTAATATTTACTTTATTAATTTATGCAATATTTTTATATGATTAATTGCATTGATAAAAAATGAATTAAATGATTTCTATTAATCAAATGTGTTTTCTCTTGATGATGCATGCTTAGTTTTAGACTCTTGATGCGTTATGCTTGCGACTAACATTTGATATTTTGGAAATCTGATTTTGGCAATACTTTAGAATCAAATCAATTGTTTAAATTGCATGATATAAATATCGAATTAGTGACAAAAGCATCCCGTGCACGTTCTGACGGGTTAAGCCCTAGTCTAGATACAAAACAGCCTCAATTAGGCATCGATAAAACCCCCCAAAAAATATGCACATCCTCAAAAATATGTAACAAACAACAAACAAAACGTCATCGCATAATAATTTTTTTTTTAAAATCGTACTTCATGTCGGTTGGAATAGATATCAACGATTTATGGATCGACACTGAAACAAAAGCAATAAAAGAACACCAAGTCACCCAACTACGGTCACCAAAAATACATAAACTACAGAAACACCATAACCAAATAAATAAGTTCAATTTAAATCGTTACCAGCACCTAAAGATGCACCATGCATGTAAACTACAACTCCGTAGAGAAAATGTATATACAAAAGGCTACCAAGAGAACATTGAAAATAGTTACCTGGTCATCACTTGGAAATATTTGTATGAGATGTCCGTGACATATATGACTTGCTAGTTTACAAACTGATAAGAAAATTGTGGGCGTTACGTCGATCACATTTCAAATGGTATCACTAGATATGCATGTGTCAAACTGAAACATAGAGACAATCAAACTTATTTATATCTAAATCAATAACCAAAATCATCATAAATTCCATAAATACATAATCTTTAACCCCAACATAAAATCATCATAAATTCCATAAATACAAAGTCTAAGTATCATCAGCATCCAAAACTAAAACTAAATCAAGGAAACAAATATCGATAAAACCAAAAAATAGGATTTCACGATTATATACCTTGTTTGTGTTTATTACTATGGACACAAAGCTCTGAATATTTGTTTCAATACTCATGAGCTCCCACTGCCGCAGCCATGCAAAACGAAAACGAATAAATAAATAAATTAGGTAACGAAATCGTTGGGAAAAAAACCAACCCTAACAAAACAAAAAGCAACATTCACAAAATGGGATCTGGCGTTGGATCAAGCACTTTTATATAGAGGGTGCCCAAGGCTAGAAATTTCAACGAAAAAACCGATATTTTGGAAATAATATTAATTAATATATCAAAATTTACATAATTGTTTATTAATAATTTGGATTTCAAAAATATTCTTTACATAAATGGGATAGCCATATTAAATGCCGGAATATTTGCATCAAATATATATATATATATTTTTTATCATTTTATTTTTGGAATGTAACATTTAGCAAAAATTGTTTTTGCATTACCATTTTTTGTGTCTTCGTTTTGTGGTTCTCCCCATCCTGAAGCAAATGTTTTTCTCCATTTGCACCTACAAAACAACACCCCAGACATAGTTGTTCCCCATTCTTGGAGGGGATTCCTGAAAAATCAACAGTGGCATGAGAAAAAGAAAAAAAACTAAACAATTAGGTACTACCTTATGATTATGATTGAAACCTATTATAGGGGCTCCAAACATTTGGTTTTGAGGCCTCACAAGATGACAAAATCGGGTTATGAAATAGTAATCAACAAAACCCCATATCTAACTATTTTTGTAATGACTAAAATACCCTCCATGAATTATAAAATTAAATTTATTATTTTTTCTTTCTCTTTTCATTCATAAATCATGATGAAAATGATGATCATATACAAAAAACTAAATCTATTGTCTTCTCATTCTCTTTTCATTCATTCAAAATCATGATGAAGATGATGATCATAAAAAAAAAACCTATTATTTTTCTTTCTCTCTTCTTCTTCTCCTCCGTCGTGATGAAGATGACGATCATAAACAAAAACAACTAAGAAAATCCATCACTTATTTTTGCAAAAAACAGTTTCAGTACTGTCTACGGTTGGGAAAATTCATACTTCCCAATCAGACAGTATCTACGGTTGGGAAAATTCATATTTCCCCACCGTAGGATGTCTATTGGGAAAATTCATACTTCCCAACCGTAGATGGGTTGGGAAAATTCATATTTCCCATCAGAGACTGCCTACTGATTGGGAAAATTCATATTTCCCAACCGTAGACAGTCTGGCTGTTTTTCAAAAACCCAATTCGATCGATTCCGCTTATCCATGCATTGAAACCAATTAAATAAGATGGGTTTTTGATTTTTACCTTATTGAAATCATTGCGGGTGGATTAAATGGTGTTAATCGATAATGAATTATTTTGAGAATTGACGATTAATCGAAGAAATAAGCGATGGAGGTGATAGGGAAGAAGAAAATGGAAGAATTAAAGGAGCGGAATGAAAACAAATTAGTTTTAGGTTTTCAATATTTAATATGTTAAGGGTATTTTAGTATTTTTCTTATGAATTAGGTCCCCTTATCTTCATTGTAGGATATTTGAATCCTTAGGAGCCCTCAAAACTCTTTTCTTGGAGCCCCTATAATAGGTTTCTTATGATTAGAGATGCAACAAATATGAGTCCTACAAGCAAAGCCGGCAAAAAAAGATTATTATGCAGCAAACAATTAATAAAATGCAAAATATTAAAAGATTAGCAGAAAATAAAGCTATTTCTAAAAGATTGCATATGTATAATAAGCAGATTAAAATAAACAACATCAATAAGGAGAAAAAGTTGTCGATTACCATTTCTTTGCGTACACACGTATGATCATTCAACTGCAAAACAAACACAATACACAAATCAGTCAACAAAACCTTAAACTGAAAAAATAAATTAAAGAAATAAAAAATAAAGCGAAAAGCGCCGTAAAACAATGGGAGGTTTGCTTTTTCTCCGACTTATAGAGACACACTGAGCCTCCAAAACAAGAGCCCCAAAACAATGCTATTTTGGAGAATAATGCTAGTGAAAATCTAAATATATCTACAATTTTATAAATTTTGTCTAGAATATTAATTCGTAAATATATTGCTATATGTCGAATTTAGAATTTATAAGAAGATTATTATAGGTAAAATGGAAAAAAAAAACATTTTAAGATTTTCCATAATACAATATTCTTCAAATACGACCATTACTTCTAAGATACACCTAAAATTACCTAAAATTTATTTAAGAAAAATACATTTATTCCTAGGCGTTTACCTTTTACAATAGAAATATTTTTGTACAAAAATATTGAGCATTTCCTCCATAGCTAAGAATAGAAATCATTTTTTTTAGTAATATTTTCTTATGGTATATAATAACCAAAAAAATAATAATATTGGAATGGAATGAATGGTTTGTATTTTTATACAAAAAATATTGAGCATCTCTTGCCGAGCTAAAAATAGATATTATTTCGATATTATTATTATTTTTTTTAAAAGGAATAATAATAAAAATAATAATATTCTATTTTTATGGTGAAATGAATGTATTATACTTTTCTACTAATATATTTTGTTCATTCGTTTTCAAAATTTACTTGATGTGGGTGATTGTTTATTAAGATTTTCTATTAACGATTTTGTATTTCAATTATTGTACAGGATTAATAATCAATTTGTTTGCGGAAGAGGAAGTGCGGTTTGATCTACTGTAAGCATTCACAACTCCATGCATTTTGATATTATACATTTTATCGAAGTTTTATTTAATTTCATTGTAGTCATAATCAACATTAATTTAATTTTCAGAAGCTTGGAAGTGTAATATTTTGCTTTAGTTCAGTTATAAAAAGTGTAATATTTAGGTGTACTTTAGATATAAAAAGTGTAAGCTGGAGCTCATGGGTACAGAGGACACACTGATGATTCTTCCGGACGAACAACCCTGAATAGTCGATACCTTAGAAATTCTTTTGCCATTCTCTTTAGGCTTTTGGTGCGTCAAAAAATGTTGGTCCTTTATGGTGATCCAAGGATGCGTGTGGGCGGCCAATCCTTCCATTGCTAATGCATTAGATATAATGGCAAATCCTCTTACCATGAAGAAAGCCTTTGTTCACTTCAATATAATCCAATCAACTCAGCCCCGTATGACGTCACCCCTTCCTCGAGCTATCCTTTTAATTCGAATCAACTCTGCCACAGTTAGCTCCTTCGAATGATTCCTTTACTGCTGATCACCCTGCTACTGTAGCTATCTTTGTAACGTTGATCAATCTTCTACCGTTGCGGCATCCAACTGCCCCTTTAACGATGATCAGTTGGTATGTATGCCTACTAAGCGAGATGACCATTAAAGACGGTCGTTCTGGACCTTTCGTAGCCTGTGGTTTGATATACTTTCATGTTGCCAATCCACGAACGTCTATATGACTGGATCGGTGGCACTTGTGAGGTGTTGAACGGAGCTAAGCACTCTTCGAGCATTCCAGTGTTGATGTGTGCATCCAGTTGTCATAAAGAATGTTTCTGAATCGAATTTCTTTTCTTTATTAGAGATGATCATAGCTGACATGTACACACATATTATGTCTCCCAAATAAATTTGGGGATGTGTATTGACGTCGTTATTTTCTTCGAATTTGTTAATGTAATCGGCTCCAATTAACAAGTATTTGCCGCCTCATGTGCAGTGGAAAACAGACCTCCAATATCCGATCCCCACCTACATAGCAGCCATGTATTTATTCCTTTGCATCATTCTCTTGCGTCACACATGTGCGAGTATTGTTCCATAGCAATCTAACCGCAAGTATTTCCTTAATAAATACAAGCAAAAAGTTTCCTTGATTCTAAGCAGAACCAAAATTGTGTGTGAACTATAAACTAGATTTATAGTATCGCCATTGTTGATGAACGTGATGTCTACACTCATCTTGGAAAGCGCTCTCGTAGAATCCGATTTTTGACATATTGACTTGAAGGATTTCCGGTAGGTATATGAACGTCCATTCGATCTGTTAATCTTTCTTTGTTAACCTTCCTTTTAACAACCTTTTCTTCCGCAACGTTTAAGGCTCGTCTGCAAATCTGGATCACAACATTCTCGTATCTTCTCGCAACTTTACGAAATAGTTGTAAACCTTTTGAGACTTTCTGATCGCAACTTTCTGAACCTTCTGCAACCTTTTCCGAGAAAGTTGTAAACTTTCTGCAACTTTCTGATCACAACGTTCTCTGTCAAACAAAACCTTGAACATAATTTAGGGTTTTCTGCAACTTTTTCTTCACAACGTTTCTGAAACCCTAATTTTTAAAAACGCTTTGAAAATAATTTCTCTCAACGGGGGAACACGATTCTTTCACTCGAATCCCCTTAGTCGGCGCCAATGTTTGTACCCAAAATAAATTCTAGGCACAAAACACGATGATTGATGATGATTCTTGAAAATTAGGGCTAGAAAATGAATTAAAGATGAACAAAGAGATGGATTTAACGTGGTTCGGCAAGTTGTGCCTACATCCACGGAGGAACAGAGAAATAGTTTATTGATTATAGGATACAATAATTTTCCCACGGGTTAGCTAACCTAAAATTCTATATCCTCTTAGGGTTTAGGATACATGTATTTATAGTGTTTATGTAACCCTAATTCTGGTACAAACTTGATGTGAAAGCAACTTGGGCCACAAGCCTTCCGGAAACTTCTAGAATCTTCCTTCACGGGCTTGATTTACGGACCTTCCGTTTATAAAATACATGGCACAAACATCGCCCCCTCTTATCCTCCAACTTGTTGGGGGATAAGAAGTTTGTTTTTCCTGCTGCGTCGACCGTTGATGACGTAACTCGCCCCCAAGCATTTGTAGAGACATTACGAAGACGCTCCCAACTGTAATTACCTGCAAACAATAACAAAATAAAATAAAATAAAAATAAAATAAAAATAAAATAAAAAATGCTCACGTGCTAGGCGAGACTTTTTGCCACGTGGTGGACTTGTGATGCTCGAGAGCTAGTCGAGTCTTGAGTGAAATGTAATATGCTTGCGGCTGGGGCAAGGCTTTTTGCTCGCAACGTAACAAGGCTGTAGCGCTCGCTGCTCGGGCAGGCTGGCTGTATTGCTTGTGTTGAGTACGAGTCTTTGGACCAACATCGGGCGTTGGGCTCGTGGTTGAGACGAGACTATGTGCTTGCCAAGGTGCAAGTCTTTCATACTCGCGTGCAAGACGAGATTTTATGCTTGCGAAAGCAAGATTTAAGTGCTCACGTGCAAGGTGAGGCTTTAGGTGCTTGCGATGTGGTGCAAGGCTAAATATTGAAGGGTCTAAGCAATCCTCATCTCGAACTTTCGATCATGTCGCCATCCACGAACCTCGAACCCGATCATGTCGCTATCCACGAACCTTGAACTCGATCATGTTGCTGCTCGAAGTGCACATCAAAGTTTCTCGAACACTGGATTTTTTTGCTTCCATGTTGTAGGGAATTTAAAGACGATTCTAACGAGCCAAAAATCACTCAATTCGGACTTAAAACGAAGAAGTTATTGACGAAACAAGATTTAAACGAAGCGCGCGTGCCGTTGCATATGTGTCACTGCTGACTGGATCAACATGCTAACATGGCATCCGTTTATTAGGTTACTGTCGCTGACACGACGCTCGAACAGCGCTGACATGGCAACACGGACAATCTATTTGCTGACTGGACACTGACATGTCGACTATGCTGACTGGACCATCTGGTGATGTGGCGGTGACGTGGCAAAGATGACTTGGACAGTTGCTTCGATGTGTCGGTGACGTGGCGATGATCAGACACTGATTAGTCGCGCATGAGAAGCACTGGATCGTTGATGTACATAAATATCGGACCGATCCTACGGATCAGATTCTATGGCTGTGGATCTAACGGATCTGGTGCAGTGATGAAGAAGAAGGTTTGACAACGTTTTCTGCAACCATTATGACTGTTACGCCTTTGTGATGCTTTCTGCTACTGTTTCGCCACGCTCGCTTCAACTGTTTCGCAACAGTTTCTTCAACCTTGTAACAGTTTCTTCAACTTTGCAACGGTTTCTTCAACTTTGCAACGATTTCTTCAACTTTGCAACAAATACGT
The DNA here is from genome assembly GCA_023531295.1 of Papaver armeniacum. NCBI lineage: Eukaryota > Viridiplantae > Streptophyta > Magnoliopsida > Ranunculales > Papaveraceae > Papaver > Papaver armeniacum. The sequence continues at coordinate 231,148 of JAJJWW010001982.1, read as the reverse complement.
AAGAACCCTATTTTTTTATTTTTTTTATTTTTTTTGCTGCTGATTTTTTCATGGAATCTCGTGCAGATTTCTTCCGCACCTCTCTCAATGATAAAACATGATTCTTTCACTCGAATCCCCTTAGTCGGCGCCAATGTTTGTACCCAATATAAATTCTAGGCACAAAACACGATTGATTGATGATGATGATGATGAAATTAGGGTTATGAAACAAATTGAAGAAACAAAAAAGAGACAAAGAATTTAACGTGGTTCGGCAAGTTGTGCCTACGTCCACGGATGGAACCCCGTAGGGAGATATTTTATTGACATGATGATTACAATAGTTGTTTGTGGTTTGCAAACATCGAATTCCTTGGCTTGAGTTGTATTTTTAGCCTCTATTTATAGGCAAAAACCCTAATCTAGTTCCTTAATAACCCTAGATTTGTAGTTATCCAAAATAACCACCTGGATTTGTACTTATCCTTTAATATTTGTATATATCCTTGAAGATCCATGTATATCTTGACAAGATTTGTGTCTATCTCAAAAGACTTCAAAAAATAAGTCTTTTGGGCTTCTATAATAAGCTAGACTGGGCCTCTATATTAAGCCATGTGGGTTTCCATAATAAACCCACGGCCTGGTTTCCTCAATAAACCTCCAGAATTCCTCAATAAGTCCGGCATGGCTTCCTCAATAAGCCCTGTGGGTTTCCTCAATAAACCCATAGCCTGGTTTCCTCAATAAACCTCCGGACTTCCTCAATAAGTCCGGATCAAGCTTCCTCAATAATACCCTGTGGGTTTCCTCAATAAACCCACACTGGGTTTTCTCAATAAACCTCCCGGACTTCCTCAATAAGTCCTACTGGCTTCCTCAATAATTTCGTGGGTTTCCTCAATAAACCCACAGCCACGGTTTCCTCAATAAACCTCTTGACTTCCTCAATAAGTCCGGACTGGCTTCCTCAATAAGCCCTGTGGGTTTCATCAATAAACCCACAGCCTGGTTTCCTCAATAAACCTCCGGACTTCCTCAATAAGTCCATCATGGCTTCCTCAATAAGCCCTGTGGGTTTCCTCAATAAACCCACAGCATGGTTTCCTCAATAAACCTCTGGACTTCCTCAATAAGTCCGGTCTGGGCTTCCACAATAAGCCCCGTGGGTTTCCTCAATAAACCCACGGGTTGACGCTATTAAACGACATGTGCGCACGCACGTACACTATTTGAATAGGGTACAAACAACCGAAACTCCCCATGTTACAATGTTTATCATTGATCACTACTCAGTATATCAGTGGGGAAACATATGTTAAGGTCCCTAATGGCTAATGCCACTCATGCTTATTTCACCTTGTAGATTATTGCAAACACATTTAGTACACCAAACTCTACATGGTTTCTTTCCAAACCCACATTATATATCATGTTAATTGGTCCAATAACGGTACTACAGTTATAAAAAAATAATGGGCAAACATAAAACCCAAAGTGCACATATGAGGAGAAATGACAAAGATTACCAAGATGCAAGATTCACATGCAATGCTCCTTGGTATCACATTAGCGCACAGATGCATTGCGCTTGAGAATGTTTAATATCACTGTGATATAAAAAAAGTAACAAACAATCTAGTTGGAGATCTCTGTGAATGGTGAAACCCTTATAAATGTTAGAATTCAACAACGCTTCTAAACAGACCGGGGAGGAAAACAAAACTAAAACAACACACTCACACTAAATGTGGGCCCCGCCCCATGGAGTTTAGCAGGTGCCACTTTTGGGCCCCACTGTGGAGAGAAATGTGAGTGGTTGTTTTAATTTTGTTTGTGGGCACGGTACATTAAGAATTTCTGATGATTCAAACTACCAAGACTTCCTTATACGCCTGGGGAGCTATTGATGAGCAAACGTGTGTCAGAGGTGAATTCAATTCCATTTGGGAAAAAAAAAACGGTGTGCAGTCTTCGCATGACAAAAACGTTGTGCAGTCTTCAATTCATCAATTAACCTGTGTTCAATTTACTATTAGCTTGAGTGATAATAATAAATGAAAGGTAAAGGGTACACAGTATAGGTTTCTTACATTTTGGTCGAGCAACAATACAACCAAACTGGTAACCTCTTGGGTGAGCATCAAGTCAACTTCAAGCCATTTACGGGTGATCCTAACACAGATCTGGCATGGTTAGTGTAGATGGTGGATTTTCGACTAAGGCTAAAATCGTAAACCCATAATTGTACATGCTCCTGATCCAGCAATCAGATGAGTATCGAGGCTCATGTCTTTTATCGAAAGCGTGAAAGCTCGTGCCACGAGAATCTCTGACTGAGAATACTGTCTCTCAGAGTATATGTAGATGTGTAGTCTCTCAGCTGAGGCAACGATATATCTCATGAATACTGAGAAATTTCAGTGATCACTTTTTTATAGAATTGCAAGATTAGACGGCTCCTAGACAACTTGCCTGCTAGTATAGAGCAATAACGTTTTCAGGATATAACAATGTTTTCCCTGACTATATAAAAGAAATATGACGCTTCAACAAGCTCATATCACTCGACTCCTGAATAATTAATGCTCCTAGACGATCGTACTAGTATAGAGCCATCAATTAATTATTCTTAAATCATTAGATTCACTAACCGAATCCTGGAAAATATTCAATGTTTTTCATAATATTTCGTTACTTCAATTTATGGTTCTTCCCAAAGATAATTCCATGGGTTAGTAATAAATATTCAACACACGGGCATCTGAGCAACTATTGAGTAAGCCCTGGCTAAAATGGTGCAAGTGTACTCAGCAATAATACACCAACGAGCACCTGAATGCACGAACGAGTATTCCAAAACACGAAAGAACGATGAACCTATGCAAAATAGGAAGAAAATAATAAATAATAAAATATTAGTCAAGGCGCTAAGGGATCGGGCTCACCTAGGCCAAACTAGTCACGCCTTGACCGGTCCCACGTCCAAATTCTATATTTTATCATATTTTTATTATTTTTCTTGATCTCATGAAAACTCCTTGATTTCATGATATCTCCTTTAAATCATGAAAAATAATATAAAATTAGGGAAACTCGTGGGACCGGGCCCTAGCCGGCCGGTCATGCCCTAGCCGGCCCCACACGCCCTTATTTTATTATTATTATTTTTTATGTTTCCTTGATCCCATGGAATTCCTCGATTTCATGATATTTCCTTCAAATTATGAAAATTCCTTCAAATCATGGAAATAATACATAAAATTAGGGAAAACTCACGGGACCGGGCCCTAGCCGGCCGACCATGCCCAAGCCGGTCCCACATGCCCTTATTTTATTATTATTTGTTTCCTTCATCTCATGGAAACTCCTTGATTTCAACAAAACTCCTTAGTTTCAACAAACTCCTTGATTTTATGATATTTCCATAAAATCATGAAAAAATATAACAAAATTAAGGAAATGCTATGGGACTGGACCCATTGGCCGGCCGACCATGCCTTGGCCATAGCCGATCCCACACTTCATGATTCCTTCATTTTATTATTATTTTCCTTCATCTCATGAAGTTTCCTCGATTTTAAGAAAAATCCCCGATTTCTTCATATTTTCCCAAATAATTGCTCAAACGCACATCAGAAAATATCAAAATTCTCTGGACCGAGACACGAACACTTTGGTGACGCGAGCATACTACCTTGACCGACCAAGGTTGTCTCTTTGGCTTGCAAGAGGCCGGTCCCAGAGATTTTCATTATTTGACCTAATTTGCTCATATTAGGTTCAATTTCTTCCAAACAACTTGGAATTCCATGAAACGATCGTCATCCGATCCCATGACCACTCAGGGCCGGTTTCATGACCCCTTGGTCGATCCCTCATCTCTTCATAATTAATTAGGTTTTATTACCTAAGGCTCAGACGAGCATTATTTTAATAAATGATTAAACCAGCATTTGATCATCCTCTCATCAACAAATCAACAAGTCTTCAAGAGACCTTGGTACTTGCTCATTCGAGCATCTGGTCGATTCATCATCCCATGAAGCCGGTACCTCCTTCACTCCATGGATGATTTTCAATAAATCATCAATTAATTATCAATTCATCAATTGATCGAATTAGGGTTTTGAGTCCAAGGTTCATTCCAGATTCAAACGCTAATAATTTTACGATGATCCCATGGTCAACATTTTATTAATTATACTTGGTTCGATTGCCGGTATTTAAATTAATATTTTATTTGGTCATGCTACCAATAATTCATCAAACGAGCAACATTTGCTCAGATGAGCAATATTTGCTCAAACCAAGGAATATTGGTTCAACTATCAATGTTCAACAATTCATCGAATGAGCAATATTTTCCTAACGTTAACTATGTTTATTCATACATTATACCTCTGTCTCAACAGACATGTTCAATTCATGAGTCTCAGAACATTTTCAAATCATGTTCGACTCAACAATACAAGGACTCATCGTCCCATGAAGTCATGAAGTCAACAACTGACTAACTAAATACACGTCTACCTTGCAGACTCCACAATCACGAGACATCAATCGTGTCGCATGGGGGATATTAACTAGGGTTTTGGTCTGGTGGTCTACGGCATGTGTGTTCATACACACGATGAGGATGTGAGCAAGTCATGCAATCAGTTGAAGGAGTTAACAAAGTAGTGGATGGAAAATCGACCAAGTTTCCGCACGTTGAGCAACTGGTTTTAACACGATCTCCACTTCTCCACTCTTTGATTCCATCAACTGTCACACTTCATGGGATCATGGTGTTTACAATTCTAGCAATATAAATAAGTCTCTGAATCATGATTGAAAAACAAGACAATCTCACGTCAAACAGACAACACGAGATTAACAACTCAACATCTGAGCAATTACTCTCAACAGAGCAAATTCAATCATTCAGAACTTATCTTATTTTCAGAATACACAACACACCTACAATCTTCGATCACCATTGATCTCACACATTTCTCAGCTTTCCTCCTACAGATCGACCCATCCTCTCGTGTGACCGAATTTACTCTGGAACGACCATTGTCTTGGTTTAGGCCGGAGTGCTACAGATTGATCTCTCGAATTCAAAGCACTCCCTTCTTGCAGTGCATCTGTGTGAGGTTTAACAGTTTGCTCGGTTCAAGGAGTTTCCTCCGCACGGTCTTCTCCTCAATTTCGTAAAAACCAGCAACTCGTTTTTCCCCATCTACGGATTGGCGACCACAGTGGGAGATCATTCTCTCGGTTTCAATCTCACTTCTCACAAACATGGTCGGTCTTAGGTCTAGTTCAGTTACCAACCCGGATTCAACATCCCGCTCTAATATTGCAAGCTCTAGTGGTACCGCCAACACCACTCCTCTGGCGCAACCTGCCACTGCTACCCCTCCGAGCACTGGTACTCCAGTGATCACCCCTGCAAGTGACGGCACCGGAGCCATCAACAATCCAATATTCGGTCGATCTCCCGAAGAAGTCAGAGAAAATCCACCTACCATTGGTGATCTCATGAAGGTGCAAGAAACCCTTGCCAAAAATCAAACCGACATGGTCGCTACTAAGAAGGAACTATTCAACTATCTCAAGACTCTTACAGACAAGATTTCAGAGAAAACTCAGGAGAAAGGAAAAGCTAAAGAAACGTCTTCAGACGCTGATCCTGATAGGGTGTAGAATACATCCTATTTACTATCTATTGTTTATGCTTTCTTTGCTATTTTTCTTGTAAATTATGTATTTTACGCTTGTTTTTAGTTTTATAGCTACTATGGAGTCGCGCGCACGAAAAGAAGAAGAAATCACCCAATTTGAGAAAAAAGGGAAAAATTGTCATTTCATGGGCGAACACTATCTGGAGCCCAGTCATGGTTAAGGGGCAACTCTTTTGGAAGAGCACTAAAGACAAGAAGTTGTGGTTAAGGGGCTACCAATTTGGTTATCCCTTATCGGATCCACCGATCGCCAATAACCGTCCCAACCTATAACCCTAGAATTCGAGAGAAGGGTTTTTATTTTGCTTCTTAATCATTATCATTCCCCCGAAATAAAACAACCGAGATATTGGTCAATCCATTAATGGAAGCTCGGGATGATTTTTCCACAAATCGAGAAACTAAGAGATGAAATTGAAGATGGGTTGTAGCCGATTCAACACCGATTCGATTTATGAACAGAGAAGAAGAAGAGATTGAAATTAGAATTAGGGTTTTACCGTGAAAAAGGGGATCTGTGATGATTTCAAGAACAAAGTAGAAGGGTTAGCAATGGATGTATCTCTGCTGCTCTTTGTTAATACCATGTCGAGAAGATGATGCTCAAAAGCTCGGAGAAGATGAATCGGAGATGGGTTCGTGGCTCGATGAATCGAAAATGGGTTTGGTGGTTTTGCTTGATCAAGTTTGTGAACAAATGGGTTTGTGGAATTAAAAGCAAGTGGTGCTCGTTGATTGGTTCGAGAGATGAACTCGGATAGGGATTGGAGTGTACAATATTGAGGAGCAAATGTGATGATGATGGATACAATCATGGATTTGATAGATTGGGGTATTGAAGATGGGTAAACTTAGTTCGAGTTTGTATTGATTAAAGAGGAAGAGAAGCTCGCTGTGGTTCTGAGGAGATAATGAAGCTGCTATTATGAAACTCAAGTTAGATGGAGGCAACAGAAATCGGAGAAGATTTTCATGGTTTTAAGGTTGTATTTGGTGGATTGAGATTGGTATGGGTTTCATTGTAATTGGTAAGGTTCGATCGAGAAATTGAGAAAGATTGAACTTCTTGATTAAATTGAAGTTGTTCATCCACCACGAGTTGAAAGGATGAGTTAGTGTTGCAGTTGAAGGTGGTGGTACTAGATTCAGTGGGTTAAATGTGTAGATGCTGTTACTAGGCATCATTAATGTTAGCTGTAATCTGAGCGATACAGAGAGATGGGTTTGATGAATTAAGCGAAGAATGAAGGTGAAATGAAGATGTTTCTGTTAAACCATGAATTACAGGGAAATGGTATGAAGAACTGATGATGTTTAGGTTGAAATTGATATCAAAAGAAGATGTTGGTGCTATTGACAGAACTACAACAATTGGGTTGAATGAATGGAGAACTAGATGTATGTTAGGATTCTTAACAGGTGAAGAAAAGAACGGCCTGAATGTGGCCTGGAAATCCCAGAAAACAGCCGAGACTCTGTCGGATTTTAATGCCGACGATTCAACTCAACGATGACCGATCCAACTCGTGAGTAAGGCGAGTAAGACAGCCTCGAATCGCAGACTCTTCAGAGCTGACTTCCCTTCCTTTGACCCATTGACTGACGGTTTGACTGATTTGACCGTTAACTTTGACGGTATCGTAACGGAATATTCCGTTATCAGAGAAGAGAATCCAGATGGCCGGCGGCACTATTCCGGTGACTTTTCCGTCCGGATTCCAGTGATACCAGGATTTTTCAGGCGACAAAAATTACAGAATTTTGTGTGGATTCCTCTCAAGGGTGTGAAGACTTAGATTTGGAAATTGGATGAAAATTTGTGAAGAATTCTCTAGAATCATCTAAACTCATGGGTTTGTGGAATTGGGTTCAAATTTGGAAAGAGAAGATGGAAGATTTGAGAAAGGCTTGGACTTGGAAATTGAATTGCTAAAGGAAAGGGGTTCTATTCCTTGGAAGATTTGGAGAATATTGAAGCCTATAAATAGAGAAGTTCTCTACACACTTCTCATCATCTTTTACACACACTTCTACACACAATACTTGTGTTTTTGCTTGCTTTTCAAATTCTTCTTTTAATTATTTGTGTGAACTTTAAAACTTCTCCTTTTAATTATTTGTGTGAATTTCAAAAACATGAGTAGCTAATTTTCTTATTGATTGAGGATGAATTCCTAGTTCTTAATATATGATTTGAGTTTTGTTTCAATTCTATCTTGAAGTTTTTCACATGATTATCGTTTGTTTTTACTAATAGGAATGTTTATACATTCATGGTTGATTGATAGGTTGTTTAGAGTGAAATTTAAATTGATCTAAAGCTAGTGAAAGTTAGGGGATAAGTAATCATTTCTTGACTCTTTACATAAGTAGCAAACACGAGACCTTGCGGAGGGATTCCGTGGAGCAATTGTGTGTGAAAACAACGTTAGCAAGTAGACCTTGATATAAGAGTCTAACTACTAATATTAACCTAATAAGTTCATAAATCTTAATGCGTTTATTTAAATTACATCTTGAGTGATCTACTACTAGGTGGTTTGGTAAATAGAATCCGGTAGTCGAGAACTTCCGTATCCTAAGGATATAAGGGATTTAGGGTTTTAGCACCTGATCTAGCTGCTTTACCTACGGTTGGTGATAATCTGTGACTAATAACATGTGGATGAAAAACATAACTTGAATCATTGTTTTACAACGAAGAAGGATTCCTTGGTCTTGTCTCTCTTATTGATTTCAACTTTATATTTGAATTGCTTTGTTTATTTTCTTTTGCTTTATACATCCCCCCTTTTTGTGACAATTTTACAACTAAAAATCTCTTGCTCCTCGTGGGAACGAACTTAACTACCACCATATTACTTGTTAATTGAGTGGAAAAATATTCACTAATTTGTTGTGGTTACGACACGCATCAGATCCCGAGGTCACTCCGATCCATGTAGTAGAGGATGAGGAAGTTCCTAAGTTTGCAGACAATCCACCAAATAAAGAGCCATCTAGTTTCATCACTCGTGAAGACTGGAACGTCTTTTGGAGGATCGTGGAAAAGACAAAACACCTTCTGTCCACCGTCACATACCTTCATACCCTGCTGCTACGCAAAGGATTCCTCTGCCAAAAGGTTACACCTCTCCAACTTTCACACTTTATGATGGAACCGGCAATGCTCGAGAGCATGTTTCTCGATTTCTGGAAGCACTCGGTGAACATGAGCACAACCATACTATCCGTCTGAAGGAATTTTCAAAGTCTCTGAAAGACGGGGCATATACCTTGTACAACAAAATCGCACCAGGAAGCATTAAAAGTTGGGGAGAAATGGTTAATGCTTTATACAAAAAGTATTTTTTCGTTTCAGAACAAATCACCCTCTCTGATCTCGGAAGGATGTTTCAAAGGAGCAACGAACATCCTAACTATTATGTGAAAAGGTTCAGAGTTCAAGCTTTGGACTGCCATGATCCAAATGTCACAGAGCAACAACTCGTGGACTTGTGCATCAATGGAATGATTCCAGTCTACAGAGCCTTATTGGAGAATCTCAGGTTTCAGACTTTCCTCGAACTTCATGAAGCGACCAAGAGATCAGCAACTACTGCACCTGCCTTATTGGAGATAGCTATGACTACAAAGGCTGAAGATCAACGAGAAACTCGAGGAAGTATACATTTAATCAACAAACAATTCAATCTCCAAACTTCCACAAATTTTGTAGCAGAAGGGAGCAAACAAAAAGCCGAGCCACAGCGCAAACATACTTCCTCAACTCATTCAAAGGCGCAAAAGAAGGATAATACACAAGTTCCTGCTCAACACACAGAAGCTGATCCAGAAGCACCTGATTTCCCCAGCTCCATTGAAGAAGTTATTGAACTTCTAGACGCCTGGATTCAAGACGGTGCAATCAAACTGCCATATGTCAAGAAAGAACCGACTGAAGAAGCCATGGGAAATCCTTATTACTGTCGCTTTCATAGGTTCGTCAACCATCCTACAAGTGATTGTAGAATTTTGAAGCGCATATTCAAAGAAAAAATCGAATAAGGAGAACTCAACTTGGGGACTGAAGGAGTACACAGAGATCCTCTCCCAGTCAGAACCTTCACCATTTCTGAACCGCCTGTCAAGGAAGCAGTCCAGTCCTTAATCGAGCATGTCTGCGAATTGCTATACTTATCAAAGGCTCAAAGGGGAGACATGTTTGCTGCACTGAATCACATCGTATCAGGGAAGTTTTTGTCGATTCAAGAGCCTTCAACAAAGGACAAAGAAATGTACGACTGGGGACTTCTCACCACAGTCCATCTCAAGGGAAACGAGTTCAAAAGAGCATTGATTGACGTTGGCACTGCTGTCAATGTTATCCCTATGAAAACTCTCGAGCCCGCTGGTGTCACACGACAAGAAGCCATCCATGCTCCAGTGACAATCACAGATCATGAAGGAACACCCAAAGACGCTTATGGCCACATTACTCTCAAGGTGAACATAAACTCGGCTGATGACAAAAATAAAATTTTACATAATCCGAGAAGATCCAGGATATGATATGATTCTTGGACGCACGTGGATTCACGCTGGAAAGGTAACACCAACACCTTCAATTGCACACTTCTCTATCTAAGAAACCTCTGATTCAGAGGAAGAAAAATAGGATGTTTCACCGTTCGAGTATCTGGAGGAGGTCAAAGCCTTGACAGAGCTGACGCAAAAGCCCGAGGAAAATGCAAACGCTTTCGTCAAAAGATTTCGTACTCAGGCAAGTTTTATTCCCCCTCATGTGTCCATATCATCGGTTTTCAAATATGCTTATCTGGTCCGAGGGCTTCACTCCACCAACAACTTAACTATTGCAAAATGCTATGAGTGGATAATCTCACCTCTAAGAATATTTTACCAAGTGGATGGATGCGTAACCTCTCCGAATCGAACACCTTACTAATACAATCATTCTTTGAAATAATGGCCGAGTTCGACAAACAAGATCCCAAATACTCTCCTTTGCACGAATTTCCACATGTGCCGCAAGGTTGGAAGACTTCGACAACATGGAATTCCACCGCACGAAGAATTCCAAATCAACAGTAAAATATTCGGGCACGGATGATCAAATCTAACAAATTCCGGGAAGGAGATTTAGTTCTCAAAGCAACTAAGCGTAACTTTCATTCCGCAAAGAACTCCAACTGGGAAGGACCTTTTATGATCTCTAAGTCTCATTCTTGGGTGGCTACTACAAGTTGATCAACATGGACAACAAGGAGACTCATGGGCCGTGATACATGAGAATTGTCTCAAGGCCTTTGACGTTTAAGGTTTTGGATATTCGAGGCATCGGATGCTCAAGGCATGAACACCTTAAACATTTGGTGTTTAGAATTTTATTTCATTGTATTTCAATTCCTCCAAAATGTTTGCAATACTTGCATTCAGAGAATTTAAATTCAAAGAATTTATCAAAATTCATTTACTTAAAATCTCTATCAAACCCAAACCGAGAAATAAAAACCTCACATCTCTCGAAATTCAAGTTCAAGATATTATGAAAAGAAATCAAAGAAAATCAAGCAAAGAAAGACTTTTGCTCCTCTGCATCTTTCAAGACTTGTAAGGCCGCCTTCTCCGTGTTCAGCTCTTCAACCAGCCTAGCAATCTTGTCTTCCTTCTCCATCACAGTAACATTTGGAAAGGGTATGTTCTTCTCACATGAGTCCTTAATAGCATTTATCTTCTTACGAAGCCACTTCACGTTGAAGCCAAGTCTCTCAGAATTCTCCAAGTTGAACTCCCAATCAAAGAGTACATCTGGAGTCACAATATTCCTGGGCCTAGCACATATATCACTTACAACGCGCAAGATAACACCTACTTGCATTGTTAACGAATAAGCACGCTTTGGGTCTCTAGTAACAATGATGTGACCGAATTTCTTCCATATTTTCTCGTACAAGTCGGCATATCCAATGGGAACGCTGAATCCACCAACTAATTCGTGATATGGGAGTGATGCATCAAATGGAGGATCAAAAACAATCCCTGCACTTGGGTATTCATGCACTACTATACGATTCTCAATCACTGGAGACACTTCTACAATCATAGCAACAATTTCTTCAGTTTCTTCAAGGCGTGGTTCAGCTTCTTCCGCCACTGAAACAACAACAATTGAAGTCTCGGTCTCTTCGACAACACCAACAACAACTCCCTCATGACTTTGAAGTTCACAGATGGTTGTTTCTTCATAAATAACCTCAGTGTTGCTCAAGCCATCATTATTAGCTCCTTCATTCTCAACTCTCGTATTTGACACCTAATACAAAGATTACATGAGATTAGAGTCATTCAAATATGAAACCAAAGGAAATCATAAACTCCAGCATACGAGTGGTCTAACATCACCAAGGTTCTTCATTTCACATGCTAGACATCAACAAATAACGTGGAAATCATACAAACACGTTTTACGATGAGCTCGTCTGAGAAGATTTTACACTGCCCTGTAGAAAACGGAGAACTGGGAGAAATTGGTAAAGAATCTAAGGCTGAATTATATACCATTCTCTTCGTATAGATGTTATCTACAACATATAAAAATTTGATAGCAAACGGATGAACGAGCGAAAATATGTGGTCGAAACATTGGACTACGTGACAACTAAAAATTTCCTGAAAGTCTCATGGATGTTTACTGTTCGTCTATTTCGACCCCTAAACGTGCTCAAAACTTAATAAGCTTATATTTTAAAGCTTGGAAATTTCCTGGGCTTAAGGATACATATGTGGATCACGAAAATCTAACGTCGTATGAAGATTCTACAACGTTTTTTTCTAAAAGGTTGAATTCTGAAATTTCTGACGTATTTCGACAAAACTTTTCGTATATTCACATAAATTCTCATTAATTCATTCATAAACCAAGAAATTTATGCTTATTTGGATAAAATTCAAGAGAGGTACTTACTTGGGTGGTCTCCGAAGTGTTCGAGGACCCTGGATTGCCCGTATCAACATCAAGAGCACCATTGCTTTCATTCGGTTTTGAACCCCGGGAATTTTCTTTATCGCCATTTTCGTGAGGATGAGAGAACATCACCGTACCCTCCACCTCCATGGCGACATCCTCCTGGATATATTCTTAACAATTAAGCATTTCATCTATAAAGCATCACAGTTGGTTACGCAAAGAAATACTTACAGGCTCTACTTCGTCACTCAAGTCAGGAACTGTTTGCCCAGCAGCGGAGAACTGAAGACCGTCATTACTTGATGGAGTAAAATTCTGCAATATAATAACAAATATTAGTTTTTTAATTCCGATAATGCAGATGAGAAGGAGTCATAGCAAAACAAGTACTGACAACTCACCAAAGAAACGACTGGGGACTTTATGGTATTAGGTAACAACTTATATTTTTTGCTTCTGCCTTCTCCGCCATGGATAATCGCTTCAGTCTCTGAGAAATCTACATGGATTCGGGATCTCACATTACGACCGTCTTGTAGAATTTAATGCAATGATTAGAAATACAATTATCATAATTTTATGAAGATTATACAAAAGTACATACCTGAGAACATCCCGGAGATGATTTTCGCTTATCACCACCAGAGAGATGCTTCAGTCTTGGTCGAGTAGAAATCATCTCAGCAGAAGGAGGGTCTTTCACCAGAGGCTGACCAATCATCACGAATTCATGTAATCACTCAAGTTGCTGATCCCAAAAGTCTGCATAACCCGGAGTTATGTATGCAATTCTCTCGAGCAAAGGAACCAAAGATTCACTTCCTTCCACATGCGTACGGTCTAAATGGGTCCTAAGTTGTTCGACCGATGGTTTCCTCCTTCGAAAAGTTGGAACACACTGATCCATACCCATTTGTCGAGCCGCCTTGTCAATGTTATATTCTTCCACTGAAAGTTCTCCATATATCGTTGATAACAAGTGACTAGGGGTGCAACTCAACATAAAAGATCTCTCGCCATCACTCAGACCGCACCACATGCTAAAGCTATACTCTTTCCAAAGTATTGAAAGTTGCCACCGAGAAATATAAAGAGGAGTTGACACCCATGGGCGAAAGTCGAACTCGATTCTTCATCCAACACATCAATGACACGTGCCTTAATCCGGGGTTGCTTTGTAGACCAGCGCATGATTCTGGCATTATTCTTCTCATAGAAAATATGTCGGGCATCGGCATTCAGTCCTTGAAAGACAGTAGGTGGAATAGGTGCATAATTCTTGAAATGCTCCCATATCAAGGTTTGAAAAAAACATCATGTTGGCATAGCATTCAATCTTCATAAATCCATTCGATACACTGGAGTCTATAATCAAGGAATCTAAGTTAGAGTACAAAGAACCCAAGAATAGGCTACCTATTGGAAGTTGCTCACCTTGAGCCATTTTGATAGCAAATGGGATCACAAAAGGCTTCAACAAATTCCCATTATCTTCAAATACGTCTCTAGACAGCCATAAACACAAGAAATCAGCAATGGGTAACATACCGTCGATGGGACTATCAGAAACCTCGTCTTTTGGCCACCAGCGTGTTAACCAGTCAGCATAACAACCTTTGCTGCCGGATGCCTTATGAATTTTCTCCATTGCAGTTGTCAAGATGTTGGAAATTGCAGTCTCCTCAGCTGAAAAACTCTCAGGGAGATTTCCCGTGACTGGGAGATGCAACAAGGCAACCACATCCTCCAAGGTGATGGTAAATTCTCTCCATCTACATATGAAGGTATGGGTTGGAATGCACCAACGGGCAAGTAGAGCCATAATACCCCGCACATCATGAAAAATGAACAAGTCTCCAGATGCTTGAATGGCCCTTGTTACTTGTGCTTGACCGAGCATAGCCCTGACGTGAGGGAAACCCAGCATATGTCTTGCCCATCCAGAAAATTTTTCTAAAGGCCTACGAGAAAGCTTAAACTCTATAATCGATGCAAGGAAAAGTCCTCGTTCAAGACAAAATCGAATCGCTGCCTTAGGAGTCACCAACTTCTTCTGAGAAACACTTCTGGGATTTATCAGAAGACGATATGCTGGGGATCTGAGATGTTTTTCGGTTTCCTAAACCTCAAAAAATGCATCATCTATATTCGGGACATTCTTGATTCCAGGTGTTTCATCTTCCTCCTCGCCAACAAAAGTCTCATCCATACATGTATCATCCCCAGGGCATCATTATCTACACATGTATCATCTCTGGAGGCATCATTAGCTTGGGAATCGGACATCTTCGCCAAAGTAGTCAGAAAATTCACATAACATTCTACTTCAAAGATATCATCCAGATACAAACTTCGACAAGATGATGGAGTCATGCAAATAGCAAAATGCTCAACTAGCATCTACCAAAATGGTAATTCTTAACTCTTACCTTTTACGATTTCACTAACAGTAGTGACTATAATACGAGAGTTAACACTTCAAAACTTGTTCGTTTCTTCGAATCTACAAAAGACGAGCAAAACTCAGATTTTCATTAAGTCATAAACATTTGTAGTGTGAACATTCACCATAGGATTATGAAAACTAAAACATTATTTCATCATAAATAATTGTTTACTTCTAATGATTACACAAAATTCAAGTCTTGATTTTTAATATATATTCATATATATATAAATAATAAAAACGTGATTTATTCACGTAAATAAAAAAAAACATTTTGATGTGAGCAAAGCTCACGTAAATAAAATTTTGTGGATATTCCACGGTTTCATAAAAAAAAAAAAAAAATCCATGAACAGGCCATGGTTCCATAAAAAAGAAAAAAAATCTTTTTCCTTCGCATTATTGTCTTTCTTTAAAACGAGGGTTTATTTAGGTTTTGTGAAAAGTTCACATCTTTTAAGGTAAAGTTTTGGTTTTTCATGAAAGCTCATAAATAAAATTTTATCACTGGACGCAAGTTTATGTATAAAAAAAATCTCTCTGAAGTCAGGGATTATTATTAATTTGTTAAACTAACGTTCGAACGAACATACGTTTTCTAAAAACAAGGGTTTTCTACAAAACTCACACTTATATATGCACATGTATATAATTTCAACATGATCAAAGCATGAACAACTTATGAAATCAGCAAACAAAAAAAAAAAAAAAAAATTGACGTACCTGGTCGCCGCCGGAGTTGGCCGGAATTCGGCCGGCGATGGGTGGCGACGGTCGACTCCGGCGTACGAAAAGTTTTTCCCTGACGAGAGGGAGATGAAGAGTTGATGAAGAGGGTGGTGGTCGTGAAGGTGAAGTAAAAAAAAAAAGGATTAATTCCTTTTTATATCAAATTTTATTTCCAAAACCTAACCTTGCAAGGATTTCCTTATTGGACCCGGCCCTTGAATCCTAAAACGACCAAGGTCCCGTCATCAAAATCAGCGGTTCAATGCCAATTCATGCTCATTAGGCGAGGCTCTATCATGCCACTGGAATCTTCGTTCAAGCCGTGGTGTGCTCGTACTATCAAAAATCCAGTAAGGTCTTATCTTACGACTAAGTTCAATTGCTTACATTGTTTATAACCGGAAAATCACCATTCAGTGCTGACTGAGGAACATAACTATTCCTCACTAAGCAGGGGACTTAATGTAGATGGTGTATTTTCGACAAAGGCTAAAATCGTAAACCCATAATTGTACATGCTCTTGATCCAGCAATCGGATGAGTATCGAGGCTCATGTCTTTTATCGAAAGCGTGAAAGCTCGTGCCACGAGAATCTCTGACTGAGAATACTGTCTCTCAGAGTATATGTATATGTGTAGTCTCTCAGCTGAGGCAACGACATATCTCATGAATACTGAGCAATTTCAGTGATCACTTTTATATAGAATTGCAAGATTAGACGGCTCCTGACAAATTTGCTCGCTAGTATAGAGCAATAACGTTTTCAGGATGTAACAATATTTTCCCTGACTATATAAAAGAAATATGACGCTTCAACAAGCTCATATCACTCGACTCATGAATAATTAATGCTCCTAGACGATCGTACTAGTATAGAGCCATCAATTAATTATTCTTAAATCATTAGATTCACTAACTGAATCCCCTGGAAAATATTCAATGTTTTTCATAATATTTCGTTACTTCAATTTATGGTTCTTCCCAGCCGGAATTCCATGGGTTAGTAATAAATATTCAACACACGGCATCCGAGCAACTATTGAGTAAGCCCCGCTAAAATGGTGCAAGTGTACTCAGCAATAATACACCAACGATCACCTGAATGCACGAACGAGCATTCCAAAACACGAAAGAACGATGAATCTATGCAAAATAGGAAGAAAATAATAAATAATAAAATATTAGTCAAGGCGCTAAGGGATCACTCACCACCGGCTAGTCACGCCGTGACCAGGCCCCACGTCCAAATTCTATATTTTATCATATTATTATTATTTTTCTTGATCTCATGAAAACTCCTTGATTTCATGATATTTCCTTTAAATCATGAAAAATAATATAAAATTAGGGAAACTCGTGGGACCGGGCCCTAGCCAGCCGGTCATGCCCTAGCCGGCCCCACACGCCCTTATTTTATTATTATTATTTTTTTATGTTTCCTTGATCCCATGGAATTCCTTGATTTCATGATATTTCTTTCAAATTATGAAAATCCTTCAAATCATGGAAATCATACATAAAATTAGGGAAAACTCACGGGACCGGGCCCTAGCCGGCCGACCATGCCCAAGCCGGTCCCACATGCCCTTATTTTATTATTATTTGTTTCCTTCATCTCATGGAAACTTCTTCACTTCAAGGAAACTCCTTGATTTTATGATATTTCCATAAAATCATGAAAAAATATAACAAAATTAAGGAAATGCTATGGGACCGGACCCATTGGCCGGCCGGCCATGCCTTGGCCATAGCCGGTCCCACACTTCATGATTCCTTCATTTTATTATTATTTTCCTTCATCTCATGAAGTTTCCTCGCTTTAAAAAAATCCCTGATTTCTTCATATTTTCCCAAATGATTGCTCAAACGCACATCAGAAAATATCAAAATTCTCAGGACTGAGACACGAACACTTTGGTGACGCGAGCATACTACCTTGACCGACCAAGGTTGGCTCTTTGGCTTGCAAGAGGCCGGTCCCATGTATTTTCATTATTTGACCTAATTTGTTCATATTAGGTTCAAACTCTTCCAAACAACTTGGAATTCCATGAAATGATCGTCAGCCGATCCCATGACCACTCAGGGCCGGTTTCATGATCCCTTGGTCGGTCTCTCATCTCTTCATAATTAATTAGGTTTTATCACCTAAGTTTCAGACGAGCATTATTTTAATAAATGATTAAACCAGCATTTAATAATCCTCTCATCAACAAATCAACAAGTCTTCAAGAGACCTTGGTACTTGCTCATTCGAGCATCTGGGCGCTACATGGTCGGTTCATCATCCCATGAAGCGGTCCCTCGTTCACTCCATGGATGATTTTCAATAAATCATCAATAGGGTTTTGAGTCCAAGGTTCATTCCGATTCAAACGCTAATAATTTTACGATGATCCCATGGTCAACATTTTATTAATTATACTTGGTTCAGGTTGCCCGGTATTTAAATTAATATTTTATTTGGTCATGCTACCAATAATTCATCAAACGAGCAATATTTGCTCAAACCAAGGAATATTGGTTCAACTATCAATGTTCAACAATTCATCGAATGAGCAATATTTGCTCACGTTAACTATGTTTATTCATACATTATACCTCTGTCTCAACAGACATGTTCAATTCATGAGTCTCATAACATTTTCAAATCATGTTCGACTCAACAATACAAGGACTCATCGTCCCATGAAGTCATGAAGTCAACAACTGACTAACTAAATACACGTCTGCCTTGCAGACTCCACAATCACGAGACATCAATCGTGTCGCATGGGGATATTAACTAGGGTTTTGGTCTCATGCGGTCTAAGGCACGTGTGTTCATACACACGATGAGGATGTGAGCAAGTCATGCAATCAGTTGAAGGAGTTAACAAAGTAGTGGATGGAAAATCGACCAAGTCTCCGCACGTTGAGCAACCGGTTTTAACACGATTTCCACTTCTCCACTCTTTGATTCCATCAACCGTCACACTTCATGGGATCATGGTGTTTATAGTTCTAGCAATATAAATAAGTCTCTGAATCATGATTGAAAAACAAGACAATCTCACGTCAAACAGACAACACGAGATTAACAAATCAACATCTGAGCAATTACTCTCAACAGAGCAAATTCAATCATTCAGAACTTATCTTATTTTCAGAATACACAACACACCTACAATCTTTGATCACCATTGATCTCATACATTTCTCAGCTTTCTTCCTACAGATCGACCCATCCTCTCTTGTGACCGAATTTACTCTGGAACGACCATTGTCTTGGTTTAGGCCGGAGTGCTACATATCGATCTCTCAAATTCAAAGCACTCCCTTCTTGCAGTGCATCTGTGTGAGGTTTAACAGTTCGCTCGGTTCAAGGAGTTTCCTCCGCACGGTTGTCTCCTCAATTCCGTAAAAACCAGCAACTCGTTTTGCCATATCTATAATTAGCAATTCAATAATCTGGATAACTGCCATATACATGGTAACTGGGTTTTCTTGGTAGAGCTATATTGGAGTTAAGATACCATTGTAATTTACCTGCAGACTCGGCCAAAAAGCGTAGACCGGATGTAAAATTTAGAAAAAGAAAAAAAGAAGTAAATTTGATTAACTTACCTCTAGAAACAAAGGCAATCCCTGAATTTATTTCAAAATGCCAAAGTGTGCCAACAATTTCATTTCAACTTTCCGATCTATGTCATGTAAAAACACATCAGTCACACCTCGTAGCTGCTCGAGGAAACTAATCTCATGGCGCATCAATCATGTTCAAATCCCATTCGTTAACTTACACCTCATCGGGTAATATGTCGATTCTTACCTGAACTCTTGTTAGAAAATGCCATTTCTTACCTGAACTCTTGTTGAATTCAGTTGGAAATAGTTTCACGCCAAAATATTAAGACATTCCATCAAGATATCAGTGTGTTCAGGCTTCCCGCAATGGAAACCCTTACATGAATCAAAAAGGATTTTTTTAAAAAATACATGCTTCATAGGCTAATAGAAGGCCATATTTTAATGGCGAATGAGCCAAACCTGTTTATGCTACTGGTTCATCATTGATGTGATTATAAAGAATGAAAATTTGGTTTTGAAATCGAGTCCATAAAATAAATTGAAAGGAAAACGAATCATAAAAGAGACAGAAATAGAACTAATAAGAACTTAGACTATTACATTCTCTCGAAAATACATTATCGAACTTATTTTCTAAGATGTAGAAGGTAGGATTAGGATCCATTAAGTATACATAATTAATACTCCCTCCGTTCCTAATTAATAGGCTGGTTTTGTTTTTAGAGAAAATTAAGGAAATTAAGAGAACTAATCATTGAAAGTGGTCCTCATGACACTTGTCAATAAAAGAAGTGAAGTGAAATGGTCCCCATGACACTTGTCAGCAAAAAAAAGTAAAGTGAAATGGTCCACATGACACTTGTCATCAAAAGAAGTTAAGAGAAAAGTGGTTCCAGAAAACTAAAGTAACATTTGACTTTCCCAATTAGGAAACCAACCTATTTTCTCGAAACATCTATTTATATAAACCAACCTATTATTTAGGAACGGAGGGAGTATATAATCAAGGTTACTAACCTCACATAAATGGAACTTCCTTCAGTACTGAATATAGTCGATCCTTTTCTTGCGTCTTTCACTCTTTGCATGAACATCCAGGAAATTACAAACGGTAAACATGCAACTATTGATCAAAAAATGAGAGTAATCAAAGAGAAAAGTTAAGTGAGACACCTCTAGATACACAGGATTTTTCAGTCACCATGCGCCCAGAAATCTCAGCAGCGACAATACGATTATGCAAAATGGTGTTTACCAACACAATATAAATACGGTATTACGCCAGTTTCCTCCCGCTTCAATAAAAAATAACAACTATAACAACACACATAAAGATGATAAATGTGCATCGCTGTCTAGTTTTTCTTTTTTTGCCTCTTCCAAGAGGAATTGAGGGAAATATTACCAAAACTACAATTGTATGCGCGTATAGATTTGCTTGAGTATCTGCAATTACAATATCATATTAATTGGTGGTCATTGAACAAAGGGAAGACTTAACTTATATGCCATTTGCTGGAGTCGAACCCACAACTATATGGCTGAAGGCCATGTGCTCTACCAGTTGAGTTAAGATAGCAAGCAAGAAGGTAGTGTCAAACATAACATATCACAGAATCATATATATATTACCTTTCGAGAATTTGTTTTGGTACAACCATAAACCCGTGTATTCACAGTAGGACGTCAACATTTCAAAATCCAACTTACATTTCATATCTAATTGATTTAAACATGAGGGCGGATCCCTTAACAGTCCCCCTTATTTGACAAAGTTTAACAAAGTCTCGTACGCGTCCGATAAGAAAATATAGACGTTAAGATTGAGAACTTTTGTTTAATTATTTGATGGATCTCTGTTTGGTACCCGCACCCGTACCTCACTTCTTTCTTCTCTTTTAGTTTTCGTTGATTTTTTATTTCTCTCTCACGTTCTTCCCTCTCTTCAGAAGCGATCAATCAATCATCTACCTTATTCGATAATCGATAATTCTTAGATCTTGATTAACAATGGTTAAACATGGGATTTGAATCATTTAACAATGGTCAAGCGAAGGAACTGCTTCCACAGGTTTTGGAGATGAAATTAAGATTTACATTCTACTTATATATTATATGGGTGAACATCTGTTGCTTTGAATTTAGTTGGGATTTCCTTGAACAAAATTTGAGAACCCCTTGTGCTTCGAAAAAATAAAATTGAGATTCCAATTTCCCTAAAGTGGTTGGTTCATTAGCTTGGGATTATTTCTTTTAACTTTCAGAATTTACACCTTTTCTTTTTACTCACGATCTAGAAACTGACCTGCAAGTTTGAGTTTTTAATCTGTATTGGTCCGACTCCCATCTTAATCTAGAAACTGGCTTCTTTTCTCGTTATGTACTGGAATTGTTAGTCATCAGGGGGGTCCTTTATCAAACCAACTTGCATACCCTGTTCTTCCTTGCGTCACTCTGTGATTTGATTCTTTTTCTGTTTATTTTTAAGTTCCTACAGTTCTACTACTGATGGAAAAGTATTTTCTACAGAGTAGTTTTACATCTGAAGAGAGGGAAGACTGAGAGACGTGAGAGAGAAAGAAAAATCAACGAAAAAAAAAAGAAAAAAGTGAAATACGGGTCGCGGGTACCAAACATATCCATCAAATAATTAATCAAAATTTTCCAATCTTTACCGTCAATATTTTGTTATCGGAAGCATATCATACTTTGTTAAACTTTGTCAAATAAAGGGGTTGTCAAGGGATCCGCCCTTTTTTAACATATACACGATATAAGAGCAATAATGTGATGGCAGTATATAACGTTGCCAACAAATTTAAGAATAATGGCAACTATGTAACTTGGTTGTGGAGCCTCTTCATATTTCGATAATATCTGTAAAGAATGGTTGTCCTGTCAGCAATACAAATATAAGAAATAGGCTCGATGGAAGCAATACTTGATCTAAAAAAGAAGACAAAAAAAAAGACGAAATTTGTGCATATAGAATGATGATTTTTTTCTCTCGCTTGCTTCAATCGCTAATTTCTTACTACAAATATCTTATACCTGAGTGATTGTACAAACTAATTACTTGTATGCCGAAAAAATAATCCAAATAAAACCTTTCAGTTCAGGCATATGATATGCTTACTGTTTCTAGCACTTGCAACAATCTGTTGGTCCTCTTGTTCTGCACTCAGTAACAGTAAAAATGAGAATATGTCAAAATAAGAAGCAAGATCTTATCAATCATGAACACTATGAATAAAAAAGAAAAGACATTACTTGAACTTGTGAATGTAGAGATATACACTAACTTGGAAAGTAGAAACTAATAAGAATAAAACAAAGTAGATGGAGGAAAAATTTTTAGTATCATGGAAGGAAACACAATGGATATCACACGTTAACAAACAAATTACTGATAACAAACTGTAATATAAGCGATTTAATTAACTCTAATACGATAAACACTAAACTTGGTTCATATTACCTTGGTCAGATTAGGGTTCTTCGTTCCAGATAAACCCAACCGTGAATCAACTCTAATCTCTGTAACAAAACAAAAGAGTTAGTTAATCAGATTAGGGTTCTCATAATTTGTAACCCATTAATAAACATATGTTTTAATGGGAAACAAAGACGCATAGGGTTCTATGTAACATATAGATATTTTAATGAATAGGGTTTGGAGAAATGTTTAGAAGCAGAAAACAAAGACGCATATGGATTGGAAATAGTTTAGATTTAGAGAATCAAAGAGACATAAACAAAAGAGTTAGGGTTTATCATTAGCAAAAATCGTTCCTGCAAAACCAAACAAAAATAATTATCAAATCTTTTGTGACGAACAGAGAGATGGAGAAGGAGAACACATACCAAAATTATGAAGTTCTTTTATTTTGATGATCAAAAAAGAAAACACACCAAAGGAAGAAAAAAAAAACTACGGCTAGGTTAGGTTTTTTTTTTTTTTGCTCCCATATTTGAAAGAAATTCGAAGGAAAAAGAAAAAATTTCTATGCAATTTAGCGAGGAGAGAGAATTTTGGAGCAATTTGGTGAGGTGGGTGGTGTTCACTTTTAACATACGGGGGAGTTCCCGTCACCGCGCGACGTGGGGCTTCATATGGCTTAAAGGTGTTAGATTACATATGAATATGAATAAGCCTTTATTTATAGATTAGGTATAGGTGGGTCGCACACTTGGGCCAAAGACCTTACAATAACCCCCTCGTGCGGTCCAGCAGTAGTGCTTTATACATAGTACTCCACATACTACTTCAGATGTAGTGCTTTAAATACAAATCTTCACATCTAGTTTCTTTCCTCGATGACCATTGTATCTAAGTCTACTGCCTCCTCGCTTGTAAAACCCATACGGACAAAACCCGAACTAAGGAAAAAAAGTACAATATTAAAAAACCTTAAAACATATTTGGACTCGTATATGTTGCCTCGTTAAAACCTTGACAAAGGAAAACCCGGTGGGATAAAACCTTGACGAACGGAAAAGAGTACAACGCGATAAGTCTAAAAATATGCCTTTGCCGAAAACCTAGCATTGATGTAAAAAATAATAGCATTAGTGTTACTAGTTGACTTGTGCTGAAACCTACTACGATCTAGTTCCTGCTTCGTTGTGCTGATTCTGAAAGTGGTTTCGCTTGAAGACTATTGTGTTTCACTTTGTTCATTATGATATTGTTCAGTAGTATCAATGCGATCTTCAGGTCTTCAACATTTAATAATGATAGACACTTTTTTGTGTCTGAATTGTCCTCAGTGTCTCTATTGTTAGTGCTTGATTTTGTACTTATTATGGTGTTTTTATGTTTGTGTAGGTGTTTTTTGAGAAATACACTTGTGTGGAAAAAGTTGCTCAAAAAGTACTTTTTGGACCCCCAGAGGACATTTGCTAAGCGGACTCCCACATTGGATAAGGGGCACCTCAATTGCTAAGGGGCACCCAGTTGATATTCACACCCCAGTTCAGGATAGGGGGCATCTCATCTTCTTCATTTGAATTTTCATTTTTGGCGGGAAAACGAGTTTCACTCCTGGCAGATTTGTCGATCGGATTTTGGATGGGTTAGAGGTAGACTCAATCGCTGAAACTTCATGGGTAGACGCGATATGACTATAGAATGTTGGTATGGGTGTTTGTTTGGACAAAATTTGGCCAATAACGTGTTTCAATCCAAAACAAGGACACAAGCTTTCACGGGTTCAAGTGAATTTGACACGAGTTTGAGGCGTGTAATGCATCAGTTTGGAGTGTTTTGCACTATAGAGATGCGTGAAGAAGATAAATAAGGAATGTTTGACAGCTGATAACGCGTGGAAGATCAAAGAAATGGAAAATATTGCCTTGAGAATAAAAATAATAAAGAGAGGATATTTTGAAGTTATGAAAGAGATTTGATGCATCTTTCGGGTTTAAATAGGTTGAATTAGTACCATACAAGGGGGATGGAGAGTTAGGGGTAGGCCGAGGTTGAAAAATCACGCTGCAGGAGGAGTTGCAGCAGCAGCAGGAAGAAGTAGTTGCAGACGACACATCAGAAGTGTCGTTCTCAAGAACCCTAAGCTGAAGAACATATAGCTGCAGAGAACAGTCGTACTTAGAGTCTTATATTCAATCTGTTCTGTAATAGTCCATTAGTAACTATTATCTTCAGTTTTGCAACAAATTTAGTAACAGTGACTCTGTGACGCCAATACATCGTTACAAATTCCCGTGTGTATTATTTCTTCAATAAAAACACCTTTTGAGCCATGAGTTATTATTTTGAGCATGTTTGCACCATGAGGAGCTAGAACCCATCTCTGGGACGACGGACGAAGCTGAATTTCATTATGTGGTAAATTTAATTAATTCTTTAATTACTATTTGCACTGATTTTTAATGAGTTATGATTTCTATTAATTATTTGTTATTTTGTTTGATGTCGCATGCTTAGTTTTAATTACTTTTGATGCGTCATACTCACAACTTACAACTAATGTTTTATGAAATCTACTTTGGCAAAGAATAGAGTTAATATTTCTTGTGTTTGGAGCTATAAATGTCAAGGATTAATTTCTAAAACCCATGTATATGAAAGGCAGTGAAATCCCGAGTCCCAGTACCTATCCATCTTGCTACTATTTTGTGTATATATTTTCTTATTTTTATTTATTTTCATTTATTTAAGCCTAAAATCAATTTCAACAAAGTCCGAGTGAACGACAACCTTACTTACCGCTATTAAAATCCGATCAATTTTTGGCGCCGCCGACACGGACTTGTTTTTAGGTTTTTATTTTTATTTTTATTATTTTTGTTCCCTTTTACGCGTTTTGGTATTTTCTGTTTGCTTTCAGATTTGGTGCGAAGCTTATGAGAAAGAAAAAGTGTTGAAAAGTAAAGCGAAGCCAAAGAAGGAAAGAAAAGAGAAATCCAAAGGAGTAAAGAAGAATATTTTTGTATATAGTTAATTTATTTTTATTAGATTTTTTATTTATTTATTATCTTAAGAAACTGTAAATAGGCTTTTATTTTTGTAATCTTTTATTTTTGGACTTTTTTTTTTTTTTTTTTTGGACATTGGACATTGGACTTTAGTTTTTTTTAAAACCCTAAGGAAGGGTTAGTTTAAATATAAACTGCACAGGGAAGGACGACAGTTACGATACTGTCTCGGCCCCTCGGGTTCGTACACTGACATAGGAGTCCGTGGCCCGAGTCGACTTCAACGGTTCATCCCCCGTCTGGAACGGGAGGTAAGAATTCTAAACACCCGCGAATCCCATGTCAGCGGGTTTACTGGATGATTTTGTATGCATATATGTTGAGGTATTGAAAACGGCTGCTTTAATTTCCTAGTAAAGGGCAAGGCCTGGCCATACAAGATAAGGGTTCGGATTTCATCATCGTTCTCTTCTTGCCCGCCTTAGGAAAACGATACCAAACGCGAACCCAAACCTAAATACTGACTAGAACAAGACCGATAGGGTAACGAGCTTAATAGGAAAGTCATTCGAAAAATATTGGTTACTCTTTTAAGCATACTTCGAAGTTCATGACGGTTTCTGTGAGTTGAATGCGTGACTGCGCCGCCTTGTAATGCGGTGAGGCCTTGGGTATCAAAGCTCCATCGAGCTTCCCTCGTCTCTATTTAGCTTACTTTAACTCAGATTGATTCCAGAGGGGTCTGCTTAAATTGTAACGAATTCCCTTTCGAAGGATTAGAAGATGGTCTAGAAACAATCTAAGTGGAGCCATCATGCTTTTTTGTTTACTAGAAATCAGTAGGTTTGTTGTGGTCGAGTCAACCTTGTTTATGCTTGTGTAGAATTCCCTTGCAGTTAGGATGTCAAACTGGTATTATAATAGCCGTCACAATGAATATGAATATCCAACTGAACAATATGGACATCACTCTTTTTATGACCAGAGTGTGAATAGTGGTTGGGAACGCCAACCTTTTGAAGATTATGGCTCATACCATGGTGAGCCCAATTACTATTCACACGAATACCGGTCATACGAGCAAAATTCCTATAATTCCTCTTCTCTATATGAAGCACGTAAGATACTTGAGTCAACGTATAAGTTAACTGAGTCAACACGTGAGTTTGCTGAGACAGCACGTAGGTTAGAGTTAGAGACGGAAGAAAGAATTGCTCGAATTACTCTTGATTGCCAATACATTCTTTCCAATATCACCCGTGACAATTTTTATAATCAGGATGACGAGGTTAGAATTGGTAACACTACTTGTTTAGATGAGGTTCGATCATTTTCATGTTATTATAATGATGATTGTGATGAGGATGATGAAGAATCTGAAATATGTAGGCATAGTGATGAGGAATTTGTTACTCCCAACGAGATTTATAATGATAATGTTAATTCTAGTACAAATCCAAATAATTTTAATAATTATTCACCTATTCAAAAGGACGAGGGTTTGACTAGAAATATCCTTGTTTTAGACGATGTAGTATTTCCTTTTCACGAAGCCAACGAAGGTTTAGAGGAACGAGTTTATTTTGAGTCCAAATGATTTAGAAACAATAGTCTTAGACAAAGAAAATGAACTTGTAGAGATGAGTGAGGATGAACCTGACTTAGAAGAATCAATTGACCATTTTCAGGAATCAGATGACCTTGAAATTAGGGAAGTTGTGACTAGTCTTTCTAGATACACTGAAAACTCTAAGTTTGGGAGTGATTATCATTCTCCATGTGCTTTAACTCTTAGAAGGGTCCCTAACTTGGGACTTGACATATGTGCCTCAACCATTCTAAAAGATTATATTCATACACTTTTTCCTGAACCTAGTTATGTCCATAAAGAAGTTCAGTTGTTAGAAACCCATCCTCTGGTTGATGTGGTTAACCCAGGCTATGACACCATGATTGACTTTGTTTTCCCACCAAAAACCTTCCTTCCAATTGTGGGAACGTATAAGTTTCAGATGTGTCAATTATTAAGTTTTGAGACTAAACCTAATTACTTTAGGAGATTAGGGTCGACACATTTGCTTAAGAATGACCACTACTGTGGTCAATCAAAGTGAGTCAAGTCTGATTGACTTAGAGGATACCCAGTTATTCAGGTTATTGTTATGTGCTTCTAAGTTCTTAATTGAGTATTTCCAGACTCTAGAAGCTGATCTTCAGGATACTGCCTTTGAGGAAATCCAGCCGATGAAAACTTTTTATCCAGACCCTTTTATAGAGCCTGAACCCGAACCACAACTAGATGTAGTTATCTTAAACAAAAAAATAGATAAGGGTGTGTTGGATATCTTCCTAGTCTGTTGCAGTTTCCTCTTCTTGTGGTTAGCACTTTTTGATCCAGATGACCGGCAGTTATTCCGGCTGCTGCTATATGATTCTTCGAAGTTCCTAATCTCTTCCATTGTCTGGCTGAAGACTTTAAACTTAGCACTTCTTGGGAGGTAACCCAATATTTATGCGACACGGTAATATCTTTCCTTATCTCTTTTGCTTCAAATGGTAACCGTTTCTCCTTGTTCATGTTTTTAATTTCATCTTTAGAACATTGAGGACAATGTTAGATTTAAGTTTGGGGGTATGGGAGAAACTTTTTAGTTGCAATAAATAAACTATAGAGACTAGAAATTTATGCTTATTAAGGTTGGCACTAACTAATCTAAGTGTATGGGAACATCTTGGTTGTAGGAGTTGAGGAACCAATCTGATTAGATGGAAACATCTAGAAGAGTCTATTCATAAAATCACAGAGCTCAGGTGTTAGAAAAGTAAACATGGTAGTTTCGCCATATCCAATTGATCAAATTAGGGTTTTGAGTCCAGGGTTCATAATTCCAGATTCAAATGCTAATAATTTTACGTTGATCCCTGATGCGTGTCGTAGGTGCAATCAAATTAATTAATGTTTCCACTCAATTAAAAATAATATAATGGAAGTCAAGTTCGTTCCCACGAGGAGCAAGAGATCTTAGTTGTAAAAATTGTCACGAAAGGGGGGTGTAAAAAGCAAAAGAAAATAAACAAAGCAATTAAAATCGAAAGTTGAAAACAATAAGAGAGACAAGATCAAGGAATCCTTCTTCGTTGCAAAACAATGAATAAAGTTATGTTCTTTTCTACTTGTTATTAGTCACAGATTATCACCAACCGTAGGATAGCAGGTCCGCTTAGCTAGCCCCAAAATCCCTAATTTCACTGAGTAACAGGTCCGCTTAGTTATCGATTCTATTCAAAAGAACCACCCCGAGGTTCGCTTACAAGATGTAATTCCCGAATGCATTAAGATCTATGAATTTAGGTTTAGTACTAGTAGTTAAACTCGGTTCGCTTGGTCCACTTTCTAGCGTTGTTTTTACACACAATTGCTCCACGGAATCCCTCCGCAAGGTCTTGTGTTTTCTACTTATGTAAAGTGTCGAGAACGATTACGTATTCCCTAACTTATACTAGATATAGATCAATTAACAAATTAATTTAGCGTGCACTCCAAACAATCTATCAATCAATCATGAATGAATAAACATTCCTATTAGTAAAAACAATCGATAATCATGTGAAAAATCTCAAGATAGAATTGAAAACAAAAACTCAAATCATGTTAAGAACTAGGAATTCATCCTCAATCAATAATAAAATTAGCTACTCATGTTTTTGAAATTCACACAAATAATAATTAAAAGGAGAATTTTCAAGTTCACACAAATAATTAAAAAGAAGAATCTTAGAAAAGCAAGCAAAAACACAAGTGTTGTGTGTGTAGAGAGGTGTGTAAAAGATGTAGAAAACTTCTCTATTTATAGGCTTCAATATTCTCCAACTCTTCCAAGGATTAGAATCCTTTTCCTTTAGCAATTCAACTTCCAAATTCAAGTCTTTCTCTTCTTCCATCTTCTCTTTCCAAATTTGAGTCCAATTCTCCATCCAATTCCTAGCCCAAGTCTTCACACCCATGAGAGAAGTCCATAGAAAATCCTGGAATTTTTGGCTCGCCGGAAAACTGGTATTATGGCCGGAATTTGACCGGAATAGTCGCCGCCGGCCACCTGAAAATTCTGTCCGTCGAGGGAATATGCGACGGAATATTCCGTCGATCCACCGTTAGGACTAACGGTCAAACGGGTCAACCGTCGGTCAATCTGTTAGTCGGGCGGGTCAAGGGAGGCGTCTCAGTCAGCTTTGAGTCAGCTTCTTACTCGGCTAACTGGTCTTACTCGGGTGAGTTGAGTCGCTCTGACTCGTCTGGATCGGTCATCTCCGAGTTGACTCGCCGGTACAGAAAACCGGCCGAGTTCCGTTCAATTACAGGACTTTCCCAGGCCAAATTCCGGCCGATCTATGTCTTCATTCCCTGTGACAGTCCTAACATTCATCTAGTAAGCAACACATTCTTCACTGCCGTACTGCTTCATTTTCCCTGTTGAATTGCACTCCTCAACACCTTCATAACAAGCCACCCTTGTTCATAGCTCAACACTGCTACACGCCATTCAGTCGCAACTCCTCATCTTGAGCTCAAATCCATCAAAACATCACCATTTGTAGCACAACCGATGGCAGCTCAGTACCAATCAACAACTCATCTGGGTCTTGCACTGCACCCAGACCTCCACCAGTCTTCTCAGTTGCTACTTGACTATCAGCTCAGGCTCCCACAAAGATCGTGGTCTTACGGCTCCATTGCAACACAAAGAAATCAACTTCACTTCAAGCCACTTATTCTCACCGCTACCACAAAGACTTGTTACCTGCGCTTCATTCCATTGCAGTCTTCACAATTCTGCCAACATTGCAATACCACCAGAGCATAGCTGCAATCCTGTCAATAACCTTTCTCAACTTGATAGCAAAGGCTTCCCTGAGCTTCACATAACCCACAGATCCATCTTTTTCTGTAGCACCATCTGTCTCAGGGCACCCAATCACCCATTAGGCTTACTCACCTGCTCCACAACCTATCTCTTCCATCTTGCAACCCCGCCGGTTCCTAACAAAGATCAACATCTCAAAGCAGACCCATTTCTGTGATTCTCAAATTCTAGTTCCCTCACATCTCTGAGCTCTCGATTAACAGCAAAACTCATCTCAGTTTCACCACAACCGCGACAGCCCACGACAACCATGGCTGCTTCATTCTGCAGTTTCAACTGCAACTGTCATTTCCAACTTCTCCAGGTTTGAGTGCCCAACATCTCATGAGCTGCAGCTTCTATACTATCATACCTCCTTCTCAGTTCACCTGCAACTCAAATCCTTGAACCCTGCCACAACACAACCTCCACCATTTGCTCAATACCTTCACCTAGTTCTCGCTAAACACACGTGACATCAATAACACTCCTAGTTCCATGGCAACAACTCAGCTCCTAGGTCTAGCATTCAACCATTGCTCACTGTACTTGCAATGCTATTTATAATTCAGCTGTAGCTTCATTACTTCCTGCTTCAAACCCTGTCTCTGTTCTTGTTCTCCCTTTCTCTCGACTCACAACGGCTTTTATTCTCTGTGTATCAATGAACACCACCATCTCTCCATCTCGCGCAAAACCCATCTCGTAGTTTTTCATCATACCCGAGCTCAATCAAATTCTTCATCGTCACTAGCTAGTTCTTTACCAGCTCGAGCTTGTCTTGACTCTCTCGATCTTTGACATCGGCAAAGAACTCACGTCTCAATCGATTCATAGATGCGGTCATCGAACCCTTAACAGACCCATTTCTCCGATTCAATCCCCGAGAGCTTCAACTCTTTGTTCTTCAGCTGCTGTGATTCGCACGACACCCATTCTTCTCATTATCCTGTATTATCAACTCGAAATCACCAGATCCATTTCATACTGCATCTCCAATTACAGAAGTGAACCCTAATTCATTGCTTCTCGATTTAATCTTGTTAACGATTCAGCAGCTGGTCTTGTTAATTCCTTCTCTATGAGATATAATCATTAACTCTCCTTGTATTTCCTTCCAATTTCTATGGTTTCAACAGCAGCCATGACTGCTCTTCGATTTCAGGTGGAGAAAAGAGGAGAAGATAATCTCGACTGATTTAGGGTTGTGTGGTTTGGGTTGGATGGTTACACCCCACATAAGAGCCGATAAATGCACCCACTGGTAGATGATAAGGGGTACCCTGATGTCAACACCCCTTAACCTTGACTGGGCCTGGCTTAAATATTCCTCCAAAAGAGCTGCCCCTTAACCATTACTCGGGCTCCGGATATTGTCCACCCTGGAATTGACAAAATTGCCCTTTTTGCTCAAATTGAGTGATTTCTTCTTCTTTTCCTCCGTGCGACTCCAAAGTAGCTATAAAACTCAAAACAAGCATAAAATACATAATTTACAAGAAAAATAACAAAGAAAGCATAAACAATAGATAGTAAATAGGATGTATTCTACACCCTATCAAATTCCCCCACACTTAGACTTTGCTAGTCCTCGAGCAAATCAAACTAAAAACTCACAACTTCAAAGCGTTCAAGCGTCCCAAGCATCCAAAGAGTCATGAGGACATAGAGTTTCTACATGCTAGTAATAAGAAGTTAGAAATACTAAAGAACATATTCTCATTCTTAAATGTTGAGTGAGAAATAACCACACCATAATGAGAGAACGCATGTTTGAGAAACGATCAATAAGCATTTCGCCTCGACTTCTGCCTCACCAAAAAGGATTTTATGATAATTGCACTCAAAAAGACGGCTTTTTTTATGGTTCTCACATGTGTGCAGGTAGGAATGAAGAGAGAATTCCCGCAACACGTTGAATGGTGGGAAGGACAACTTCCGAAATATTTTTAAAAACCCACATCTTTTAATATTTTGAAAAACCATTTTTCTGACGATCTCTAAGAAAGGAAATCAACCATATATTATTGAGGGTGAGATTACTTACTCACCTTCACATCCGATCGCCAATTATGATAACACCACTCTCACGGCATCCAATAGAAACGTCTTCCGCTCCTCGTCTTGATCTTCATGGTCTTCGTCTTCGACTATTGATGATAAACCCTTGAATTTCATAAATCCTTAACAATTTGTAACTCTTTTACCTTAAAAATCCTTATCGCTTGAAACCTCCTTATAGATTTTCCTTCCCCACGGCTCATTAACAAAAATAAGAACAAATATTTCTCTTGTTTTTCTCTCTCTTTTTTTTTTTTTTTTTTTATTTTTTCATTTTTTTTTTTTTTTTTTTTTTTTTTCTTTCCATTTTTTTTTTTTTTTTTTTTCGAAACAAGAGAAATAAACCATGGCCGTGGGAGAAGTATTTTACCGCTTGATTCTTCACAACTTGTATCGTCTTGAAATCATAAACTTCAAAAATTCTCACCTTTTAATTTTCTTCGCTTTCATGAATAAGTCTTCATACTTGAATATAAAATTACCTCATTGTAGTGTAAGTCTTCAACATATATGTGAAATCTGCCCTTTGTATGTTGCTTTACTTGTATTTGAAATTTGCTACTTTTCTCGTTCCGTTGCTTATAAACCTTAAACTTTTCCAACTTTCCTTGTAGATTTTGATGTCGCTCCTTGTTGATGATGATGGTGTTTCTATGGATCCGTTGTTGTCGAGAGAGAAAATGGTGCTAACTGCAAATCGAACTACAAGAAGGAAGCTTTCATCTATAAACGTCACCCTCATGATTGACAAAATTAGCACTCAAGAGATCAAAGAGTAGTGCTTCTATTGGTGGGAGGTTGGGTAGCTCACCATTCTACCCGGAATTTACGTACGGTGACACACACTCAAAAGAAAGCTCTTTAGTAGATGGAAAATATTTCTGGTCGGTGCCTCACATGATATGAATACGGGTAGTCTCCACTAATGATTGATCAGCAACTCTAATAATGCACTTCTCCCTGCACCAAATTCGCATCACCGGCATGATTAAATCCATTATTTAACACTCAAACAAGCAAGAAATCCGAATGTAGTTCTCTAACATTTCCAAGTTCAATTATGTTGGTCAAAATCTCTATGTAAACATACCTAGAAGTATGCTAGTGACTCTAAAATCTTTAAAAGTTGGAGTTTTTATGAAAAACTTTTTTTTTTTTTTTTTTCAAATTTTTTTAATTTTTTTGTAATTTTTGTTTTAAAAACATGCTTAACCACTCCCCCACACTTAAACCTTACATTGTCCTCAATGTAATTGAATCCTCCTAGTAAAGTCAAGGTGGGAAATTTTAACATGATAAGAAACAAGAAAAAGAAATAACAAAAAGCAAAAGGAGAAGAAATACAAAACCGATGGGTTGCCTCTCATTAAGCGCTTGTTTTAAAGTCGACGGCCCGACTTAGTTCTTGCGGCACATTACTCCTCCAGAGGGAGTGCATCTCGAAGTCCAATCACGTCCACATGCTCCGTTGGAAAGTTTTCATAATATGGCTTTAACCTATGGCCGTTGACTTTCAAGTGTTGTCCTGTTTTGTCACTAACAATTTCAACTGCACCATGATCATACACATTAGTAACAATAAATGGTCCCACCCAACGGGACTTAAGCTTTCCCGGAAATAAACGTAAATGAGTATTAAATAAAAGGACTTTTTGCCCCACAACAAAACTTTTCCGCGAAATCATCTTGTCATGAAAAAGCTTAGTCTTTTCCTTGTAAATCCGGGCACTCTCGTAAGTATCATTACGTATCTCCTCTAGCTCATTTAGTTGTAACTTCCTTTGTTTCCCCGCTTCATCATACTCCATGTTGAATTTCTTTATCGCCCAATAAGCCTTATGTTCAAGTTCAACCGGAAGATGACAAGCCTTACCATAAACCAACCTATACGGAGACATACCAATCGGTGTCTTATACGCCGTTCTATACGCCCAAAGTGCATCATTGAGCTTAAAGCTCCAATCTTTCCTCGTGGTATTCACCGTTTTCTCAAGAATGGACTTTATCTCACGATTCGAAATTTCCGCTTGTCCACTAGTTTGTGGATGATAAGGCGTACCAATTTTGTGTGTTATGTTGTACTTCTTGAGGAGAGCGTGGAAAGCCTTCTTGAAATGTGAGCCTCCATCGCTTATCACCACTCTTGGTGTTCCATGCCTATTGAATATGCTTTCCCTTACAAAATCACAAACAACTTGAGAGTCATTAGTTTTGGTGGCTCTAGCCTCCACCCATTTCGAAACATAATCAACGGCAAGAAGTATATAAAAGTTTCCATTCGAATTGACAAAGGGCCCATAAAATCAATACCCCACACATCAAAAATCTCAACGGCGAGAATTGGTGTGAGTGGCATTTGATTTCGAGCACCTAGATTGCCCGTTCGTTGACATCTATCACACGATTTACAAAAAACATATGAATCTTCAAACAAGGTGGGCCAATAGAATCCACTCTCGAGAACTTTGAGAGCGGTACGTTTCGAACCAAAGTGGCCACCACAAGCAAAAGTGTGGCAAAAGGAGAGGATGGATTGAAATTCGGAATTAGGCACGCACCTTCGCATTATTTGATCAACGCCATATTTCCATAAGTATGGTTCATCCCACACATATTGCTTAGCTACCTTCTTAAGTTTCATCTTTTGGAAATTAGACATTGTACTAGGTACCTTCCTTGTCACCAAGTAATTCACTATATCCGCATACCAAGGTGTTGATTCTTCCATGGAGAAAAGTTGTTCGTCCGGAAAGCGGTCATGTAATGGAAGTTCCTCTTGAGACATAACAAGTCTACTAAGATGATCCGCAACGGTATTCTCCACACCCCTCTTATCACGAATTTCTATGTCGAACTCTTGTAACAATAGGATCCACCGGATTAATCTTGGCTTAGCTTCTTTCTTCTTTATCAAGTGTCTTAGTGCGGCATGATCGGAATACACAATAACCTTTGTACCCACCAAGTATGATCGAAATTTTTCCAAAGCAAAAACTATAGCCAATAACTCCTTTTCCGTGGTAGAATAATTGATTTGTGCATCATTAAGGGTCCTAGATGCATAATAGATAACATGGGACAACTTGTCCACCCTTTGACCCAAAACGGCTCCAACCGCATAATCACTAGCATCACACATTAATTCAAATGGAAGATTCCAATCCGGTGATTTGATAATCGGCGCACTTGTCAACATATCCTTTAATTTGTCAAAAGCATCCTTGCATTCCTTGTTGAAGTCGAAAGGTACCTCCTTTTGTAATAACTTGCACATCGGCATGGAGATTTTGGAGAAATCCTTGATAAACCGCCTATAGAAACCTGCATGACCAAGAAAAGAACGGATCTCCCTCACCGAAGTGGGATATTGTAAGTTTCTTATTAAATCTATCTTTGACTTGTCCACTTCGAGCCCTCGAGAGGACACAATGTGACCAAGTACTATGCCGTGGTTTGCCATAAAGTGACATTTCTCCCAATTAAGGACAAGGTTTGTGTCTATGCATCGTTTAAGAACTAGTTCAAGGTTGTTTAAACAACCATCAAAAGAATTGCCATAAACACTAAAGTCATCCATAAATACCTCGATGATGCACTCCACATAATCCGAGAATATACTTACCATGCATCTTTGAAAAGTAGCCGGCGCATTGCAAAGGCCAAACGGCATCCGTCTATATGCAAACGTTCCAAACGGACAAGTGAAAGTGGTCTTCTCTTGGTCCTCCGGTGCAATAACAATTTGGTTGTATCCCGAATAACCATCCAAGAAGCAATAATAAGAATGCCCCGCTAACCGCTCCAACATTTGATCAATGAAAGGTAAAGGAAAGTGATCCTTTCGGGTTACGGAATTAAGCTTTCTATAGTCAATGCACACTCTCCAACCGGTTTGAACTCTTGTAGGAACAAGTTCATCATCTTGATTGCGAACAACCGTAACTCCGGATTTCTTTGGTACCACTTGAACCGGACTAACCCACTTGCTATCGGAAATTGGGTAGATTACCCCCACACTTAGCAATTTGAGTATCTCTTTTTTCACAACCTCCATCATGGGAGGATTAAGCCTACGTTGAGCATCACGTACCGGCTTTACGTTCTCTTCCATTAGAATCCGATGCATGCACATGGATGGACTAATGCCCTTGATATCCGCAATTGTCCACCCAATAGACGTTTTGTGCTCTCTCAAGACTCTAAGCAAACGGTCTTCTTGTACCGGTGTGAGGTTCTTAGAAATAATCACCGAAAGCTCATCTCCATCTCCCAAGAAAGCATACTTCAAATGGTCCTAAGCGGCTTCAATTCTAGTTTGGGTGCCTTCACAATAGATGGTACAAGTACTTCATCATTCACGGGTAAAGAAATATATGAAACATTACCCTTTTTAGCTTCTCGTGATGTCTCCAAGGCACCACACATCTCCACCAATTCATTGGAGATTTCAACATCCAAGTTAGACAAGCCGTGGACGTCCAATTCAATGCTCTTTTGCAACACCACATCAAGTTCATCCTCTCGATTCAATTCCACCATTTGTTTCGCTAATGAATCAACCACATCAATGGAGTAAACGGAATGCACATCACTTGGGTAACGCATGGCTTCAAATATGTTAAAGTGTATTATCTCCTTGTCGAATTCCATAGTGAGTGTACCCTTATCAACATCAATCTTCGTCTTTGCGGTCTTCATGAATGGCCTCCCAAGAAGTAAAGAAGTAGATGATCGGTTCTCATTGTTGTCCATATCCACCACAAAGAAATCCACCGGAAAAATAAGCTCATTTACTTGCACTAGCACGTCTTCTACAAGCCCCTTTGGATATATGTTAGACTTGTTCGCTAATTGAATAATAACTCTCGTCTCTTTCAAAGGTCCAAGATTCAAGGAGTCATATATTTCGGCCGACATCACACTAATGGAAGCACCCAAGTCAAGTAAAGCATGTTCAAACCTTTGCTTACCAATAGTAATTGGCACCGTGAAACCACCGGGATCCGTGCACTTTGTAGGCATCTTCTTCAATAGCATAGCCGACGCACTCTCACCAACTTTAGTAATTTCATTATCAAGCAACCTATCCTTCTTTGTGCATAATTCCTTCATGAACTTCGCATACCGTGGCATTGTCTTGATGGCCTCAATGAATGGGATGTTGATTTCAATTTTCTTGAAAATATCCATGAGTGCCTTGTCTTGAGCTTCTTTCTTGGATTTAGCAAAACGACTAGGAAAAGGAGGTGGAGTAGTGAAAGAAGGCACCGGTTCCTTTGATTGATCGGTTGGTGTTGAATTCTCCTTTGGTGCGGCTTCCTCCTTATCTTCAATAGCTTCTTCATGATGACTTGGACCCTCCACTTGTTTTCCACTTCTTAGAGTAACCGCATTAACATTCTCTCTTGGATTCACAAATGGTTGTGAAGGAAGTTTTGTAGATGCTTGAGATTTTAATAGGTTCACATCGGTCGCCAATTGTCCCATTTGAGTTTGTAAATCCTTGATAGCCGAATCGGTCTTTTGTTGATTTTGTTGAAACAATGACGTAATACCTTGCATCATGACATTTAGCTTATCATCAATTGAAGAATCACGTTCCTTGACTTGTTGTGGTTGAAATTGTTGAGAACCACCTTGTTGTTGAGGTTGGAAACGTGATTGTTGAAAACCTCCTTGTTGTGCATATGGATTAGGAGCCGCCGCTTGCTTGTTTGCATAACTAAAGTTGGGATGATCCTTCCAACCGGGATTATAGGTATTGGAGTATGGATCGTACCTTGGCCTTTGATTTGGATATAAAGCATTCACTTGTTCGGTCTCACCATCCGGAATAATTACCGCGGCAATCCTTTGCATCATTATCTCCATGTTACTCATCCTTTGATCAAGATGTGATGAAGAATCACTAACTTCATGCACTCGCCTAACCATTGGTTCATCTCTTGTGTAGAATTGTTGCGAGTTTGCCGCCATACTTTCAATCAACTCTCTAGCTTCGGTCAAAGTCTTGTTCATTAGTGCACCACCACCCGCGGCGTCAAGAAGAGACCTATCACTTGGGTGGAGAGCTTCGTAGAAGTATTGGAGTATCATAACGTCACTAAATTGATGGTGTGGACAGCTTGCCACCAACCTCTTGTATCGCTCCCAACATTCATACAATGATTCTCCCACTTGTTGTTTCAATCCACAAATCTCCTTGCGAATTTGAGTAGCTTTGGATGCGGGAAAATATCTCTCGAGGAAAAGTTTCTTCATACCATTCCATGTTGTGATACTTCCGGAAGGCAAATAATATAACCATTCCTTAGCATTACCCGCCAAAGAAAACGGGAAAGCTTTCAACATTGCTCCATCCGCATTAGTCTCCGGTGGAAGCATAGCCATAACTATGGCATAGAAGTCCATAAGATGTTTGTTTGGGTCCTCATTCACCATGCCATGGAACTTTGGTAACTCTCTAATCAACCCCGGCTTGATCTCGAAGGTTGAGTTAGTTTGGATACACCATTGTTGTGTGTCAAGCTTGTGAGAAGCTAGGTCCTTGAGTGTACGATCAGCCATCGTTTCTTCCTCTTTGTCCGAATATGTGAAATCACTTGATGAAGACGGAGGAAGTGGAGTGTTAACCGCACGAATGAAATCCTTTAGTTGAGTGCCCGATCGAAGACGTATTGGACTCGGTCTGCCCTCTTTAAGCATTCACCAAAGGTATAGCACCTGAAATAAGATTCTCGAAAACTAAGTTAGATACGGTATAGAATCTAACAAAGCAAGAATAAAGCAAAAAGAAAAACAAAAACAACTAAAAATCGCCCGTTGCTCCCCTAGAGCGCGGCGCCAAAATTTGATGCGTGTCGTAGGTGCAATCAAATTAATTAATGTTTCCACTCAATTAAAAATAATATAATGGAAGTCAAGTTCGTTCCCACGAGGAGCAAGAGATCTTAGTTGTAAAAATTGTCACGAAAGGGGGTGTAAAAAGCAAAAGAAAATAAACAAAGCAATTAAAATCGAAAGTTGAAAACAATAAGAGAGACAAGATCAAGGAATCCTTCTTCGTTGCAAAACAATGAATAAAGTTATGTTCTTTTCTACTTGTTATTAGTCACAGATTATCACCAACCGTAGGATAGCAGGTCCGCTTAGCTAGCCCCAAAATCCCTAATTTCACTGAGTAACAGTCCGCTTAGTTATCGATTCTATTCAAAAGAACCACCCCGAGGTTCGCTTACAAGATGTAATTCCCTGAATGCATTAAGATCTATGAATTTAGGTTTAGTATTAGTAGTTAAACTCGGTTCGCTTGGTCCACTTTCTAGCGTTGTTTTTACACACAATTGCTCCACGGAATCCCTCCGCAAGGTCTTGTGTTTTCTACTTATGTAAAGTGTCGAGAACGATTACGTATTCCCTAACTTATACTAGATATAGATCAATTAACAAATTAATTTAGCGTGCACTCCAAACAATCTATCAATCAATCATGAATGAATAAACATTCCTATTAGTAAAAACAATCGATAATCATGTGAAAAATCTCAAGATAGAATTGAAAACACAAACTCAAATCATGTTAAGAACTAGGAATTCATCCTCAATCAATAATAAAATTAGCTACTCATGTTTTTGAAATTCACACAAATAATAATTAAAAGGAGAATTTTCAAGTTCACACAAATAATTAAAAAGAAGAATCTTAGAAAAGCAAGCAAAAACACAAGTGTTGTGTGTGTAGAGAGGTGTGTAAAAGATGTAGAAAACTTCTCTATTTATAGGCTTCAATATTCTCCAACTCTTCCAAGGATTAGAATCCTTTTCCTTTAGCAATTCAACTTCCAAATTCAAGTCTTTCTCTTCTTCCATCTTCTCTTTCCAAATTTGAGTCCAATTCTCCATCCAATTCCTAGCCCAAGTCTTCACACCCATGAGAGAAGTCCATAGAAAATCCTGGAATTTTTGGCTCGCCGGAAAAAAAGCCGGTATTATGGCCGAATTTGACCGGAATAGTCGCCGCCGCCCACTGAATTCTGTCCGTCGAGGGAATATGCGACGGAATATTCCGTCGATCCACCGTTAGGACTAACGGTCAAACGGGTCAACCGTCAGTCAATCGTTAGTCGGCGGGTCAAGGAGGCGTCTCGTCGGCTTTGAGTCGCCTTCTTACTCGGCTAATCGGTCTTACTCGGGTGAGTTGAGTCGCTCGACTCGTCCGGGATCGGTCATCTCCGAGTTGACTCGCCCGCACAGAAAACCGGCCGAGTTCCGTTCAATTACAGGGACTTTCCTGGCCAAATTCCTTCCGATCTATGTCTTCATTCCTCGTGATGTGAGTCTAACATTCATCTAGTAAGCAACACATTCTTCACTGCCGTACTGCTTCATTTTCCCTGTTGAATTGCACTCCTCAACACCTTCATAACAAGCCACCCTTGTTCATAGCTCAACACTGCTACACGCCATTCAGTCGCAACTCCTCATCTTGAGCTCAAATCCATCAAAACATCACCATTTGTAGCACAACCGATGGTAGCTCAGTACCAATCAACAACTCATCTGGGTCTTGCACTGCACCTGCACCTCCACCCGCCTTCTCGGTTGCTACTTGACTATCACTCGAGCTCCCACAAAGATCGTGGTCTTACGGCTCCATTG
Source organism: Papaver armeniacum (assembly GCA_023531295.1). Taxonomy (NCBI): domain Eukaryota; kingdom Viridiplantae; phylum Streptophyta; class Magnoliopsida; order Ranunculales; family Papaveraceae; genus Papaver; species Papaver armeniacum. The sequence goes on along the minus strand of JAJJWW010001982.1, from coordinate 189,663 downwards.
CAACACAAAGAAATCAACTTCACTTCAAGCCACTTATTCTCACTGCCAGTCACAGCACTTGTTACCTGCGCTTCATTCCATTGCAGTCTTCACAATTCTGCCAACATTGCAATACCACCAGAGCATAGCTGCAATCCTGTCAATAACCTTTCTCAACTTGATAGCAAAGGCTTCCCTGAGCTTCACATAACCCACAAATCCATCTTTTTCTCGTAGCACCATCCTCTCAGCGCACCCAATCACCCATTAGGCTTACTCACTGCTCCACAACCTATCTCTTCCATCTTGCAACCCCGCTGCCTAACAAAGATCAACATCTCAAAGCAGACCCATTTCCCGTGATTCTCAAATTCTAGTTCCCTCACATCTCTCGAGCTCTCGATTAACAAAAAACTCATCTCGGTTTCACCACAACCGCGACAGCCCACGACAACCATGGTCGCTTCATTCTCAGCTTTCAACTGCAGTGTCATTTCCAACTTCTCCGAGTTTGAGTGCCCAACATCTCATGAGCTGCAGCTTCTATACTATCATACCTCCTTCTCAGTTCACCTGCAACTCAAATCCTTGAACCCTGCCACAACACAACCTCCACCATTTGCTCAATACCTTCACCTAGTTCTGCTAAACACACAGACATCAACAACACTCCTAGTTCCATGGCAACAACTCGCTCCCTAGGTCTAGCATTCAACCATTGCTCACTGTACTTGTAATGCTATTTATAATTCAGCTGTAGCTTCATTACTTCTGCTTCAAACCCCGTCTCTGTTCTTGTTCTCCCTTTCTCTCGACTCACAACGGCTTTTATTCTCTCGTGTATCAATGAACACCACCATCTCTCCATCTCGCGCCAAAACCCATCTGTAGTTTTTCATCATACCCGAGCTCAATCAAATTCTTCATCGTCACTAGCTAGTTCTTTACCAGCTCGAGCTTGTCTTGACTCTCTCTCGATCTTTGACACTGGCAGCAACTCACGTCTCAATCGATTCATAGATGCAATCATCGAACCCTTAACAGACCCATTTCTCCGATTCAATCCCCTGAGCTTCAACTCTTTGTTCTTCAGCTGCTGTGATTCGCACGACACCCATTCTTCTCATTATCCTGTATTATCAACTCGAAATCACCAGATCCATTTCATACTCGCATCTCCAATTACGTAAGTGAACCCTAATTCATTGCTTCTCGATTTAATCTTGTTAACGATTCAAGTAATGGTCTTGTTAATTCCTTCTCTATGAGCTATAATCATTAACTCTCCTTGTATTTCCTTCCAATTTCTCTGGTTTCAACAGCAGCCATGACTGCTCTTCGATTTCAGGTGGAGAAAAGAGGAGAAGATAATCTCGACTGATTTAGGGTTGTGTGGTTTGGGTTGGATGGTTACACCCCACATAAGAGCCGATAAATGCACCCACTGGTAGATGATAAGGGGTACCCTGATGTCAACACCCCTTAACCTTGACTGGGCCTGGCTTAAATATTCCTCCAAAAGAGCTGCCCCTTAATCATTACTCGGGCTCCGGATATTGTCCACCCTGGAATTGACAAAATTGCCCTTTTTGCTCAAATTGAGTGATTTCTTCTTCTTTTCCTCCGTGCGACTCCAAAGTAGCTATAAAACTCAAAACAAGCATAAAATACATAATTTACAAGAAAAATAACAAAGAAAGCATAAACAATAGATAGTAAATAGGATGTATTCTACACCCTATCAAATTCCCCCACACTTAGACTTTGCTAGTCCTCGAGCAAATCAAACTAAAAACTCACAACTTCAAAGCGTTCAAGCGTCCCAAGCATCCAAAGAGTCATGAGGACATAGAGTTTCTGCATGCTAGTAATAAGAAGTTAGAAATACTAAAGAACATATTCTCATTCTTAAATGTTGAGTGAGAAATAACCACACCATAATGAGAGAACGCATGTTTGAGAAACGATCAATAAGCATTTCGCCTCGACTTCTGCCTCACCAAAAAGGATTTTATGATAATTGCACTCAAAAAGACGGCTTTTTATGGTTCTCACATGTGTGCAGGTAGGAATGAAGAGAGATTCCCGCAACACGTTGAATGGTGGGAAGGACAACTTCCGAAATATTTTTAAAAACCCACATCTTTTAATATTTTGAAAAACCATTTTTCTGACGATCTCTAAGAAAGGAAATCAACCATATATTATTGAGGGTGAGATTACTTACTCACCTTCACATCCGATCGCCAATTATGATAACACCACTCTCACGGCATCCAATAGAAACGTCTTCCGCTCCTCGTCTTGATCTTCATGGTCTTCGTCTTCGACTATTGATGATAAACCCTTGAATTTCATAAATCCTTAACAATTTGTAACTCTTTTACCTTAAAAATCCTTATCGCTTGAAACCTCCTTATAGATTTTCCTTCCCCACGGCTCATTAACAAAAATAAGAACAAATATTTCTCTTGTTTTTCTCTCTTTTTTTTTTTTTTTTTTTTTTCTTTTCTTTTTTCAATTTTTTTTTTTTTTTTTTCTTTCCATTTTTTCTTTTTTTTTTTTTTCGAAACAAGAGAAATAAACCATGGCCGTGGGAGAAGTATTTTACCGCTTGATTCTTCACAACTTGTATCGTCTTGAAATCATAAACTTCAAAAATTCTCACCTTTTAATTTTCTTCGCTTTCATGAATAAGTCTTCATACTTGAATATAAAATTACCTCATTGTAGTGTAAGTCTTCAACATATATGTGAAATCTGCCCTTTGTATGTTGCTTTACTTGTATTTGAAATTTGCTCCTTTTCTCGTTCCGTTGCTTATAAACCTTAAACTTTTCCAACTTTCCTTGTAGATTTTGATGTCGCTCCTTGTTGATGATGATGGTGTTTCTATGGATCCGTTGTTGTCGAGAGAGAAAATGGTGCTAACTGCAAATCGAACTACAAGAAGGAAGCTTTCATCTATAAACGTCACCCTCATGATTGACAAAATTAGCACTCAAGAGATCAAAGAGTAGTGCTTCTATTGGTGGGAGGTTGGGTAGCTCACCATTCTACCCGGAATTTACGTACGGTGACACACACTCAAAAGAAAGCTCTTTAGTAGATGGAAAATATTTCTGGTCGGTGCCTCACATGATATGAATACGGGTAGTCTCCACTAATGATTGATCAGCAACTCTAATAATGCACTTCTCCTCGCACCAAATTCGCATCACCGGCATGATTAAATCCATTATTTAACACTCAAACAAGCAAGAAATCCGAATGTAGTTCTCTAACATTTCCAAGTTCAATTATGTCGGTCAAAATCTCTATGTAAACATACCTAGAAGTATGCTAGTGACTCTAAAATCTTTAAAAGTTGGAGTTTTTATGAAAAACTTTTTTTTTTTTTTTCAAATTTTTTTAATTTTTTTGTAATTTTTGTTTTAAAAACATGCTTAACCACTCCCCCACACTTAAACCTTACATTGTCCTCAATGTAATTGAATCCTCCTAGTAAAGTCAAGGTGGGAAATTTTAACATGATAAGAAACAAGAAAAAGAAATAACAAAAAGCAAAAGGAGAAGAAATACAAAACCGATGGGTTGCCTCTCATTAAGCGCTTGTTTTAAAGTCGACGGCCCGACTTAGTTCTTGCGGCACATTACTCCTCCAGGAGGAGTGCATCTCAAGTCCAATCACGTCCACATGCTCCGTTGGAAAGTTTTCATAATATGGCTTTAACCTATGGCCGTTGACTTTCAAGTGGTGTCTGTTTTGTCACTAACAATTTCAACCGCACCATGATCATACACATTAGTAACAATAAATGGTCCCACCCAACGGGACTTAAGCTTTCCCGGAAATAAACGTAAACGAGTATTAAATAAAAGGACTTTTTGCCCCACAACAAAACTTTTCCGCGAAATCATCTTGTCATGAAAAAGCTTAGTCTTTTCCTTGTAAATCCGGGCACTCTCGTAAGCATCATTACGTATCTCCTCTAGCTCATTTAGTTGTAACTTCCTTTGTTTCCCCGCTTCATCATACTCCATGTTGAATTTCTTTATCGCCCAATAAGCCTTATGTTCAAGTTCAACCGGAAGATGACAAGCCTTACCATAAACCAACCTATACGGAGACATACCAATCGGTGTCTTATACGCCGTTCTATACGCCCAAAGTGCATCATTGAGCTTAAAGCTCCAATCTTTCCTCGTGGTATTCACCGTTTTCTCAAGAATGGACTTTATCTCACGATTCGAAATTTCCGCTTGTCCACTAGTTTGTGGATGATAAGGCGTACCAATTTTGTGTGTTATGTTGTACTTCTTGAGGAGAGCGTGGAAAGCCTTCTTGAAATGTGAGCCTCCATCGCTTATCACCACTCTTGGTGTTCCATGCGTATTGAATATGCTTTCCCTTACAAAATCACAAACAACTTGAGAGTCATTAGTTTTGGTGGCTCTAGCCTCCACCCATTTCGAAACATAATCAACGGCAAGAAGTATATAAAAGTTTCCATTCGAATTGACAAAAGGGCCCATAAAATCAATACCCCACACATCAAAAATCTCAACGGCGAGAATTGGTGTGAGTGGCATTTGATTTCGAGCACCTAGATTGCCCGTTCGTTGACATCTATCACACGATTTACAAAAAACATATGAATCTTCAAACAAGGTGGGCCAATAGAATCCACTCTCGAGAACTTTGAGAGCGGTACGTTTCGAACCAAAGTGGCCACCACAAGCAAAAGTGTGGCAAAAGGAGAGGATGGATTGAAATTCGGAATTAGGCACGCACCTTCGCATTATTTGATCAACGCCATATTTCCATAAGTATGGTTCATCCCACACATATTGCTTAGCTACCTTCTTAAGTTTCATCTTTTGGAAATTAGACATTGTACTAGGTACCTTCCTTGTCACCAAGTAATTCACTATATCCGCATACCAAGGTGTTGATTCTTCCATGGAGAAAAGTTGTTCGTCCGAAAGCGGTCATGTAATGGAAGTTCCTCTTGAGACATAACAAGTCTACTAAGATGATCCGCAACGGTATTCTCCACACCCCTCTTATCACGAATTTCTATGTCGAACTCTTGTAACAATAGGATCCACCGGATTAATCTTGGCTTAGCTTCTTTCTTCTTTATCAAGTGTCTTAGTGCGGCATGATCGGAATACACAATAACCTTTGTACCCACCAAGTATGATCGAAATTTTTCCAAAGCAAAAACTATAGCCAATAACTCCTTTTCCGTGGTAGAATAATTGATTTGTGCATCATTAAGGGTCCTAGATGCATAATAGATAACATGGGACAACTTGTCCACCCTTTGACCCAAAACGGCTCCAACCGCATAATCACTAGCATCACACATTAATTCAAATGGAAGATTCCAATCCGGTGATTTGATAATCGGCGCACTTGTCAACATATCCTTTAATTTGTCAAAAGCATCCTTGCATTCCTTGTTGAAGTCGAAAGGTACCTCCTTTTGTAATAACTTGCACATCGGCATGGAGATTTTGGAGAAATCCTTGATAAACCGCCTATAGAAACCTGCATGACCAAGTACTATGCCGTGGTTTACCATAAAGTGACATTTCTCCCAATTAAGGACAAGGTTTGTGTCTATGCATCGTTTAAGAACTAGTTCAAGGTTGTTTAAACAACCATCAAAAGAATTGCCATAAACACTAAAGTCATCCATAAATACCTCGATGATGCGCTCCACATAATCCGAGAATATACTTACCATGCATCTTTGAAAAGTAGCCGGCGCATTGCAAAGGCCAAACGACATCCGTATATATGCAAACGTTCCAAACGGACAAGTGAAAGTGGTCTTCTCTTGGTCCTCCGGTGCAATAACAATTTGGTTGTATCCCGAATAACCATCCAAGAAGCAATAATAAGAATGCCCCGCTAACCGCTCCAACATTTGATCAATGAAAGGTAAAGGAAAGTGATCCTTTCGGGTTACGGAATTAAGCTTTCTATAGTCAATGCACACTCTCCAACCGGTTTGAACTCTTGTAGGAACAAGTTCATCATCTTGATTGCGAACAACCGTAACTCCGGATTTCTTTGGTACCACTTGAACCGGACTAACCCACTTGCTATCGGAAATTGGGTAGATTACCCCCACACTTAGCAATTTGAGTATCTCTTTTTTCACAACCTCCATCATGGGAGGATTAAGCCTACGTTGAGCATCACGTACCGGCTTTACGTTCTCTTCCATTAGAATACGATGCATGCACATGGATGGACTAATGCCCTTGATATCCGCAATTGTCCACCCAATAGCCGTTTTGTGCTCTCTCAAGACTCTAAGCAAACGGTCTTCTTGTACCGGTGTGAGGTTCTTAGAAATAATCACCGAAAGCTCATCTCCATCTCCCAAGAAAGCATACTTCAAATGGTCCGGAAGCGGCTTCAATTCTAGTTTGGGTGCCTTCACAATAGATGGTACAAGTACTTCATCATTCACGGGTAAAGAAATATATGAAACATTACCCTTTTTAGCTTCTCGTGATGTCTCCAAGGCACCACACATCTCCACCAATTCATTGGAGATTTCAACATCCAAGTTAGACAAGCCGTGGACGTCCAATTCAATGCTCTTTTGCAACACCACATTAAGTTCATCCTCTCGATTCAATTCCACCATTTGTTTCGCTAATGAATCAACCACATCAATGGAGTAAACGGAATGCACATCACTTGGGTAACGCATGGCTTCAAATATGTTAAAGTGTATTATCTCCTTGTCGAATTCCATAGTGAGTGTACCCTTATCAACATCAATCTTCGTCTTTGCGGTCTTCATGAATGGCCTCCCAAGAAGTAAAGAAGTAGATGATCGGTTCTCATTGTTGTCCATATCCACCACAAAGAAATCCACCGGAAAAATAAGCTCATTTACTTGCACTAGCACGTCTTCTACAAGCCCCTTTGGATATATGTTAGACTTGTTCGCTAATTGAATAATAACTCTCGTCTCTTTCAAAGGTCCAAGATTCAAGGAGTCATATATTTCGGCCGACATCACACTAATGGAAGCACCCAAGTCAAGTAAAGCATGTTCAAACCTTTGCTTACCAATAGTAATTGGCACCGTGAAACCACCGGGATCCGTGCACTTTGTAGGCATCTTTTTCAATAGCATAGCCGACGCACTCTCACCAACTTTAGTAATTTCATTATCAAGCAACCTATCCTTCTTTGTGCATAATTCCTTCATGAACTTCGCATACCGTGGCATTGTCTTGATGACCTCAATGAATGGGATGTTGATTTCAATTTTCTTGAAAATATCCATGAGTGCCTTGTCTTGAGCTTCTTTCTTGGATTTAGCAAAACGACTAGGAAAAGGAGGTGGAGTAGTGAAAGAAGGCACCAGTTCCTTTGATTGATCGGTTGGTGTTGAATTCTCCTTTGGTGCGGCTTCCTCATTATCTTCAATAGCTTCTTCATGATGACTTGGACCCTCCACTTGTTTTCCACTTCTTAGAGTAACCGCATTAACATTCTCTCTTGGATTCACAAATGGTTGTGAAGGAAGTTTTGTAGATGCTTGAGATTTTAATAGGTTCACATCGGTCGCCAATTGTCCCATTTGAGTTTGTAAATCCTTGATAGCCGAATCGGTCTTTTGTTGATTTTGTTGAAACAATGACGTAATACCTTGCATCATGACATTTAGCTTATCATCAATTGAAGAATCACGTTCCTTGACTTGTTGTGGTTGAAATTGTTGAGAACCACCTTGTTGTTGAGGTTGGAAACGTGATTGTTGAAAACCTCCTTGTTGTGCATATGGATTAGGAGCCGCCGCTTGCTTGTTTGCATAACTAAAGTTGGGATGATCCTTCCAACCGGGATTATAGGTATTGGAGTATGGATCGTACCTTGGCCTTTGATTTGGATATAAAGCATTCACTTGTTCGGTCTCACCATCCGGAATAATTACCGCGGCAATCCTTTGCATCATTATATCCATGTTACTCATCCTTTGATCAAGATGTGATGAAGAATCACTAACTTCATGCACTCGCCTAACCATTGGTTCATCTCTTGTGTAGAATTGTTGCGAGTTTGCCGCCATACTTTCAATCAACTCTCTAGCTTCGGTCAAAGTCTTGTTCATTAGTGCACCACCACCCGCGGCGTCAAGAAGAGACCTATCACTTGGGTGGAGAGCTTCGTAGAAGTATTGGAGTATCATAACGTCACTAAATTGATGGTGTGGACAGCTTGCCACCAACCTCTTGTATCGCTCCCAACATTCATACAATGATTCTCCCACTTGTTGTTTCAATCCACAAATCTCCTTGCGAATTTGAGTAGCTTTGGATGCGGGAAAATATCTCTCGAGGAAAAGTTTCTTCATACCATTCCATGTTGTGATACTTTCGGAAGGCAAATAATATAACCATTCCTTAGCATTACCCGCCAAAGAAAACGGAAAGCTTTCAACATTGCTCCATCCGCATTAGTCTCCGGTGGAAGCATAGCCATAACTATGGCATAGAAGTCCATAAGATGTTTGTTTGGGTCCTCATTCACCATGCCATGGAACTTTGGTAACTCTCTAATCAACCCCGGCTTGATCTCGAAGGTTGAGTTAGTTTGGATACACCATTGTTGTGTGTCAAGCTTGTGAGAAGCTAGGTCCTTGAGTGTACGATCAGCCATCGTTTCTTCCTCTTTGTCCGAATCTGTGAAATCACTTGATGAAGACGGAGGAAGTGGAGTGTTAACCGCACGAATGAAATCCTTTAGTTGAGTGCCCGATCGAAGACGTATTGGACTCGGTCTGCCCTCTTTAAGCATTCACCAAAGGTATATCACCTGAAATAAGATTCTCGAAAACTAAGTTAGATACGGTATAGAATCTAACAAAGCAAGAATAAAGCAAAAAGAAAAACAAAAACAACTAAAAATCGCCCGTTGCTCCCCGGCAGCGGCGCCAAAATTTGATGCGTGTCGTAGGTGCAATCAAATTAATTAATGTTTCCACTCAATTAAAAATAATATAATGGAAGTCAAGTTCGTTCCCACGAGGAGCAAGAGATCTTAGTTGTAAAAATTGTCACGAAAGGGGGGTGTAAAAAGCAAAAGAAAATAAACAAAGCAATTAAAATCGAAAGTTGAAAACAATAAGAGAGACAAGATCAAGGAATCCTTCTTCGTTGCAAAACAATGAATAAAGTTATGTTCTTTTCTACTTGTTATTAGTCACAGATTATCACCAACCGTAGGATAGCAGGTCCGCTTAGCTAGCCCCAAAATCCCTAATTTCACCGAGTAACAGTCCGCTTAGTTATCGATTCTATTCAAAAGAACCACCCTGAGGTTCGCTTACAAGATGTAATTCCCTGAATGCATTAAGATCTATGAATTTAGGTTTAGTACTAGTAGTTAAACTCGGTTCGCTTGGTCCACTTTCTAGCGTTGTTTTTACACACAATTGCTCCACGGAATCCCTCCGCAAGGTCTTGTGTTTTCTACTTATGTAAAGTGTCGAGAACGATTACGTATTCCCTAACTTATACTAGATATAGATCAATTAACAAATTAATTTAGCGTGCACTCCAAACAATCTATCAATCAATCATGAATGAATAAACATTCCTATTAGTAAAAACAATCGATAATCATGTGAAAAATCTCAAGATAGAATTGAAAACAAAAACTCAAATCATGTTAAGAACTAGGAATTCATCCTCAATCAATAATAAAATTAGCTACTCATGTTTTTGAAATTCACACAAATAATAATTAAAAGGAGAATTTTCAAGTTCACACAAATAATTAAAAAGAAGAATCTTAGAAAAGCAAGCAAAAACACAAGTGTTGTGTGTGTAGAGAGGTGTGTAAAAGATGTAGAAAACTTCTCTATTTATAGGCTTCAATATTCTCCAACTCTTCCAAGGATTAGAATCCTTTTCCTTTAGCAATTCAACTTCCAAATTCAAGTCTTTCTCTTCTTCCATCTTCTCTTTCCAAATTTGAGTCCAATTCTCCATCCAATTCCTAGCCCAAGTCTTCACACCCATGAGAGAAGTCCATAGAAAATTCTGGAATTTTTGGCTCGCCGGAAAACTGGTATTATGGCCGGAATTTGACCGGAATAGTCACCGCCGGCCACCTGAAAATTCTGTCCGTCGAGGGAATATGCGACGGAATATTCCGTCAGTCCACCGTTAGGACTAACGGTCAAACGGGTCAACCGTCAGTCAACTGTTAGTCAGCGGGTCAAGGGAGGCGTCTCAGTCAGCTTTGAGTCAGCTTCTTACTCGGCTAACTGGTCTTACTCGGGTGAGTTGAGTCGCTCTGACTCGTCTGGATCGGTCATCTCCGAGTTGACTCGCCGGTACAGAAAACCGGCGAGTTCCGTTCAATTACAGGACTTTCCCAGGCCAAGATCTATGTCTTCATTCCCCGTGACAGTCCTAACATTCATCTAGTAAGCAACACATTCTTCACTGCCGTACTGCTTCAATTTCCCTGTTGAATTGCACTCCTCAACACCTTCATAACAAGCCACCCTTGTTCATAGCTCAACACTGCTACACGCCATTCAGTCGCAACTCCTCATCTTGAGCTCAAATCCATCAAAACATCACCATTTGTAGCACAACCGATGGCAGCTCAGTACCAATCAACAACTCATATGGGTCTTGCACTGCACCCAGACCTCCACCAGTCTTCTCAGCTGCTACTTGACTATCAGCTCAGGCTCCCACAGCATCAGGGTCTTACAGCTCCATTGCAACACAACAAATCAACTTCACTTCAAGCCACTTATTCTCACTGCCAGTCACAGCACTTGTTACCTGCGCTTCATTCCATTGCAGTCTTCACAATTCTGCCAACATTGCAATACCACCAGAGCATAGCTGCAATCCTGTCAATAACCTTTCTCAACTTGATAGCAAAGGCTTCCCTGAGCTTCACATAACCCACAGATCCATCTTTTTCTGTAGCACCATCTGTCTCAGGCAGACCCAATCACCCATTAGGCTTACTCAGCTGCTCCACAACCTATCTCTTCCATCTTGCAACCCTGCCAGTTCCAACAGCATCAACATCTCAGCAGACCCATTTCCTGTGATTCTCAAATTCTAGTTCCCTCACATCTCTGAGCTCTCGATTAACAGCAAAACTCATCTCAGTTTCACCACAACCGCGACAGCCCACGACAACCATGGCTGCTTCATTCTGCAGTTTCAACTGCAGCTGTCATTTCCAACTTCTCCAGGTTTGAGTGCCCAACATCTCATGAGCTGCAGCTTCTATACTATCATACCTCCTTCTCAGTTCACCTGCAACTCAAATCCTTGAACCCTGCCACAACACAACCTCCACCATTTGCTCAATACCTTCACCTAGTTCTGCTAAACACACAGACATCAACAACACTCCTAGTTCCATGGCAACAACTCAGCTCCTAGGTCTAGCATTCAACCATTGCTCACTGTACTTGCAATGCTATTTATAATTCAGCTGTAGCTTCATTACTTCCTGCTTCAAACCCTGTCTCTGTTCTTGTTCTCCCTTTCTCTCGACTCACAGCGGCTTTTATTCTCTGTGTATCAATGAACACCACCATCTCTCCATCTGCGCCAAAACCCATCTGTAGTTTTTCATCATACCCGAGCTCAATCAAATTCTTCATCGTCACTAGCTAGTTCTTTACCAGCTCGAGCTTGTCTTGACTCTCTCTCGATCTTTGACACTGGCAGCAACTCACGTCTCAATCGATTCATAGATGCAGTCATCGAACCCTTAACAGACCCATTTCTCCGATTCAATCCCCTGAGCTTCAACTCTTTGTTCTTCAGCTGCTGTGATTCGCACGACACCCATTCTTCTCATTATCCTGTATTATCAACTCGAAATCACCAGATCCATTTCATACTGCATCTCCAATTACAGAAGTGAACCCTAATTCATTGCTTCTCGATTTAATCTTGTTAACGATTCAGCAGCTGGTCTTGTTAATTCCTTCTCTATGAGCTATAATCATTAACTCTCCTTGTATTTCCTTCCAATTTCTCTGGTTTCAACAGCAGCCATGACTGCTCTTCGATTTCAGGTGGAGAAAAGAGGAGAAGATAATCTCGACTGATTTAGGGTTGTGTGGTTTGGGTTGGATGGTTACACCCCACATAAGAGCCGATAAATGCACCCACTGGTAGATGATAAGGGGTACCCTGATGTCAACACCCCTTAACCTTGACTGGGCCTGGCTTAAATATTCCTCCAAAAGAGCTGCCCCTTAACCATTACTCGGGCTCCGGATATTGTCCACCCTGGAATTGACAAAATTGCCCTTTTTGCTCAAATTGAGTGATTTCTTCTTCTTTTCCTCCGTGCGACTCCAAAGTAGCTATAAAACTCAAAACAAGCATAAAATACATAATTTACAAGAAAAATAACAAAGAAAGCATAAACAATAGATAGTAAATAGGATGTATTGTACACCCTATCAATCCCGTTATCAACATTTTATTTATCATACTCGGTTCAATTGCCAGTATCTTATTGGGTCATCTACCAATAATTCATCGAATGAGCAACATTTGCTCAGACGAGCAATATTTGCTCAAACCAAGGAATACTGGTTCAACTATCAATATCCAACAATTCATCGAATGAGCAATATTTGCTCATGTTAGCTTATTCACGCATTATATATGTGTCTCAACAGACATGTTCAATTCATGAGTCTCAGAACATTTCCAAATCACGTTCGACTCAATAAAACAAGAACTCATCGTCCCGTGAAGCCAGCAACTGACTAACTAAATACACGTCTGCCTTGCAGACTCCAGAATCACACGAGACATCAATCGTGTTACATGGGGGGATATTACTAGGGTTTTGGTCTGGCGGTCTACGGCACGTGTGTTCCTACACACGATGAGAATGCGAGCAAGTCGTGCAATCAGTTGAAGGAGTTAACAAAGTAGTGGATGGAAAATCAACCAAGTCTCCGCACGTTGAGCAACTGGTTTTAACATGATTTCCACTTTCCCATTCTTTGATTCCATCAACTGTCACACTTCATGAGATCATGGTGTTTTCAATTCCAGCAATATAAATAAATCTCTGAATCATGATTGAAACAAGGACAATCTCACGTCAAACAGACAACAGGAGATTAACAATCCAACTCTCAACAGAGCAAATTCAATCATTCAGAACTTATCTTATTTTCAGAATACACAACACACCTACAATCTTCGATCACCATTGATCTCACACATTTCTCAGCTTCCCTCCTACAGACCGACCCATCCTCTCTTGTGACCGAATTTACTCTAGAACGTTCATTGTCTTGGTTTAGGCCGGAGTACTACAGATTGATCTCTCGAATTCAAAGCACTCCCTTCTTGCAGTGCATCTGTGTGAGGTTAAGCATTTTGCTCGGTTCAAGGAGTCTCCTCCGCGCGATCATCTCTTTAATTCCGTAAAAACCAGCGAATCGTTTTTCCCCGTCTACAGATTGGCGACCACAGTGGGAGATCATTCTCTCGGTTGCAAATTCACTTATAACAAAGATGGTCGGTCTTTGGTCCGGTTCAGTTACCAACCCGGATTCAACACCCGGTTCTAATATTGCAAGCTCTAGTGGTACTGCTAACACCACTCCTCCAGTGCAACCTGCCACTACCACTCCTCCGGTGCAACCTGCTACTACCACTCCTCCGAACGCTGGTACTAGCACTGGAGCCATCAATAATCCACTCTTCGGTCGGTCTCCTGAAAAAGTCAGGGAAAATCCACCTACCATAGGTGACCTCATGAAAGTGCAAGAAACTCTTGCCAAAATCCAGACTGATATGGCTGCCACTCAAAAATAACTATTCAACTATCTCAAGACTCTCACATACAAGATGTCAGAGAAAACTCAAGAGAAAGGAAAAGCTAAAGAAAAGTCTTCAGATGCTGATCCCGAAGTCACTCCGATCCATGTAGTAGACGATGAGGAAGTTCCTAAGGCTGCAGATAATCCACCCGCGAAAGAGCCATCCAGTTTCATCACTCGTGAAGACTTGGAACGACTTTTGTAGGATCGTGGAAAAGATAAAGCGCCTTCTGAGCATCGTCACCAACCTCCATACCCTGCTACTACGCAAAGAATTCCTCTGCCAAAAGGTTACACCTCTCCAACCTTCACACTTTATGATGGAACAGGCAACGCTCGAGAACATGTTTCTCGGTTTCTGGAAGCACTGGGTGAACATAAGCACAACCATATTGTCCGTCTGAAGGAATTTTCAAAGTATCTGAAGGGTAGAGCATATACCTGGTACAACAACATCGCACCAGGAAGTATCAAAAGTTGGGGAGAAATGGTTAATGCTTTCTACAGGAAATACTTCTTCGTATCAGAGCAAATCATCCTCTCTGACCTCGGAAGGATGTTTCAAAGGAGCAACGAACATCCTAACGATTATGTGAAAAGGTTCAGGGTTCAGGCCTTGGATTTCCATGATCCGAATGTCACAGAGCAATAACTCGTGGACTTGTGCATCAACGGAATAATCCCAGTCTATAGAGCTTTATTGGAAAATCTCAGGTTCCAGACTTTCTCAGAACTCCATGACGCAGCCAAGAGATCAGCAACTACTGCACCTGCCCTATTAGAGAGGGCTAAGACTACAAAAGTTGAAGATCCACGGGAGACTCGAGGTAGCAGGCGTCTAATTAACAAACAATTAACCTCCAACCTTCCACAAATACTGTTGCAGAAGGGAGTAAACGAAAAGCCGAGCCACAGCGCAAACATACTTCCTCAACCCCTTCAAAGGCGCAAAGGAAGGATAATGTGCAAGTTCCTGCTCAACACACAGAAGCTGATCCAGAGGCACCTGACTTCCCCTGTTCCGTTGAGGAAGTTATTGAACTTCTAGACGCCTGGGTTCAAGACAGCGCGATCAAGCTCCCATATTTCAAGAAAGAACCAACTGAAGAAGCCATGGAAAATCCTCGTTACTGTCGCTTTCATAGGTTTGTCAACCATCCCACAAGTGATTGAAGAACTTTGAAGCGCATATTCAAATAAAAGATCGAATCAGGAGAACTCAACCTGGGGACTGAAGGAGTACATAGAGATCCTCTCCCTGTCAGAACCTTCACTCCTTTTGAACCACCTATCAAAGAAGCAGTTCAATCCTTAATTGAACATATCTGTGAATTATTATACTTATCAAAAGCCCAGAGGGGAGACATGTTCGCTGCAGTGAACCACATCGTGTCAGGAAAGCGTTTGTTGATTCAAGAAGCATTCCCTGAGTCGCCTTCAACAACAGATGAAGAAATGTACGTCTGGGGACTCCTCACCACATGCCATCTCAAGGGAAACGAGTTCAAACGAGCATTGATTGATGTCGGCACCGCTGTTAATATTATCCCTCTGAAAACTCTCAGAGATGCAGGTATCACACGACAAGAAGCCATTCATGCTCCGGTAACAATCACAGATCATGAAGGAACACCCAGAGATGCTTATGGCCACATCACCCTCAAGGTGAACATAAACTCAGCCTGGACAGAAACAAATTTTTTCATAATTCGAGAAGATCCAGGATATGATATGATTCTTGGACGAACATGGATTCACACTGGAAAGGTAACACCAACACCTTCAGTTGCACATCTCTCTATTGAAGAAGCCTCTGATTCGGAAGAAGAAAAAAAAGAAGATACTTCACCATTCGAGTATTTGAAGGAAGTCAGAGCCCTAGCAGAGTTAACACAAAAACCTGAAGAAGATGACGCTTTCATCAGAAGGTTTCGCACTCAGGAAAGTCTTATTCCTCCTCATGTGTCTATATCATCAGTTTTCAAATATGCTTATTTGATCCGAGGACTTTACTCCACCAACAACTTAGCAATTGCAAAATGCTATGAATGGATAACCTCGCCCCAGAAATATTTCACCAAATGGTTAAGTTCAGAGATTCTTCAAACTGAACATATCATCAAAAAGTTTATTGCTGAAGACATAGCCAAGCATGATAAACAGTACCTCAAATACTCTCATCTGCATGAGTGTCCATACATACCACAGCCGTGGAACTCCACTGCACGAAGAATTCCAAACCAAAGCAGAAAATATTCAAGGCACAAATGTTCAAGTCTAACAAATTCCGGGAAGGAGATTTGGTTCTCAAAGCAACTAAGCGTAACTCCCATTCTCGCAAAGAATTCCAACTCGGAAGGACCCTACATGGTCTCTAAGTCTCGTTCTTTGGTGGATACTACAAACCGATCAACATGGATAACAAGGAAAGCGTGTCCGTGATACATGAGAATTGGCTCAAGGCCTTTGATGTCTAAGGTTTTGGATATTCGAGGTATTAGATGTTCATGGCACGAACACCTAAAATATTTGGCATTTAGAGTTTTCTTTCATTGTATTTCAATTCCTCCAAAATGTTTACAATACTTGCATTCAGTAATTTAAATCCAACAATTTATCAAAATTCAGTTTACTTAAAAAAAATCTCTATCAAACCCAAAGAAAATCCTCAATCATCTACCGATCCAAAACCAATCAAAACCAAAAATAAAACCTCACATCTCTCGAAGTTCGAATTTCAAGAGATTATGAAAAGAAATCAAAGGAAATCAAGCAAAGAAAGATTTTTGCTCCTCTGCATCCTTCAAGACTTGCAAAGCCGCCTTCTCCATGTTCAGCTTTACAGTCAGTCTGGCAATTTTGTCTTCCTTTTCCATCACAGCATCATTGGGAAAGGGTATGTTATTCTCACATGAGTCCTTAATGAATAACGCGGTTATTCAATTTAGCATTACATGCTACCTTTTGTGGGTCCCACGATCCACACATTCCAGACATCAATCATGTCACAAACTGGGGGATACATACTGAGGTATTGGTCTGGCGGTTTACAGCGTGCGGCGTGCAACGCGCCATCACAAGAACGTGTTAGGAAGTCATGGACGGTCGTGATGGAAACATCGAAAGAATCCCGATCACTTCTTTTTTTCTTTTTACCATTGCTAGGGTGAAATAGAATGGCTGAGATAAAAAAAAAAAATAAAAAATAAAATAAAAAAATAAAAAAAAATTGAGACCATACCACCAGACCAACCAGAATAAATACAATAAAGTCGACCATTGGTACCCTTGTATATGCCAGCTGAGTTGACCTAGAGTTAATATTATCGACCACTGGTTCCCTTGTATATGCCAGTGTGTTGATATTAGTCCAGACCAATATCTCAGTCCATTAGGATAGGTTCACCTTAGTCAACATCATCTACGTTTTTCTCTACATCCATCTTCTTAATCTATCCATGTGATTGGTTGACTTCGGTTTATGATGTCCAGAAACTATCTGAGTAGAGCTCTGTCACTTTATATGAATTTTAGTATGCTTGAGTGCAAACTCGTGTACAACAATTGGAATTTCACATCAGGGTACTTCCTCTTGTAGCCAATGAGAGTATGCCAACCAATGAGATTCTTTAGTGCCTTCCAAGGTTCTGCGTAGATAAGATTTGGAGTAAAGGTTTTGTGGGTGCACCTCTGGTAAACCCTCCCGAGAGTGAGTTAGGATTTTATTTTCAAGATTAGATTTGCTCGAGGACTAGCAAATAATAAGTTTGGGGGTATTTGATAGACACATTTTTGTGTCTGAATTGTCCTCAGTGTCCCTATTGTTAGTGCTTGATTTGTACTTATTATGGTGTTTTTATGTTTGTGTAGGTGTTTTTGGAGAAATACACTTGTGTGGAAAAAGTTGCTCAAAAATTACTTTTTGGACCCCCGGAGGACATTTGCTAAGCGGACTCCCACATTGGATAAGGGGCACCTCAATTGCTAAGGGGCATCCGGTTGCTATTCACACCCCAGTTCAGGATAGGGGGCATCTCATCTTCTTCATTTGAATTTTTATTTTTGGCGGGAAAACGAGTTTCACTCCTGGCAGATTTGTCGATCGGATTTTGGATGGGTTAGAGGTAGACTCAATCGCTGAAACTTCATGGGTAGACGCGATATGACTATAGAATGTTGGTATGGGTGTTTGTTTGGACAAAATTTGGCTGAATAACATGTTTCAATCCAAAACAGTGGACACAAGCTTTCACGGGTTCAAGTGAATTTGACACGAGTTTGAGGCGTGTAATGCATCAGTTTGGAGTGTTTTGCACTACAAAGATGCGTAAAGAAGATAAATAAGGAATGTTTGACAGCTGATAACGCGTGGAACATCAAAGAAATGGAAAATATTGCCGTGAGAATAAAAATAATAAAGAGAGGATATTTTGAAGTTATGAAGGAGATTCGATGCATCTTTCGGGTTTAAATAGGTTGAATTAGTACCATACAAGGGGGATGGAGAGTTAAGGGTAGGCCGAGGTTGAAGAATCACGCTGCAGGAGGAGTTGCAGCAGCAGCGGGAAGAAGTAGTTGCAGACGACACATCAGAAGTGTCGTTCTCAAGAACCCTAAGCTGAAGAACATATAGCTGCAGAGAACAATCGTACTTAGAGTCTTATATTCAATCTGTTCTGTAACAGTCCATTAGTAACTATTATCTTCAGTTTTGCACAAGGACGACTTTCCTCTACCTAATATCGACATGTTAGTAGACGCCACCAGCGGACACGGCATGTTCTCCTTCATGGATGGTTACGGTGGCTACAATCAGATAAGGATGTATGAGCACGATGCGAGTAAGACAGCCTTCTCGCATGAGACAGTGGCTAATGAGAACAAGCTTATCAGAGTGAACAAGCTTGTTCTCAAGAGGAGTCTAAATCCTTTCGTTTTAATGATTTACAGTTCCAACAACTACTAATTCCAGCTGGTTATGGAAAAGTATCTGTCTTGGTCTTAATATTATTTTGAATTATGCTAAATGGAAAGTTGGAATTGGCACTAGTATGAACATATGAAAATTTAACCGGATCCCTAATATGCAATCTTCTATTCAAGAATGGGGTCATCCGAATCTCCATAATTGTCAATGGGTTTCTTAGCTCAACGATTCTCACACTGCACCAATGGGATATTCCACTTATTCGAAAACTATTTTAGCCAGATCAGGTGAATGCAATCCCTAATATTCCCATTCATAGATCAACGAGATACTTTAGTTTGACCTTATACTACTGCTGATGTTTTTACCACTGCTTCAACTTACAAGTTGCTCATCAAACTGTGTTGGCTGAGTTGAAGCAAAACTGTCATCAAAAGTTGCAGGTGCTGGCTGAGTTGCAGTAGTCTTAACCAAACTGTCATCAACAGTTGCAGGTGTCTCTCCATCCGTGGTCTTTTTTGTCAACGAGTCATCGACATTTTCAGTTACATCCACAATACCACCTTCTGCAGATTTCTTCTGCGCCTCATCAACAACATCTGCAGGAGTGTGTTTTTTCTTTGCAACGGGCCTTTTCTTTGGAGGGGTCTTGCATTTTGTCACACTCTTCATACTGGACCTGTATGTTCTGAGAGGTGTTTTGCGCTCCTTTGAAGCAGTTTGAGCTTGCATAATTGTGGGCGTATTTCCACCTGCAAGACTGATACATGGAACTGCACAAGGGTCGAAATGAGAAACAATATTACAACTTTTTTTTTATTTAGGATGATGATGATGATGTTAAATTAAAAAAAAAAATGAACGAAGAACAACTACTTACACTCTTGGAAGGAAGTTTCCGCGTCATCTTTGTCTTTCTCATACTCTTCTTCTTGATGCTCGGTACCTCCATGTCCTTGTCCACCATCTTCTTGTTGCATAAACTCTTCCTGGGTCACTGCGTAAGGCTCAAGACCCATTGCTTTCATAATCTCGCAACATACAATGTGCTTCTCGTATTTTTGTGTGTCGGAAAGGTCCTCTTATGTTATCCCTGCTCTGGCAATTTTCTGCACTGCATCAACAATTTCTTGCTTTGCTAGTAATTGCTCTTTCAGTTTTCCGTTCTCAATTGTTTGGTCTCGGAGCTACCCTTTCAGCTCGTCCTTGCTTGGTTCCATGGTTGTTATACCAAGCTGCTTTTCAAGCTGTGAAAATTCATCCACAAAGCTAGTAGTTGGCTGCAATTAATAGTTGGATAGGTTAAAAAGAGAAAGGATAAATGCATGTGTAACTTAAAGTTACACAATGTAAATATACAAAATTTAGTTGAGTTCACTGGTATCTGCATGTGTAACTTAAAGTTACACAAGCACATTTATATGTGTAAGTTAAAGTTACACATGCCATATACACAATATAACTGAATTCAATGGTGATATTTTGCATGTGTAAATATCAGTTACACAAGCTCTTTTGAATGTAATAGTAAACAAGATATAAACCAAGTAATAACAAACACTTACCGAAAACTCTGTCATGTTTGCACCATCTATGAAATCTGATATTACTTGCACTTCCCACCTTCCAACCCTCGGGATCTTTTGTTCGATGTTTTGAACTTTTTGGATTAATCTTGCTGGTGTGTGCTCAGCAAACAAGATCTGCAACATATAAACAATCAATCAATTTAATTAGTAGATCAGCAAAAAAAAATCTACAACTCAGTAGTAAAACTACTTGAACTATAATCAAGTAAAAATATTATCCTTACCAGTAGGTATGCCACACAAGCATTTACGTTTGAAGGACAGTCTGCATTTTTTAGTATTTTTTAAACAAATGCTCGTGTACCAAATCTGGCCAGGAGACCTTGAGAACATTTTCATAAGTTTCAACAATTGCAAGATATTTAACATTAACTGCGCTTGCATTTTTGTCGCCAAAAAAGAGTACACAACACAAATAAAACTCTATCAAACAAACTACATGCTCATCATCAATTTTTGTTCTTCTCATTTTCTTCTTCATAACTTCTATTATTATCTCCATAATCTTCTTCTTGCTCACTCTGTTGTGTTTCTTTGATATCAGAAAAATACTTGTTGTATAACATGTTTTCATCCAATTTATTTAAATTAAACCTTTCTATCAACTTCTGACCTTTTCTACTTCCAATCTTTTTCATTCCAATTATACCAGCAAACTTTGCCGGTGTAGACTCTATAAAGTTTTCTCCAAATTTAGATGAACATGGTACCTCAAAATCTCTATCAAAGCAGTTTAAAAGCTTCACAACCCCATGTTTGTTAGTTGTTATTTGTTTCATTTTCTTTGGAGCAGCAACGTCATATTCATCGTAATACAACATGACAAGATTACCGTAAGGCGCTTTCCTAAGATACCTTTCAGCTCTCTCAGATAATCTTGTTGGTTTTATTTCTTTTACCAAATCCTGAACTGCATTGAATGAGTGTCTTAACTTTCCTGTACACATCACACAACAAAACAACAAGAATCACTAAGTTGTGTACTTATCAAATACATTCTTTTTAATTGCAAAATCAAAAGCATGGTACAAACGGTCTTAAAAGGGGTGTGAACAGCTTGAGTTGATCGTCCATTTGAGGGCTATACATGCATATTGGGGATGAGATAATCGGCCCCTCTAGGAGAGGGATGGTCGGTATTGCTCATGGCGCCTCATTGGTCATCCCAAAATGCATCCAAGCCGGTCAACTTGGATGATTGAGATGATTTGCGACAGTTTATGGCTATCGTTTAACCTAATTAAGACCCTTATGGGCAGCGTGAATAGCCTACACTCATCTGCGACCGTTGATGGAATTAGGGTTTTGAAGAGGTGCGCAGGCATCATTCTTCAGCTTGGTCGAATCCAAGCTTGGGAGACGATTTTGGCCAGGCCGATCATACATGTGTGTAGACGGAATGACGGTGCAGGCTCCCATACCCCATTACCTCACGAAAGTATGATCTGGGCCACTCAATTCGTCCGGTGAAGTTGAGTGGTCGAGATCAATTTTTGACAGAAAACTAGTGCCGCAAGAGCCGCACATCACGCCATCTTCAGGCGCGCGTTCCAAGACAACCAATTCTTGGTCGGTCTTGGTCGATCGATCTGGAGTGTAGGTGGTAGGCTGGTGTTCACGCCTATACCTGATTGTCCCATGAAAACGTGATCTAAGCCACTCAAATCGTCCGGTGAAGTTGAGTGGTCGAGATCAGTTTGCAATTTGGGAAGTGTGACCACGCAATTTTGGACGCGCGTTTTGGGATAGCCAGGCATGATATGCCTTGGCCGATCAGGTGAGGGGATAGACGGGCCCACGGTGGTCATGCTGGTATGACCGGACCTGTCGTTTATAATGCAAGTGTAACTTGAAGTTGCATATTGTTTAGGCTTGTGTAACTTAAAGTTACATACAATACAAAGCATATGTAATGCAAGTTTAGCTTTCTGTTACACATGTGTAACTTTTTTTTGATTCTGCTTATTTTTGTTGTTGCACAGCTCAAACTCAACAAAACCTTGGTCGTGGTGAAATAACTTTTAGCCTCGGAATAAATAAAACTCCAAAACCCGTCGGAGAACTATTGAAGGTATTATTTGATCGGATTTTAATAGTGGTAAGTAAGGTTGTCGTTCACTCGGACTTTGTTGAAATTGATTTTAGGCTTAAATAAATGAAAATAAATAAAAATAAGAAAATATATACACAAAATAGTAGCAAGATGGATAGGTACTGGGACTCGGGATTTCACTGCCTTTCATATACATGGGTTTTAGAAATTAATCCTTAACATTTATAGCTCCAAACACAAGAAATATTAACTCTATTCTTTGCCAAAGTAGATTTCATAAAACATTAGTTGTAAGTTGTGAGTATGACGCATCAAAAGTAATTAAAACTAAGCATGCGACATCAAACAAAATAACAAATAATTAATAGAAATCAAAACTCATTAAAAATCAATGCAAATAGTAATTAAAGAATTAATTAAATTTACCACATAATGAAATTCAGCTTCGTCCGTCGTCCCAGAGATGGGTTCTAGCTCCTCATGGTGTAAACACGCTCAAAATAATAACTCATGGCTCAAAAGGTGTTTTTATTGAAGAAATAATACACACAGGAATTTGTAACGCTGTATTGGCGTCACAGAAGTCACTGTTACTAAAATTGTCGAATTAACTGCCAAGCTAATTTTGCAAGAAAAGATAAATTATAATTGCTGAATCTTTTAAGACCTAAACCACCAAACCTTTTATCCAAACAAGTTGTCCCCCAAGAAATCAGTTGTTGAGATTTGTGATTGCTGAAGTTGTTTCGCTAGTAACATCTCTGAATTTTTTTCCATTTTATGAATGGTAGCTTCCGGCACTTAAAGACTTACATCTTATACATTCTCATAGTACTTAAAACATTATTTACTTGAGTTGTTCTACCTGCTTGATTGATAATTTTACTTTGCCAACCTTGTAATCTATTATACATATATATTATCTAAAATACCATAGAAATTCCTAAATGTTTTTCTCCAAGACCCATCACTTTCATATTAAGTATGCCAAAATTATTAGACTTATGAGTAGTTGAAGTGTGTTTACCAAAGAAAATAGTCGATTTTTGCATGTTGATAACCTGACCAGAAACTTGCCCAAAAATATAAAGTAAATGTTAAAGATGTTTTATATGAGAAGGAGTAGCTTGAAAAAACAATGAGCAATCATCTGCAAAAAATAAATGATTAATTGCAGGGCAATGTCTATTAATTTGAAGTCATTGAAGCTAACCAAAATCAATATTTTGCTATAAAAGCCTAGAAAAAGCTTCCATTATAAACAAGAACAAATAAGGGGACAAAGGTTCTCCCTGGCAAATACCACGAGTTGGAGAAAAAGTATTACTTGATATTTCATTGATGAGTAAAGAGACATTTGTATTAGAGATGCACTGATCAATCAAAGTAATCCAATCATGATGAAAACCTAACTGTCAAAAAATCGAAAGTAAAAAAGACCACTTTACCATGTCGAAAGCTTTCGACATGCCCAATTTCAAAACTACTGATAGGTGTCTAAAACACCTTGATATTTATCTATTGTTTATGCTTTCTTTGATATTTTTCTTGTAAATTATGTTTCTTATGTTTACTTTTGAGTGGTTAGGTACTTTGGAGTCATTTGGAGCAAAATGAGAAGAATTATTGTCTGGAAGTGAAATCCACGACTAATTCGAGGATCCTCTATACAACTATGCTTCATATGCATCGAATATTTTGAGGTGTTTGCTTAAAAGCGATGCTTTACATGCATCGATTACAAATGATATTCTATGATATTCCTATGGCACAGCAATCGGATTCCTCATGCGTTGGATTTCCTCAAGGAAATCCCTATCCCAGGGCTTGGTCAGTCCATTGGCCCAAGGCAATTTCGTGTGGTACTACAATATCGTCTTGGTATTCCTCTCTTCGACGATGACAACTTATGCTCATGTTGCAACAAGCCAATGGACATCTATGGTGACCATGCAATTCACTGTGCCAAGGATGTGGGAATTAAATACCGACATGATGGTGTGAGAGACGTCTTTGCAGATATATGCTATAAAGCTGGCGTACCAGCCAGAAAAGAAGCCACACTAGGCCTACGATATTCCTCAGCCAAGGATCTTAAGCCCGCAGACATTCTTGTGCTCAACTGGGAAAGTGGAAAGGATGTTTGTTTTGATGTCACGGGCGTCTCTCCCTTTACAAGTGCTAGCACTCGCAGGTTTACTCCCGGACACGCAATTTCCATGGAAATCATCCGTAAACGAAATAAATATCTTGATAAGTGCACCGCGCACGATTATGGCTTTGGAGTACTAGCCTTCTCAACCTTAGGGGAATTATGAGATGATACAATCGCATTTCTGAACAGATTAAGGTACTGTCTTACAAGTCACGATGCGAATCATAAGATAGGTGGTGCCATTTTTCATAGAATTGGCATTGCTATTCAAAAAGGTGTTGGTGCCCAGCTTGTTGCTAGGCTTCCCACCACCGACTTGTAAAAGACTTATTTTAATTATTTATTATATATTATCAATAAATAGTACATTGATTCATCCATTTAATAATTTGATAATTTATTTAACCTAAAAGCACCAAATGCTATTTTATGAGCACTGGCTCACGACAATTTTCATTCATACGACTTGACTTGTCACTTATGACCACTTGCTGCTTAGCTTGCGCGTGATTGGTCGGAATAATTAGGTCTTGCAAACAAGACACTACACCATATCCTGGATTTTGCAACATTTCAATTTCGGGGGTGTGCAACGGATATTAGCGTTGCAACATGGAGCAACTCCAATATCCGTTGCACACCTGGAAATACGTTGCGCAAAATAAATAACACTGATTTATTAAAAATAAATTGTTGGAGCAACGTATTTAGAATTAGTAAAACGTTGAGCTATCATGGCATTTATGTAATATCAGGCATTTTCATGGCTTTTAGTAATCTGTTTTTTTAGTCTTCATTTTTTTGTTTCCTTTTACACATTTTATTTTCAGACATTTTTTTCACTCCCTCTCTCTTTCTTTTTCGATCGTTTTTCATCCCCCCTGTCTTTCATTCCCAGATCGAAAATCTCAAAACCTAGAAATTTCATTTATTTCAGAGAAATCTCAGGAATCAAAACCTTCACTCGTAATCAAAACCCATAGATCTCTTTAGTTCAAAATGTAGAAATCCAAATCAAACCCATAAATGTCGATCTAAAACCTAGAAAATCAATTTTGTTCCTGAAATCGAAAATCGATTCATCTGATAGTTGATGGCTTTGTTGATTTTCAAGAGGTATAAAGCATTATCTATTATTGCTTTTGTTTGATTTTGTTTTTTTGTTTTTTTGGTTATACATTGATCTATTGTTTGACCTAACTCTGATGTTGGAATATTATTGCATGTATATGTTTTGATGATTTCTTTTGTATTATGTAATTTTAAAGTATGGGGTGTGTTTTGATTTGAATTTTGAATTTGTTTTGGTTATTTAGGTTATTTTCAGTTTAATGTATAGATTCTGGTGACTTCAATTTAATGTTAAAAGTCCTTCAAAAGTGAATGATTTGCATACAGAGTTGGGTTTATGGCTTTGAGGTGGTTTTCATGTTTATTTGCGTTTAAATCTTCAAATATTGATATTTATTTAGTAATTTAGACATGGTTTTACATGTCTATGCTTGTTGTCAACTTCTTAATTATCATGATTGCTACTAAAGTTTAGAGGTCTGGTTTGTTGCCCATGGATTTCCTTAAGTCCTTCAAAGATATGAAGAAGCCAAAGCAAGTGGTAGTCATAGTTATGAAAGAGAACTGGAGGATGTCATAGATAGGCTTATTGTTGAGTGTGATCGAAAAAATACAAGAGCTCTTAAGCGCTTGGAGGAAGATGATGCTAAAGCTGCTATTTTCATCTCTGTGTCTGAGGTTACCCAGGTAAACACCTCTAGATCACTAAGGACATACATATCCATCTTCTCTTGTACATTGGCTAACTTTTCTGATGCAATTTTCTGTTTCCTTCCAACATTACAGTCACCTGAGGTGCTTGAGTTTTCAAAACAAATTGCAAAGAAGTTAAAGAAGTTGATAAACTTGGTAATTTCTCATTTATGCTCAAACAGTACAAACATGAAAGTTCCTGCGATTTACACTGGCTGGAAAAGTGACCTGACACTAATGTTGTGCTTGAATTATTTGAATCTTCAGATCTTGAAGGTTTGGCTGATAGTAAGATTCGTGCTATTGGAATTGGTGGAAGAACTTAGAACAAATAGAGCAGAAAAACAGGTGATATAGACTTCTTAAGAATAATATAATTTGTCTTGTCGTGTTACTTTTGGTTATTGTGTAATTTTTACCTTGTAAGTCAAGTTTCTGGAGCTTAATCTCACATTTGTGTCTCGTATTGATATTTTGTAAATAGGCAATGCTTCTTCTCGATGCCTTCCATAAGGACAGAGCTTCTTTACAGCAACCTCTTCCAGCTCCTCCACCTTTGGCTCCATTGCCTATGCTTGCTCCGCCTGATCATCGAACTCAAGAGATAACCAATGAAAAGTTGAAGAAGGCAGAAGATCTTGGTACATCTATTACCTATTGAACTGTTGGTTGAGCTTTCGCTGTTTTAATTATTTTTGTGAAGATTTCAAAAGGTTTTTAACATGTTAATTGTTAGCCTTCTGCTGCTTCTATTAGGTATTGAAGTATTGTACAATAAACCTATTCATTGCAGAGAAAGGTTTGCTGCTTGTTTGTAGTTCTATTATTTTGTACTTTATGCGTCTCTTGTATTGTGTGTAGTCTAATTTTCTCTTAGTTTGCTTAGAATTCATTTTGCTCAATTTTTGAGTGACTGTAATTTGAAGTTGCTCACGTGCTCCATGATCTCTATTAGTGTAATATAAACAAGACTTTACCTTATTGTACACCTAAGATGTTGATTCCATTGTTGTTTATCTTTCGAGGACCATTGTTGGGCCAACTTTGTTGTTCAATTAGTGCTTTGTGTATGATACATTTCATTACTGCTTGGCTCGACTTTTCGCACATTTGACCTATCTGGCTTTTGATCAGCGGTGAGTGTAAATCGTTCTGCAACCCAAAGAAGCCTTGTTTTATATTGCATGGATCCCACCTTAGTTTTCTGTATTTCTTTGTTTCTCACTTATGTCTTCTTTTCAATAATTACAGAAGGCTTCACCTGGTAGTCGGTTTTGGCATTGTAGAAAAAAACCCATCCAGATTGATAATAATATACTCAAGGAAGAGTTTTCCCAAGATACAGATCCAAAATTAGGAGATGGTGGTGTTCATATTGATTCAGATAATGTCAGCTCTGCTGATAGCTCACTCCAAGTACAAGATGTAAATCAAACTAAAGCGAATGAGGTAGAGGAATGGGCTGCCACGCTTATACAGACAACATTTCGAGGTATTCTGGTATGATTATCCGCATCATCAGTACATTTAATTTGTAATTCTTTCCTGGATCATTCTACTGTTGGGAAAAAACTTAACATGGAATTGGTGATGTCCATTGTTACTAGTTTTTGACTAGGAACTGAAGATTTTCTCTTCGACTATTTTGTAATAAACAGTGATGCAGGATCGGGTCTTTAACTTGTCGAAAACTTCATAACTGTTTTCTCGTATGTCAAAGATATACTAGGGTCCATTATTAACAATGATAATAGTAATGAACACATTAGCCATCGCAACCCCCTCTATGTAACCTAGTCGTTCGGAAGTACTTTCCAAAGCTCTTTGAGATCGATTTGGGTGAGAAACGCTTCTGGAGAGTATGATATATTTATGCGTTATATTTAAACTAATTTACAGGTCATGGTTTAAATAACAGTTTCCGTACTTAACAAGATTTTTCTAGTCAGTATTTTAGACATGGGTTGCAATACCCAGCTAAGTTAGGACTTCAAAAGTGGTTGCTTGTTAGAGGAGAAGAGAAAGGATTTTGTTGAAATTTCCATTTTCTGTTCGCAGGCAAGACGAGCACTGAAGGCCTTGAAAGGATTGGAGAGGCTTTAGGCACTCGTTAGGGGTCATGCTGTAAGAAAGCAAGCTGCAATAACTCTTCGCTGCATGCAAGCTTTGGTTAGAGTTCAGGCTCGTATTCGAGGAAGGCGTGTTCACACAGCATTGGAAAGTCAGTCGTCATAACAAAAAATTCAGGAACAACTTCAGCATGAAGCTCACGTAAAGAAAATAGAGGTAAGACCGTCAGTATGCTGCTAAGGTCCATTTTATTCGAGTGATCAGAGAACTTCACATTCTAATGCTGGCGGTTATATATACATTTCCCATGGTTTTTATCTCAGAACACGTCAGTTGTCGTGCTACTACATGTTAATGGAAATTTGATAACACATTGACTGAAATATTTGAAAAGGATCTTAGTTAGGACAGACATATCCGCTAGTTAAAAAGTAATCTGCCTTCCAATAGAATCACACTCTTAGCTGGGACACCTGTTCTGTGGCATTTTTAACCTCTGTTTGCATAATTCTCTGACAAGTAGTGTTAAAGAAACTTTACATCTCCCTTTGAATCACAAGCTGATACTTGTTGACACGTCACGTGAATATTCTTCATCTCTATTAGATTTTTAAATTAAAATCCATTGTTTTCTTTATCCCTTGTACTGTCATTTCAGAAATTTCTTTCTTTCTTTTTTTATTTCTGACTGCGATGATGTTTCTTACCTTCTTCTAGCCCTCTTATACTTATTTATGGTAGCGGTTGCCCTTCTTTGTCTCGTGAAGACTCTGCTCGAGATCCATCTGGTGATGTACGGAGTCGTCATGCAGATTATGTAGAATCTAGAAAGAAGGATCGTGATTTAAGAGGTGTATATACTCACCGAAATCGTTTATTTTTCATTTTTAGCGTTTCTTGTGCTTATATTTTCCTTGACTTGCAGAAGTACATTATATTCTTCTCAAATTATATTGTAAAACTCCGAGTAACTTTGTTTTTTCTAAAAATTTTCATGGCAGTGAGAAAGCTTGCTACACTCTTAGTAGTATCTATGGCAAACAACCGTTAGAGTCAGTCGAGAAAGAGTTACTAGTTTTTAATATGAACTATATTAGTGTTCTGGATCCAAAGGCCTCATCTTGAGTGTTGTTCTCAGTCTAGTTACCTATAGGGTACCCTGTTTTATAACCACCACCAATGTCAGTGGCAGGTCAGTCACATCTCCATGCCATGAATTCTGATCTTTCTAGATGTCAAGTGGTAAATGGAGTCTCTGCAACAGGAAATCTTCACCCTATTCGAGTAAACTCGGGCAATGAGTAAGAACTTAGTCACTTATTCTATCATGTCTTATCTGTTCCATGTGTTGTTTCTTAACTTCGGTTCTAGCTTTCGTATTTGTAAAGTAAGATTCAGTTGTGAAGCAGACCTGCTGAAACTTGTGGTTGAGTGGATACCGTAACTGTAGTAACTTGCAAACACCTTGTTTACTACAATATTTAATGGTTAGACACAGTCTTCTTAATCCACAACTAATTTTTCTATCGGGCAAGATTATTATATTAATGCAAGTCATAAACCCATGCTTTGCCATGTTGATTTTATTACATACAGATTTTTATTTATTTATTAAATTTTTTTGGTTCTCATTATCTATCTTGATGGATTGTGATGACCAACCATATGTTCATATGAAAAATTGGGTCTTATAGTTGTTCGACAATGGTATACGAAGGTTCAGAATATATATTGAGGTGCAAAAATCTGCCGGAATTATCGTCGGAATTTATTTTTTTTTATTTGTAATTATCGTCAAAATTTATTTATTTTTTCACCTGTAAATGGGTTTGCAACGTATATAAATGTTGCTAAAATTAGAGTAATACGTTGCCTAAATTATTGTAACTGTTGCACAAATTAAAGAATCTGTTGCTCAAAAACGTTGGTAAACTTGTTGACCAACGTTTATATGCGTTGCACAAATTAATTTTCCCAACGGATTTTCGCGTTGCACACAAATTTGCTACGCCATATTTCCAACGGATATACGCGTTGGTGAAATTCATTGCAAAGCGTATATCCGTCCCAAATCGGATGTTTTGGTGTAGTGAGACCCACTCAGACTTGATTCATTCTTTATGTGACTTTCTTCTTATTTTCTACAAAAATACTCGAGACATCAAACATGACACAAAACTAGGGGATGTTCATCAGGGTATTGGCATAGCGGTTTACAGCGTGCGGCGAGCAACACTCCCATTATGTGAAAGGGTCAGGAAAACTGGACAATTGACAACAATAGATAAGTAGTGGATGTAAAACCGACCAGTATTCCCTTCATTATAGGGACATGATCCTCACCATTTTTACACAATCTCCACTTCTCCATCACTCAACTACTTCCACTTCCTACGAGATCAGGGTGTTTATTATGACTTACTATAAAATAGATTTTTCATCTATTGAACAAGAACAATCATCATTAACACAAGTATCCAGAGAATATAGAGAACTTACAGCTTCGATTTTACATGCAAGTTCCATTTTCTGAAACAAGTCATAAACAGTCACATCTTACAGAGCTTGTCTCTCCGATCTTTGGGCGATGATTCAGAGCAAAGCAGGTAAGCTAGGAGCGACCTGATTGGCTGAAATAGTAGAGGGCCCGTAGGTAGTTGTCATGGAGCTTGCTCGGTCATGTTATGAGAGATCCAAGCTTTTTAAATTGACCGGCCAAGTCGTGTGGTCGTGATCGTTCCGCGACTGTCTTGGACAGTCTAGATTGAGTTTCTTATCTAAACAAGCAGCTCGACTAGCCTACTTTGGCCAATGATTTGGAGCGGAGCAGGTAGGTTAGGAGCGATGTGATTGGTCGAGGCAACTGATGGGTGGTCGGTGTCACAACAACACCCTATTTGCCAAGTTTGTAAGGGTTTTGGTTAGCTAATTGAGCTTGCCAAGTCGTGTGGTCGTGATTAGTTTGCGACTGACTTGGAAGACCAAGATCTATTTCTTTAGAGATTAGACACTTCGGCTAGCCTTCTTCCACTAATAATTTAAAGAGGAGCAGGTAGGCTAGAAGTGATATGATTGGTTGATAGGAAAGAGGGGCCCGCGGACGACAAGATTGAGCAAGGACGGTCGGTCATGGGAGGCGCAGGTTAGGGAAAATTGGCCGGCCAAGTGGCGCGACCATGCCATCCTTTGCTACCGCCCAAATTAGTCACGGTTTCCATTTTCTCCCTATTTTCCAACTTTTGGTAGGATTTTTCTCCTACTAGATCTATTCCTAGCTTGCATAGGTCTTAGTCTCGACCAATAGGGATCAAGATATCGTGCTTGCTCCATTTTAGGGCAAAAAATCTATTTTTTTTGTGAGTTGACACAAAATTATGTTAAAAATTGAATTTTGTGAATTGACATAAAATTAATCAATTTTGGAGAATTTTGCACGTTGATACAAAATGAATAATTTTTATCTTTGAGAGCAGTGCAGCTTTGGTTTCACTAGCGCAACTTGCGTGCTTCTGATAAGGTACCTTCATGCACATCTTAATTCTGACACTTCGGGAAACTCATGCTACTCAGCTAAGAGTGAACATTAATTGTCATATAAGATGAATTTACCAACTATTGGAAACTCATGCTACTCAGCTAAGAATTAAGATACACCGTTAGAATTAAGATGAATTTACCAAGTCCTCCATGGAATTTTTTTGGTGTTTTTTGGTGATTGAGGTTGTTGTTTCATTCTCGCACACTGCACATTGCTATTCACTCTTGCCGAATTGAGTGAAGCTTTTGTTTGCTGAAACTTGCAGGCCCCATTAGATTATGTAGTTTAGGAGCCAGTGATAAGCGTGAATCATTCCGCCGCTCTCGGTGGCCAGTCTTTATGCTGTTTTAGACGGTGTCGAGTGCCACTGTTTGCAGCTTGGCCGAGGCCAGGATGTGCTCACGGCTAAGATGTGGCCTATTTTATGTGCCAGTACCCATCCTTCATTTGTAAAAGGTTACTTTCGACCTCTTGACGCAAACTGTTTCTCAAAGAAATGTCAGGTCCAATATTGAGTCAAGTACGACTGTTATTTGGCCTGTCGACAATGAAAATAGCAATTCCGGATAAACTAAATATATAGATTGCGTTATTGACTAGAATCAATTGATTGCAATTTATTGGATGATCTAACAGAGTAACATAAAGGTTGCTAGAAGCTATATTATCATATATATGCATACATGTTAAAACCTCTAGTAGTCATAACATTTTTCACCTTTAATGTACAAGTATTGTGAAAGTTAACAGAGGCTCTGTATTTTCGTACTACAAACTAATAACATGCAGTCAATGCGAGGATAATACGTTACTAATCATTAACTCAGGTTATAATGATAGCAGCATGCGGATTGTTTCTTCTTGATGCTTTATGGATTTCACCAAGGATAGAAACGTAAGCTTTTATTCAGGGAATTAAGTTAAAAATAATTTAGAAAGATTTATGGATAGAAACGTATGGCTTATCTCTTCCGCGTGTGTTATGCTAGTTGCCGATACGAGCTGAATGCTTCCGAAGCCTATTGCTATGTTGATCCCATTTACACGGTTGCTGCAGCCAGTGTATTTTGTGCATCTAAGACAATGTGATTTCCGCCAATATTAATCGAACAATGTGAGTGGCACCACCCTGACTCCGAACGCGTTCAGAGTTTCCTCCCTGGATCTATTAATGACTAGCGCAATATGCAGAGGTTGTATGATCTAGTTTGCATCAATGCAAGATGCCTATGTTTGGTCACAAACTTGGGGAGTCTTTAGATCATGGACGGCCAGGCAATCCTCCTCCGTACGATCAGAAAATCCAACGGTGTAATTAGGATCATCAATAGATTTTAACATGTACTGTTTTCTCCCAGACGACGATTCATTGGGAACAATACATGCTAATAACCGAATGAACTCATCTTGGCCACGTCTAACTCGAACATGAATGGAGGTTCCGTTTCTCTTGTAGGATCCACGGAGAAGTTTCTGAATACCTGTTGTACCACTCTTAAATGGCGAAGGAACACACAGATAATTACCAATTTTGAGTTCTTCAACAATATCACTGTTTGTAACATATTTTGATTCCATTCATCTGCTTTTGAACTTCCTTTTAAACATTCAATTGCCAATACCATATTTGATTTTGTTTCTGGCGAATTACTTTCATGTTGATGATGCTCATAATCGATCCATAACCCTACATATTGTATTCAAATGGATCTACTATACCGATGTTACTTGAGATTTTTCTTGAGCTAGCACAGCTGATGTGGCGAGTATGCTATTTTAAGAATACTATTTTTATGAACACAACTTATGTATGGGAAAACACGTTTCTTTCACTCGAAATCCCCTTAGTCGGCGCCAATGTTTGCACCTAAAATTACTTTTAGGCATAAAAACGTTGATTCGATGATGATTATCGAAGATTAGGGTAAAATTAAGTTAAAAACAAATTGAGGAAGACAAAAAAGACAAAGAATTTTACGTGGTTCGGCATTGTGCCTACATCCACGGATGAATCTCCCTAAGGAGAGTAATTTTATTGATTTGATTACAAAATGATTTCTAAACCCTCTCTTCCGGTTCCCCCATTAGGGTTAAGGTCCCATGTATTTATACAATAATATGGATGTTCTAGAACTTTCTTCTAGGGTTTCAGGTAGAAAAACGGGCCTCTGGAAATGGGTCAGCAAACTGGACCGATCTTTACTGGCTACTAGGCTTGGGCCGAAAAACATTTCCCGCTAATAGTGATGTAGTTAGGCCATATCGGTACCCGGATATTATGGTACAAACAAGATGGTACAAGAGAAAACAAACCAAGCAAGAGGTCAAGAATGATGATTCGGTCTTAGTCACTCATGACGAACAAGACAAGGATCAACTCAACACAACCTAGTTGTGTTAGAATGTGCTTACTCACCTTGGTGCTCAATTTTTAAAGGTGAGGAAGCACATGAAAAAACTGAGCACATGATCTCTCGATTATTATATGACTAATTAACATCTTTAGGGAGATTTATTTTCTTCTATACTCATACCTTCTCTATCTATTTTTGTGCTTTTGATAGAAACGGTAATTTTTAGTTGATGATGTTGATATCTTCTGATCATATATGTGTATCTCTTGCTTTTGTGGTCAAAACGAGCCAAAAATCACTGAATTCGGACATCGTATGCAAAAGTTATGTCGAAAACAGTTTAGTGTTGTGATCTGTCACAAGTAACACTTGGGAACCGATCCTAGTACCCTTTCATAGTGAGGGAACCGATCCTAGTACCATGCCATGGTGAGGTAACCGATCCTAGTGAGAGGTCCCCTTACGAAGAAGTGTAAAACTGTTTTGCACATAACTTCTTCGTCCGAACTCGGAATGATCTCATTCTTTTTGCGTTAGTTTCATAATTCAATTTCCTAAAAGAATGAGGTAATTGCAATACTTGATTTCATGTTGAAATGTTTATGGTGTATTGCAAATTGGTTTATGGGATGTTTGATTTCGGTTTTACTACCTTAATATTCGATCTCATATATATTGTGAACCCTCATGGTTTGGGTGACTTTTTGATTTAGCGGGATTAAGTTCTAGCCCTTGTAGGTAGGATTTATCAAAGGATTATGAGGGGTTCTAATAGAAACAATATGTGAAAAAGTCACAATATGTTGAATCGGTTTTGGTTTAGCATAAAAGCATATGTGTTTCGACGGTTTTCAACTTTTGCTTGCAATTGTTAAAACCGGTTTTCAACCTTTCTCTGGTAAAGGTTGAAGTGTGTTGTTATTCTTTTGTTCACGCATAAGGATGACAACGTGGTGATATTTCGATATCAATTCTCCCTGGACAAAGATGCAATCATATTGGAGAAGTGGATGCGAAATTTGAGGTAACAATCTTGTTAGTTAATTGTTTTCCTGTTTAAGAAAAGCCTGAGTTTATATTATATATATTTGTTGCTTTTGCTTCACAAAATTTCGGTTCAATTGATATTTATTCCATGATGTGTGTGTGGATGTGTGTTTCAATTGGTGGTTCAGGTTAAGAAAAACTATTGTTATCTTGCTTTATTGTGTGGTATCAATTGTTTAGGCTTACAAAATTTCGGTACAATTAATGTGTGTGTGTGATTCAATTGGTTCCGGTTAAGAAAAACTATTGTTATCTTGCTTTTGTATGGTATCAATCGCTTAGGCTTACAAAATTACGGTGCAATTGCGGTGCTTATAATGTCTATGTTGTTTCAATTGCTTCCGGTTGAGGTGAATAATTATGCAAGTTGATTTATTTTGGTTTGTATGAATTATTTATGGCTTAACGAAATAATATGTGTACGGGATGAGTTGTTTAGTCCAATTCGATTCCGGATAAGAAACTAAGTTAATTCTGAACTTAGTTAGACTTATAGAAGTGAGGTTTCGATTGGTTATTCAAGTCTAATCGAATGCCTAAACAAGAAATGCTAGTTAACTAACCTAGTACTTGTCTTGTTTAAAATTGAAAGGTCTAAGTTTATGGATAATTAGAACCTGATGAGAAAAATGGAGTTTATCTTTATTTTGGTCTTATCGAATTAAGCGGTTATTTTTGAACAATCGGTTTAGCAAAGGGACTAATATGCTTAGTTGTTTTTGGTTTGCTAAACTAATTTGGAAAAATTGTTTTAGACAATTGTTTCCTTGGTAACATATCAAAATAAGACTACTTGTAGTTTCGGTTTTGATATTGGTTATCAGAACATGATGTGTGGAACCCTCGTGCCTAACTCTACAGGTTTGCAAGTCTATTCTGAGATTTGTAAGATTCTTTTCGTGTTGTCCTTTATTTTTTTGTTTCTTTGTCATTTTTGTGACAAAAAGGGGGAGAAATATATGGAGTAAACAGGTGATGCTGGCATTGATATTTATATTGATTGGCATCGCTAGGGAAAAGAACATTGGTACTTGAATGTTTTTATCTAACGAAAGAGTGAAAGCACAGACTAAGGGGGAGTAACATGTCATATGTTTGGTATAACAAAGATGTGTGGATTGAATATCTACCTATCTTCCTTAGGGGGAGTAATAGCTTTGTTATTATAATGTCAACAATGACATTTTCAAGGATTGAATGTAAGCAGTTTCACACGTGTCTTTGTTGAATCGGGAATCAAGCGGATTGTAATGAATTATTGTAATTTGTTAATCCATATGATGTAAGAGTTTTGTCACTAAAATTGACAAAGGGGGAGATTGTTAGAGCATGGCTCGGTTTAACCCACCAAGCGTTGGTATGTCAAGTTTGGTTGTCATATTTTAGTGAATCAAAACTCATGTTAAGAGTCGCTTGATTATGTACTAGAGTTAAACTTCGTATAGGTTAGCTTGAAAGTATTAGGATATGAGACATTACAAGTATTGCGAAGACTTGAAGATGTGAAGAAGCAAGGAGCTACAACGACAACAATCATCCTTCCACTTGAGGTTAGTGATATTTTACTTGAACTGTTTCATTCCCTAACGTATCTATCAAGTCGTGCATATTGAAAACATAACGGCGAAGCATATTTGAACTCTAGATAGACATAGTATTAAGGAATACAATACGAGGTTTATTGCTTAACCATTAAACTTTGTAGATAAGACATCGCCATAATCATTCAAATGCTATTGTGATTATGTATGGGTATGAGGTGAGGATTTTGATGAGCACGAAAGTGCGACGCATTTTCACCCATAAATACATTAGCTGGGACTCATTTTATCACTAATAAACTTGTTTGTAGGTGTTTTTGTGAAATAAGCTCTCATGGAGAAAGTTGCTCGAAAAGTGGTTTTTGTACCCCGGAGGACACATGTTATTCGGACTCTCAGTTTTGGATAAGGGGCACCCTAATTGCTATTCGCACTCCCGGACTGGATAAGGGGCAGTCATCTTCAACAATTTGAATCTGAAATTTGGCGGGAAAAATTGTGTTTGAACTGGCAGAATTAGGGTTTTGATTTTGGAGGTGTTATAATGAGACTAAGCTGCTGAGATTAATTGGGTTTGCTCTAATGGACTAAACAGGGATGGTAATAGGTTTCGTTTCGTTTGGAATTGACAGAATCATGGATTCGAAGTAAAAGAGTTTGGCGGGAAGTTGTTCTTCACGGACCAGAATTAGGGCAGGAGAATTGGAAGCGTTGTAGTAAGATTAAATGGCTGTAATTGTTTGGGCTAACTCCATTAACCTAGACAGGTCTGGTATGGGTCTTTGTTTCGATAAAAATTGGTTGTAATTGGATTGGGAGTAAAACAGGATATTTGGCCTGGATCAGATTCTGCCGAGTTTCTGTTGGAATTTCTTATGGCTTTGGGTTAATATGGGCCTGTTATGGTTAA
This sequence comes from Papaver armeniacum, assembly GCA_023531295.1. Lineage (NCBI taxonomy): Eukaryota > Viridiplantae > Streptophyta > Magnoliopsida > Ranunculales > Papaveraceae > Papaver > Papaver armeniacum. The sequence continues at coordinate 151,856 of JAJJWW010001982.1, read as the reverse complement.
CTAAGGCTGGTAAATTGTTTGAATTAGAAAGCAGAGGAAGTTTCCACGTAGATTTGATGAAATAGAAAAGTGAAATATTCTCGAGATTTTCCCGAGTTATTTTTGGGAATTGAGTGTGTCCTGGGAGTATTTTACTTCAGAGGAAACGTGTTGAAGTTTGTATGAGCAACTTAAGACGCAGAGAACCAATTACAGGCGCGTGAAGGAACTAAATCAGGGAATTATTCCCGTGATATCGCGGAAAAGGAAAGAAGATTGTTGCGAGTTATTACGAAGGATTTGGGGGGTATGTTGAGTATAAAAGAGGTTTTGAGGTACCAGAAAAGGGGATCGAGAGTTTGGGGCAATGACTGAGCGTAAAATAGGAAGTTGCAGAGTGAATCATCACCTGCAGGAAGAAGAAGCCACGAAGAACATAACACTGCAAACTGCAGTCGTTATTTCTAGTGTCTTATTTTTCCAATATCCTAGCGTCTTAATTTTTCAGATCTTTGTAACAGTCCATTTGTAACAAATAGCTTCAGTTTACAACAATTATTGTAACAGTGACTTCTGTAACGCCACTACAGCGTTGCAGATTCATTGTATTATTAGTTTTCTTCAATAAAAACACCATTTGAGCTATGAATTATCTTTTTGAGTGTGTTTTCATCATGAGAAGCTAAACCCCGATACTGGGTCGACGGAGGAAGCCGAACTTCATACATGGGTGAATTTATTTTATTTTCTATATGACTTTTGCACTAATTAAAATAGAATTATGATTTGAAAAAATTAGTTATTATTTTATTAGATGGGTCATGCTTGCTTAGATGTTTGATGTCCCATGCTTACGATTTATAACTAATATTTGGAGAATCTACCTTGGCAAAAAATAAGAGTCCATGTTGTTTTATTTATTGAGCGATAATTGCTGAAGAATAGATAATTGAACCTATTGATATGAATTCGGTGAAATCCTAGGCCCAGTAACTCTCTCTTTTGTTTTTTTTCATTCAACCTTTAAATTTAATCTCAACAAAGTCCGAGTGAACGACAACCTATTTACTACAACAACAAATAAATTAAGAATCTTATTAGATTTCATCCTAGGGAACAATGTTTACATGTGTTCTAAGGAAGTAAGTTCATAGACTTGTTTATGAACCGAAAAGGAAATTGCCAGGTGTTATTGGTTTTGTTATTCATTGCATATCTTATGAACAAACAATATGTGTGTTAGAGTATAACCGCTCACAACTTGTTGTGTTCTTGGTAGAACTGTTCACAAAGGCCTGACTTATGTATTGGTATAACTTTTATTAGTAAAACCGATCTTAAGTAATCACCCGTGGTATGATCGGATTTTGTATGTCTGACCTTGTAAGGGAAAGAGAACCGATCCTTGTAAGGGAAAGGGAACCGATCCTAGTAACGGAAAGGGAACTGATCATAGTAAGGGGTGCAGTACATCAAAGGGAACCGATCCTTGTATGGGGTGCAACAAGGTTTATAGCAGAAAGGGGAACCTATCCTATGGACATGTGCAACACATATAAGTTAGATACCATATATATGTGAGGAACCGATCCTAGTACCTAGTCAACCGAACTTTTGGGAAGCTAGTGTGACTATGCACAGTACTCATATGGAGGTAGAACCGAAACTTGTTTTGGTAGAACCGTAAACCCATGATTGTGATTGAATGTTGGTTTGATCAATCACATAGTTCTTGAAAGTCAGATGAACCAATTTTAAACTTGTTTGGAAGTGTGGCAAATCGGTTTCAAGGTTGTAAGTGTGAAAGAGAACTTACAAAGTTAAGATGTCGACAAACTTTGAACACGTGCTGTGAATGTTTATTTCTATAATTGTTCAAAGATATTCCTTAACGGCTAAGGGAAGAGAATCCCAGGATCGAAACATAAGTAAGTTAAGAATCTTTTAATTAAGCTTATTAATTTCATTTTGTAGGGAAATTACAGAATTAGTAATGTGCATTTACTAATTAGATTTTCCTAGAGATTTCGATCGTTATTTTTGGACAGAGCATTTCCAGGAATTATGAAAACTGAATCTGTGCTTTTATGAATATCTTGAGAATATTTTCGGTTTTGGAAATTCCTTGGTGTCCAAACTTCCTTGTCTATAAATACACGAAGTTTGCCTTTCTGGCAAACTAATCCTTCATAACAACAGATTTACTCTTTCGTTGTTGTTACTGGTGTAGCCGCCTATTCGGAGATGAGACTAACCTAATTAGGCGAAATATCTTACGACCACTCAATTTAAAGTCTTCTTTGGGATTGAGAAGCTCTAGCGCGACCCGTTGGTGGGAAACTAGATAATTGTTGTTTATCTTTGTTTTCGATTGATTTGATTGACTAACGGTGGTTGAAATCTGATTGCACCTAGTTTGTTTATTCTTGAGAATCTTCTCTTCTGATATAAGATTCACTCAAACTAGTTCAGAGTTTCGACAGGGATCTTTAGATTGTTGTTAGTTCTAAAGACGATCTTGTGATAATCCATTGTTAACAGACTCCGTTATGTGCGTGATTGATCACAAGAGATTCAAGTGATTGTGTGCAGGTTTTTATTGAAGATTTAAGAAGATTTGAAGACAAAGAAGATATTAAAGATCTGACTTGGGTTTTATAATCTTTGGTGTGCACAATACTTGTTTGGGTAAAAGAGGATCCAATTAATAATCGGTTTATCCTTGCGGTAGATTGGATTGATTAATTGAGTAGATCGGCATCAATACGTTTCCTTTGATTAAAGGTATTGATTGGCTTAATCTTAAACGATTACCTTTGGGTGATTGAACATAAGATAGATCTAAGGACCCGACGAAGGAATTTATGTTAAGATAAACAGAAGAGCCTTTGTCCGACTCATATCACTTGGTTGAATCGAGTTGATACCAAACAGATTTGTTATTCCTTTACTGTTTGGAATACGAACGAAAGGAATTGTTCCAAGTACGTGACTTATTCATAAGTTGGAGGCGTGGGAATACAGACGGAATTAAGTGAACTATAGGGTTAGTTACTTGGTCTCAACTATACGAAGTTAGGTGTAATTTTGTGCAGCGGCTTAATCCTAAGAGTATTCAATTCTGGACAAGGTCCCGGGGTTTTTCTGCATTTGCGGTTTCCTCGTTAACAAAATCTTGTTTGTGTCATTTACTTTTATTTTTCGCATTATAATTGTTTTATTATAATTAAAGTAAATCACACAAACGTTAATTCCTATTTACTTGATAAGCAATCCTATTGTGTTTGGTTAAGTCCGAACCTTTGTATCAAGTAAACATACTTTGTTGTTGTATTGTCTCGATCTCGTATCCATATACGATCACACGAAGTGTGAACCGATTAGTTGTATTGTCTCGACTCAGTCCATAAACAATCACTTTCGGAGAAAGGACTTATAGGTAGGAAAAGTTTTAGCTTGAGGTATATTTGGGTACCCTCGCCTTTTCAGTTTGTAGATCTAAAGACGTATTGTGATAATCCATTGTTAACAGACTCCGTTCTATGTGTGATTGATCACAAGAGATTCAAGTTTATTGTGTGCAGGTGTTTATTGAAGATCTATGAAGATTTGAAGACGAAGAAGATTTCTGATTTGGGTTCATAATCTTTGGTGTGCACAAGACTTGTTTCGGCTGGAAAAGGATCCAACTATAATCGGTTTATCTTTGTGATAGGTTTGATTGATTAGTTGAGTAGATCGGCATCAATACGTTTCTTTGTGATTAAAACTATTGATTGCAAAATCTTAACAATTACTTTGGCAGTTGTTGATAAACGGAAGAGCCTTTTGTCGAACTCATATCACTTGATTGAAAAGAGTTGTTACCGAACAGATTTATTGTTCCTTTACTGTTTGGAATACGAACCAAAGGAATTGTTCCAAGTGCGTGACTTATTAACAAGTTGGAGGCGTAGGGATACAGACGGAACTAAGTGAACTATAGGTTTAGTTGCTTGGTCTCAACTATACGAAGTTGGTTTAGATTTTGTATAGCGGCTTAATCCTGAGAATATTCAATTCTGGACAAGGTCCCGGGGTTTTTCTGCATTTGCGATTTCCTCGTTAACAAAATCTTGCTGTGTCTTTTACTTTTCTATTTCTGCAATTATAATTGTTTTATTATAATTAGAAGTAAAATACACAAACGTTAATTCCTATTTACTTGATAGCAATCCTATTGTGTTTGGTTAAGTCCGAACCATTTATCAAGTAAACATACTTCGTTGTTGTATTATCTCGATCTTGAATCCATAATCAATCACACAAGTTATCTTGTTGTCGTATTGTCTCGATCTCGTATCCATAGACGATCACACGAAGTGTGAACTGATTAGTTGTATTGTCTCGACTCTGTCCATAGACAATCACTTTCGGAGAAAGGACTTATATGTGGAAAAGTTTTAGATTGAGGTATATTTGGGTACCCTCGTCTTTTCACTTGTTGATGCTGAGACCATGGACGGGGTTCCTACAGATATCCTTGTTGATGCCAATACTATGGTCATAGTTGCTTTAGAGACCGAAAAGGCTAGAACCATGATTATCGACATAGGCTTTGCTCCTCCATCCAGTGAGCCTTTATATTCACAAACTAGTTGGTGGGTTGAGCATCCTAAAGATGAAGGTGCACTGGGAGTTCAACCCGAATTCTCCTGAACAGTATGACTTTACTGTAAAGTGGCTTTGTCACTGAATCGACGTTGTTGCGGCAGATAGTAGCAGCAGTCTCCATTATGGGTGTGATCGGTGAGGAGAAGAAGTTCCTTAGTCGTGAAGGTTTGTGATGCAGAGAGGTTCCGTTGATGACGTTTTATAGAATCTCATTAGGTTGCAATGACTGATGAGTGCCAAATATTGCATATTTCTACATCTATTTATTGGCATCTAACTCATCTTTTGTGCTCAGAAATCAGATATTATCCCAAATTCTGTGTTTTCCATGTTTTCAAGAATAAATATTTGTACTAATTAATTTTGTGTTTTTAGGTAGTAAATAAAGCTCGGAGAAATTAAGGAGCCAAAAGAGCAAAGAATTGGAGACAAGCGTCTATGGAGCAGGAAGCCCAAGCCCGCGTGCGCATCAGTTGCAACCCAACAAGTAGCAACCCAATTACAAGACATGGGCTTGAGCTATCCAAGACCCGGCCCATAACCGGATCCAAGCCCGTTCCTTCTGAGCCGCGAGATCTCGCCCATCTGCATCCAACGCTCGCTCGCTCCACCCATCTCATCACTTCTCGCTGCATCCGCCTCACACCAAAACCTCATACCCTCCTCATCCCAACCGAACCAAACACTCCCTTCTTCATTTCTCATTTCATCTTCTCTTTCTCCCCCGACAAAACCAGAGAAAACCCATTCTCTTCACTTCACCCGACCAGCAGCCGATTTCGCCACCACCATCTCTTTCCCCGACAACACCAGCACCACAGCTACACCAGCAGCCGCCGTTCCCCCTTCTCTAGGTCTAGTCATCTCCTTCATAGCTTCTCCCATAACCCTAGAAGCTAGGTTTGAGATAACTAGAGATAGGGTTTCCCCAATAATCAATTGATGGAGCTCAGAGCCGAATTCACAGAGCCGACAACTGATTCAGCAAGTTTGGGTGAGAGGGTTTTCACTAAATTACTGATTTGAAGAGAGTTAGGGTTTGCATGTATAAATAGAGGATGCGCAGTGTATGTAGTTTTCATGCCTGGATTAGCCAGTGCACCAACTTTAGTTTAATTTATGTTTTAAGTGTTTTAATTATGTTCTAAATTAAATTGCTAGGGTGTTGATGAAACCCCTAATTTTCATGTCAAGCATGTTTATCTTTGGTCTTATTCTTGCTATGTTATAATGTGTTAGGAGTAGTAGTTAATTGATGAGCTTATGAGCCTGTGATGAGTTGTACTGTAAGAAGACAACTCATACTAGGGGTGAGTTAGTAAAATTAGTTAATGAACATCTAATTTAGACCTTCAAGGGAAGGCACAAGAACATAGCTTAAGTTACACTACCTGAGCATGAGATTAGAAGGTGAATTCACTGCCCTAGTGTTCTCCAAATTGCTTACAATCTAATTGCTGCCTTAGTTTAGAATCACTATCACTCCATTCAGTCGTATCGACAACCCACATTTGTGTTACCTTTTTAGAAATCAGTTTAGCAAAGCTTGATATCAACTTTTCACACACTCCATTTCTCTGTGGATCGACATGTACTATCCCTGCCTCCAATAGGCACTGTGCACGTGCAGTATGACCCGTAGGCAAGACTCATTTACCAGCCTACCAAGTTTTTGGCGCCGTTGCCGGGGATTTGGTAGTGTTGTGTCGTTAATCTTTTGCGTCATCCTACTGATTTCCAGCTTGGTCTTGTACATATTAACTTGCACCTTGTGTTAGCATTACTCTCCGTTTTTCATTTCTTCATTTACTTGCATTACTGTCAGCCCTGCAGCTGAAGATCCATCTGTACTTCACCAAGCTCTAGCTGCCCTGTGTATACACTTGTCTAGATTTATGATTTTCAGCTTAGCTGTTGATCTTGTTATTGTGTTAGCATGAGCTTGTAGCTATTCTGTACATAAATTCTCTGTAGTTTTGGTCGGCATTTTATTTTTAGTTTAGCTGTAATTTGGAATTTCCTTTGCATTCTGTGTATACTTGCATCTGTAAGCTGTACATACTTGTTTAAAACTTAGCTACAATTTCAATCTTTCAGTTCATCGCATAGCTGCATCATTGCCATCTTTTTGCCCATTTGCATCCTGTTAACTTAGGTTGTAAATCTGTTAAGTTATCTTTACATTCTGCAGTTTTTAGTTTTAACCTTTAGTTTCAACCATATTATATCTGCATTATTCCAGTTCTTTTTGTTAAGCTAGGAATCTAGGTGATCATCTGTAGTTGTAGCTGTAGTTTAATATTAGTTATGTGTTTTGTTTAGCTTCTTTTGTTATCTTCTGTTTCTCAGTTGTAGCTTCCTACCATCTGTCTTTATAATCTACATTTTAGTCTTCATTGTTAGTTAGTTTACTCTGCATCATCACCCTGTCTTCATTGTTTGTTTGAGGATTGCATACTTCTGAGTACTGACTGGTTCAGTTAAGTTACAGGTACTTGTGGTGCTGCTGTACAACCAAGGAAGAGGAGAAGACAAAGGAGCAGGACCACTGTGGAATTGCCTAAACCCAGTTTTATACTGGCAGTATTGTACTCTCCAACCCCATTGCTCCCCTAAATGGTTGTCTTGAAAGTGAATGTTGCTGACCCAACAAGCATATTGTATTGCCCTGTCACATATGTGAATGAGCTGTAATTTTGAGGTTAGCCAAACCTTGTTCCCATGATCTGTGAATTGTTGAAATTGTGCTGAGCATCTTTGTATATGCATCTGTGAGACATTATTACCTGACAAACTTGTTACCTTGATGAGTATTGCTCAATATCTGAAAAGCATGCTTTAGTGTGTTCTGTGCATTGACAATTGGCTGAACTAGCCATCTTTTCACTGTGAAATCTTAGCTTCCATCTGCCCCGTGCTCAACTCCAGCCCCTGAAGCTGTTAAGTGTGAGCTACAACTTGGATAGCTAAGTTGTTGCCAGACCCATGCATCTGCTGCAACTTGTGTGTAATCCTGTAACCACCACAACCCATCTGCCCTGTGCTAGCTCCAGCCCCTGTAGCTGTGAGACTAAGCTGCAACTTAGACAGCCAAGTTAGCTGCAAGCCCTGTTGACATCAACTGTGTGCATTGGCACCATCAACCCTGTACCTTGAGCATGTTCTACTCTGTCAACCAAATCTGTTGACACATCTGTGTGATTACCAGTGTTGAGTGCTAGATCATTTTCACTTGCTGAGCAATCTATGCAAGAAGCTCTATGATTTGAGCTGCAACTTAGTCTCTCTCTAGACTGAACCAGCTGACCTATCTTCCATGTACCAATGTGCATGAATCTGTGAAAACTAGAGCATCAACTGACCCTGTTGACTATGTCACCGCTTGCATCTGAGTAGTTTGCTCATTCCCCTGTGATATTATAGCCATATTTGTTGAATTGTTGCTCTGCCTTGGCAAATTACCATGAGAGCTTGACTCAATACATCTGGAGAAGGGCCAAAGTGCACTCTCGACAAAGAACAAAAAGCACTCCTGTGTGCTTGAACTACTAAATACAACAGGTGTGTCACTTGTGTGATTTTTGATCATCTAGGTGACGTGTTGAAATTGTTTGGTTGTATGCATGTTAACATGCTTGATGTGTGCTAGATTATGGATGTTTCTTTTTGAGTTCAAATTAAGTTGCTAGACCATGTCAGGATTTTGGTTTGCAACTGGGGATGAAAACAAATCCATCAGAGAACATGCTTATGGGCATGCTTCACAATATGAACCACCCACAGACCATGAGGTCACTAGTTTTAGGGATTATTATGAACCTTTTATAGGTCATGAGCCTCATTATGCAAACCCTAATAATTATTCACACATGTGTCATCAACCGCCATGGGAGGTTGAACAATGCTATCCTCCAATGAACCCTTGTATGCAAATCGATAATGGAGGATATCAAACTCATAGGGCAAAACAACGCTATACTTGAATGGAAAGCATTGCATGATCATCCATACAGCAACATGTCTGAATTTCCCTTCTCTAGTGAACCTTGTGCACAACCATGTTATGACTACCCTGAAACAAGGATACCCACTATTGAAGACTCACCTTCAATTGAACAGCTTAACATGTTCTTAAGGATGAATCTCAGTCATTTACAAAATGTAGAAAGGGAGTATGCCCATAGTCAACCCACTAATGTTGAATATGAACATCACCTAGAGAAAAATGAGTTGACTGAAAACACCAATGTTGTTAATAGGGATGAGTATGCATATTACTCAGATGATGAATATGATGTGTTAGAAGAGCATGTGTATGCTGAAAATATGTTGGAACCTTTGGGTTCAGAGACGTTAAGCGTCTCTACTGTGAACCTTATGAATGATGTTTCTTCTAATATTCAATCCATACATACATGTGATGCTGAATTGGGGTTTGAACAATTGTTCGCTGAAAATGAGCATGCTACACAACTTGTTTGTGACTTAAGAAAGGATGAATCTTCTGTTGACACTAATATTCTTATGGATCATGATATTATTTTTGTGTCTGATTCCCTGCCCATGTCACAATATGTTGCCTCCTCTGATTTGCCTATGCATGACACAAAGCTTTTGGATAATGATGATTATGACATGGAGATTGATGAATTGTTCTATGCAAGTGAGCATGATTTACCTTTGTCTGACTTTAGGAAAGTGTGTAATGGTGCAAATGATCTTATACACAAAAACAACTTAGATGTACCTACTTTCTTTCCTAAGTCACAGATTGAAACTCCTCCACCAAACCCGGATGTGGTTTGTCACAAAATATCTAAACCAACTATTCTCGAGAGTTCCTAATCTAGGCCTAGAGCTTTGTGCTTCCCAAGTCCTCTTGGACTATTTTGCATCAAAGTATAACACCTTTAGGGAATCACAAATTGGAATGTGTATGTCTCCACTGTTCTTAGCAAAACTCATTTTGAACTAGACTTAGTGCATGATCTCGCCTTTAAAATTGCAAGATTTTGTGTTCAAAAACACACTGTTGACAAGTTTAGGTTTGGGGAAAATCATTCACTTATACAGTCTTACTTACGCTCTCATGTTATATTTGTGTAAGACTCAAGATGTCTCTGCATATCTTCTTTTGGGTTGATCCTCAACTCTTTAGATTGTTGGTATATGGTGAATTTTCCTTGTATATAATCCAAAAGGGGCTTGTTAAATGTTCTATCTTGAATCGGTTGAGTCTTCTTTTTATTGTGCTAATCCAATAAGATCTCAGCTGAGAATGTTGGATTCTAGCCTTGGCTAATGAAGCTCTAACCTTGCTTTCGCCGATATCCGGTAATCTCTTCCCTTTTCTTTACTCAACATAGTTCTCTTGGTATGTGACTTTTTGACTTTTTGAATTCTTATCATCTGTTGACACATTGAGGACAATGTTTGATTTAGGTTTGGGGGTGTGCATTTGCATATAGAGTTTTTAGTCTTTTGTTTTAAAAAAAAAAAATAAAAAAAAAATATTTTTTTTTTTCAAAACTCTTTGTAAATACTTGCATAAAAACCTCCAACTTTTAGAGATCTTAGAGTCACTAGCATGATTCTAGCTATGTTTACATAGAGAGTCTGACCGAAATAACAGAACTTGGAAGTACTGGAGAACACAATCGGGTTTCTTAGTTGATTAGAGCGTTAAAGTTGGATTTAACCTTACCGGAGGGCGAATTAGGTGCTGTTTAGATATTCGGTAGTAGAATTGTGATCACCCATAGTGGAGACTACCCATTTTTACATCAAGCGAGGCACCGACCTTCATTTTTGTGACTTTCTAAAAAATCTGTTAGAGTGTGTGTCACCGTACGTCAATTCCGGGTAGGAATGGTGAGCTACCCAACTTCGCACCACTTTCAGCACTATTTTGATCTCTTGAGTGCTAATTTCGTCAATCATGAGGGTGACGTTTAAAGATGAAAACTCATTCTTGTAGTTCGATTTGCAGTTAGCATCACTCTCTCCCTCTCAACAACATCAACAGATTCATAGAAACACATCGTCGTCAGCAAGCGGAGTATCATCAGAATATTTGAAGAAAAGTTGAAATAGTCCAAGGTTTACATGCAACAATTCAAGGAAAAGAAGATAAGATGAGAATTAATGAAGTTCGTGAAATCAAGACAACACAAGTGTGAAAAATTGAGTTTTATTGTTATTTTCATTTCATATTGTAATTTTGTTCAAAAAAAAAAAAAAAAAAAAAAAAAAAAAAAAAATTTAGTTAGCAGTTTCGTTGTTTTTATTATTTTCATGTAATTAATAGTCAAAAAGAAAAAAATGTTTGTCAAGTTTTTGTGAAGTTCAGAAGTTCATCATCACCGCCTGAAGACCGAAGACCGAAGATTGAAGACGTTTCTATGGATGCTGAGAGAGAGTGATATTAATTGCCGATCGGGTGAGAAGGTAAGTGAGTACTCCCATCCTTGCTAATGGTTGATTTCCTTTCTTAGAGATCATCAGAAAAAGATTCTTTTGTCCACAACTCGTGGAGTCTCCGTAAATTATTTCGGAAGGTTATCCTTCTCACCTTCAACGTGTGCAGGATTTCTCTCTTTACTCCTGCCTGCACACATGAGAGACTAAAAAATCGGTCTTTTTGAGTGCAATTATCATAAAACCTTATTGGTGAGGCAGAAGTCGAGGCTTGTGATCACTATCGAATCCGAATTCTTTCATATGGTATGGTTACTTCTCGCTCAACTCTTAAGGATGAGAATGCGTTCTTTTGGTAGTTCTAACTTCGTGTTACTAGCATGCGTAAACTCTATGTTCTCATAGCTCCTTGGATGCTTGAGACTCTTTTACACTCTGAAGTTGGAGAGGTTTTGTGGGTACACCTGCTGTAAACCCTCACGAGACTACAACTCGTCCACTAGGGACACCTAGGGGTTTAAAGGCTTAGTGCATACGCTAAATGCATTCGAGAGACCAGCGACAGTGGTATAGTTAGGATTTCTTAATTTTTGTTTCACTTGAGGACAAGTGAAATTCAGGTTTGGGGGTATTTGATGAGTGCCAAATATTGCATATTTCTACATCTATTTATTGGCATTTAACTCATCTTTTGTGCTCAGAAATCAGATATTATCCCAAATTCTGATGTTTTCCCCGTTTTCAAGAATAAATATTTGTACTAATTAATTTTGTGTTTTTTAGGTAGTAAATAAAGCTCGGAGAAATTAAGGAGCCAAAAGAGCAAAGAATTGGAGACAAGCGTCTATGGAGCAGGAAGCCAAAGCCCGCGCGCGCATCAGTTGCAACCCAACAAGTAGCAACCCAATTACAAGACATGGGCTTGAGCTATCCAAGACCCGGCCCATAACCGGATCCAAGCCCGTTCCTTCTGAGCCGCGAGATCTCGCCCATCTGCATCCAACGCTCGCTCGCTCCACCCATCTCATCACTTCTCGCTGCATCCGCCTCACACCAAAACCTCATACCCTCCTCATCCCAACCGAACCAAACACTCCCTTCTTCATTTCTCATTTCATCTTCTCTTTCTCCCCCGACAAAACCATAGAAAACCCATTCTCTTCACTTCACCCGACCAGCAGCCGATTTCGCCACCACCATCTCTTTCCCCGACAACACCAGCACCACAGCTACACCAGCAGCCGCCGTTCCCCCTTCTCTAGGTCTAGTCATCTCCTTCATACCTTCTCCCATAACCCTAGAAGCTAGGTTTGAGATAACTAGAGCTAGGGTTTCCCCAATAATCAATTGATGGAGCTCAGAGCCGAATTCACAGAGCCGACAACTGATTCAGCAAGTTTGGGTGAGAGGGTTTTCACTAAATTACTGATTTGAAGAGAGTTAGGGTTTGCATGTATAAATAGAGGATGAGCAGTGTATGTAGTTTTCATGCCTGGATTAGCCAGTGCACCAACTTTAGTTTAATTTATGTTTTAAGTGTTTTAATTATGTTCTAAATTAAATTTCTAGGGTGTTGATGAAACCCCTAATTTTCATGTCAAGCATGTTTATCTTTGGTCTTATTCTTGCTGTGTTATAATGTGTTAGGAGTAGTAGTTAATTGATGAGCTTATGAGCCTGTGATGAGTTGTACTGTAAGAAGACAACTCATACTAGGGGTGAGTTAGTAAAATTAGTCAATGAACATCTAATTTAGACCTTCAAGGGAAGGCACAAGAACATAGCTTAAGTTACATTGCCTGAGCATGAGATTAGAAGGTGAATTCACTTCCCTAGTGTTCTCCCTTAGTTTAGAATCACTATCACTCCATTCAGTCGTATCGACAACCCACATTTGTGTTACCTTCTTAGAATCAGTTTAGCAAAGCTTGATATCAACTTTTCACACACTCCATTTCTCTGTGGATCGACCTGTACTTGCCCTACCTCCAATAAGCACCGTGCACTTGCAGTATAACCCGTAGGCAAGACTCATTTACCAGCCTACCAATGACTTGTTATGTGGAAACATTTATTGAAATTGATCTGAGTTGATCTTTCCAACAAGATCAAGTCCCCAAGTGCATTCCAGAGGTGCTCATATGCTTAACAGAAAATATATGTTGAAGGAGTCTATGCCATCCATGGAAGAATGATGTTGCATCTGCTTTAGAAGTCTTGTCATGGATCAGCGTGTCATTGTCGAGATATTTGTGCTGAAGCTAGAGGCGCCATCATCGAAGGTGTACTATTTGATTGGGAGTACAGTTTGAAGGCTTATGAAGAATGTAGCACTTATAAACGAGAGGTTTTATACTTTCAGTTGGACTTGGATGCTTGAGAGTTGAAGCGTCATATCCCTTAAGCGTCGAATGTCTTAAGCTTGATCGTCTCGGCCCCGAGTATCTTCTGTTGATTCAGCATTCCTTTTGCGTTGGGATTCCACACATGTGCATACATCAAAGCTTTCTGATTTTTTGTCACACATGGACACTCCTGCAAGGCTATGGAGAAACGCCCAAAGTGTTCTTTGCCAAGCTGAAACATCATCTCAGTAATGAATGTCTCAGTGAGATGCTCGATTCAGGGAGGTGTCAGATTCAACCACTTGGTAAAATATTAATGTGGTGAAGCTACCCATTCATAACGTCTTGAAATAGCAGAGTTGCTAGAAGAATTGATTCCTCATGCTAGGATAAGATGTGAGGAAATAAATGACATAGACATAGGAGGAATGAGACTTGCCTGAGTGTGGAACCTCTTGATGAATGTCAATGCATCTTTTGCAGGTTCTTGTTTAAACCTCGTCGAAGTTCAAAATTCTTCCAAGTGCTCTGATGTGTAACGTCCGCCAAATCCTCTAGATCAGAACTTTCTTCGTTGGAGAGATGTGCAACCAAAGACGCTTTGCTAGCAGTCATCTTTTCAGCATGGATCCACGCTCATTCGAGTATCGTGTCATATCTTGAATCTTCCTGATTATGTGAAACTTGGTTTCTGCCCAGGTTGAACCTATTTTCATTTTGAGAGTGATATAGCCATAAGCATCTCCGAGCTCTCCTTCGTGGTCTTTGATTGAGATGGGAGCATGAGTAGATTCTTGTCCAGTGATGCTTGTGAATCTGATGATTTTCAGTGGAATGTTGTTGTTGGCGGTGTCAGCATCGATCAACATTCTTCCAAATTTGTTTCTTCTGAGATTGACTGTGATAAGCAGTCCCCAGTCGTACATCTCTTTGTCTGTGGCTGGAGGATCGGGAAGTATTTCCGGAATGGACTTGCTAACACGATGTGATTCAGTGCTGTGAACATGTCTCTCTTTTGTGCCTTCAACAGATAGAGTAATTCACATATATGTTCGACCAAGGATTGAACTGCCTTTTTGATAGTTGTTCAGAGAGAGAGTGAAGGTCTTGATTGGGAGAGGGTTCCGTGTACTCCTTTAGTCCCCAGTTGAAGCTATTATGGCTCAACCTTCTCTTTGAAGATGCTTCAAAATATTGCAGTCACTTGTTGGATGATTGATGAACCTATGAAGGCAACAGTACCTGAGATTCTCCATTTCTTCTTCAGTTGGCTCTCTCTTGATAAACGAAAATTTGATTGCACCATCTTGAACCCGGACTTCCAGTAACTCAATCACTCCTTCATGAGATGAGGGAAGTTTGAGTCTGTCTGAACATTTTCCCATTCGTTGATACCGGGTCGAGGTTTGTGCATTTAGGATTGGTTATCTTTTCTTTGCGCCTTCAGAGGATCCTGGGATGTTGGAGAAGCGTTCTGATGCTGTGTCTCGGCTTTCCTTTTATTCCTTTCAGCAACAACGTTTGTTGAAGGTTGGAGATCGTATTGATTTTTGACCAGACGTCGTCTGCTACGGGGTTCCTCGACTTTGTAGACTATGCTCTTTTCAGTAAAGAAGGTGCAGTAGTCGCTGATAGTTTGGCTGCTTCATGAAGTTCTGAGAAAGTCTGGAATCAGGGATTTTCTAGTAAAGCTTTGTAGATCGGGGTCATTCCATTGATGCACGAGTCTACGAGTTGTTGTTCAGTGACATTCGTATCATGACAAAGCTTGGACTCTGAACCTTTTCACGTAATCACTGGGATGTACATTGTTCCTCTGAAACATTCTTCCCAGGTCTGAAAGGGTGACCTGTTCTGAAACGAAGAAGTACTTTCTGCAGAAAGCATTACTCAATTCTCCCCAACTAGTGATGCTTTTTGGTGCGATGTTGTTGTACCATGTGTATGCTCTGCCGGTTAAGGATTTTGAAAACTCTTTCAAGCGGACAACATGGTTGTACTCATGCTCCCCCAATGAATTCCAAGAACCGAGTGAAATGTTCTCGAGTATTGCATGTTCCATCATAAAGTGTGAACGTTGGAGAAGTATAACCTTTCGGAATAGGAACTCTCAGTATAGTAGAAGGATATGGAGGTCGGTGACGATGGACAAATGATGTCTTGTCTTTTCCACGATCCTCTAGAAAGTGCTTAAAATCTTCTCGAGTGATGAAACTTGTTGATTCTTTTGCTGGTGGGTTATTGCAGACTTCATCATCTTTCACGATGTGGATTGGGAGATTTCAGGATCAACAATTAATGATGTTTCCTTAGCTCTTCCTTTATCTGACTGGCATTGGGATAAGTTTGCTTAGACGACAACTTTTCTGTCAGAGTCTTGAGATAGGTACACAAATCTTTTTGTGTTGCCGCCATGTCATGTCTGTTTGATTCTTGGCACAAATTTCTTGAACCTTCATGAGATCGGCTATGGTAGGTGGATCTTCTCTGATTTCTTCAGGAGTTCGGCCGAAGAGAGAATTGTTTCCTGTACCAATATTGGTTTCAGTATGGACACTGATATTGTTAATTTGAGGGGTAGTATCAGTGGCGCCATTGTTGGAACGGGAAGAATGACTGGAGTACCACCATTGTTGCTAGTGCTAGCATTGTTTCGATCAGGGATAGGATTTGTAAGTGAGCCTGACCAAAGATCGATCATCTTTAAAAAAATTGGGATTGCAACCGAGAGATTAATCTCCCACTGTGGTCGCCAATCTGTTGATGGGGAAAAACGATTTGCTGGTTTTTAAAGGAATTGAGAGACGACCATGTGGACGGAGGCTCCTCAACCGAGCAAACTACCTAACCTCAAACAGATGCACTGCACGGGAGTGCTTTGAGTTCGAGAGATCAATCTGTAGGACTCCGACCTAAACCAAAACAATGGCCGTCCCGGAGTCAATTCGGTCACAAAGAGGGAAGAGGGTTGATCTGTAGGAGGGAAGCTGAGAAGTGTGTGAGATGAATGATGATCAAGGGTTGTGAATGTGTTTAAGGTCTCTGCAAGTTTTCTATGAACTGTTGAGTTCGAATAAGTTATGGTCGATTGATTGAATTCTTGAAAGTGATTGCTCGGATTAGAATTCTTCTGTTTTTGAACCGTGGATTTAGAGACTTATTTATATTGCCAGAATAGTAGACACATTGATCTCCAGTAAGTGTGAAGTTTGCTCGAGTGAAAGAGTGGGAGAGTGGAAAATCGTGGTTTAATCAGTTCCAGGTCATGCGGAGACTTGGTTGATTTTCCACCCACTACTTTGCTAACTCCCTCAACTGCTTGCACGACTTACTCACATTTCTCATATGGATGAACACACGTTTCGTAGGCCGCCAGACCAAAACACTGATTAATATCCCCCATATGACGTGATTGATTTTTCACGAACGTGGAGTCTGCAAAGCATGCGTGTATTTGATTAGTCAGTTGTTGACTTGATTAGACGATGAGTCTAAGTGTTGTTCAGTCGAGCATGATTGTTGAATGCTCTAGGATTCATGAATTTAACATGTTTGCTAGGACGTATAGTTCTCGAATGAATGATGTTATTAATTGAATCAATATAATGAATATTGATATTCTCGTATGATAGTTGGATCAATATTCGAGCATCTGAGCAAATATTGCTCATTCAATAAATTACTGAATATTGATAGTTGGATCAATATTCGAGCATCTGAGCAAGTATTTCTCATTCGATAAATTACTGAATATTGATAGTTGAATCAATATTCGAGCATCTGAGCAAGTATTGCTCATTCGATGAATTATTGGTAACGTGACCAAATAAAATATTAATTAAAATATTGGTAGCTGGACCGAATATTATATATTCAACCCAGATGTTGATTGCTGGATCAACATAAAATTCTTAGTGTTTGAACTCGCTCAGAATTGTGATTTGTAGAGCATTTGTTCGAAACCCTAATCTTGATCAATTGATGATTTACTAAAAATGAGTCACTGAGTGAAAGAGGGACCGGCTACATGGGATGATGGTCGACCATGTAACGCCTAAGTGCTCGAGTGAGCATGCACCGAAGTCCTTTGTTGACCAGTTGGTGAAAGGATGATCAAATGCTGGTTTAATCATTTATTAAAATAGTTCTCGTGTGAGTGTTAGGTAGTAAAACCTAGTTATGGAGAGATGAGGGACCGACCATTGGTGGTCTTGGGACCAGCTGATGGTCGATTGAGCGAGTGATAGGTGTTGTAAACACCTAGATTTATATCTATGGTTTATGCTTTCTTTGCGTGTTTTCTTGCAAATTATGTATCTTATGTTTGCTTTTGAGTTATTTAGGTATTTCGGAGTCATTGGAGCAAATAGAAGTGAAACTCGCTCAAAAGTTGGGTTTCTTCTTTTCATATTGAAGAGAACGAAAAGACAAAGCCACTGGTGTAAGAATGATGTCACCACGACGTCATACGAGGAAGTTATGAGCGAAATCATTGATGAAGCCTGTCAGTTCCCTAGAACTGACAGCACAAGAAGAGGAATTATACCGTCGCCTTCCGAACCGATAAATTGAAATGGAGAATGCTATCACCTAGGGTGTCCCTTATCCAATTCCGGTTGCCATGATAAATCTTATCATCTATTACTCATTCTTGAAACCGAGAATGGTCTTTCTTCATTACAAACCACCTTCGAGTTAGTGACAGATGTAGTTGCGGGAAATCCTACACTACACCCCTCACAATAATCCACACAACTAAGACATTTGAAGATGAACAACAATGATTTTATTGATTAATTCCTTGAATGTTTACAAGATAGAAAAGAGCTAAAGAAATTACAATCACCACAAACTTTCTGTCTCCTAATGACTTGTCTAACACTCGGAAAAAGATCTCTTTACCACAGACTTATTCGACTCTTTATATAGGGTAGTACACAATGCATGACAGCTAAGCTGTCCTTTATTGTCGGGAATGACTTGCGAAATATCGCAAGTATACAAGTATATAATCTCGCGACACTCCTAAATTTCGCTAGATCTTCACATCTTTCTCGTGTTTTGGCTGCCGTCATTCATTGCTTCATTTATGTTACTCTCCTGCGACGCCCTCGCAATGCTGTCGTTTACTAATCTCGCGCGGTATTGATGTTGCGATATTCTGATCCTACATCTTGCCTCTTCTCATGTCTTCTCTGCGAAGAAGAGAATGTCATGAGAATTAGTATTTTAAAATTCCGCAACTGTTCATATTTATCTGTTACGATCCCGTACTTCTTCACAGAATTTATTACACATGTTTCTTCTTCCACTCCTTTCTTGACACGTCTCTTTCAACCGTTTTTTTTGACCATTCACGTCCCCTCTCGCATTAAATGCATTTATCTTCTCGAGAATTCTTCTCTATATATAGCTCTCTCACCCTCCTCTTCTTCTTTTTTACTTTCTCTCTGCAACTTTTCTTCAATTCTTCTCCTCCGCAATTTGCATTTCTGCTACTGTAAATCTTCCTTTTCTTCTTTCTATTGATCTTCAATTTTCTAATCATTCCCATACTCTAAGAATGGCTCCACCTGGTCGTAGATATGAAACCCTTTTGGGTGAAACTCAAAAGACTTTACAAGAGAAGGGTTTCACCTTGTCTACTATTCCCAATCAAGAATCTTCATCTATTCTTTCTGCAAAGTTGTTTACTGATCATCATTGTGATGATCAGAAAATCATAATCTCGCTAGGTCAAATCCTCGCATGTCTTCCCATTCCTCTCTACAATCCCGAACTGCCCTTGTTCTATGAAATCCTTGCTCATGAGAAATTCTCGCGAGCTATTTATCAATTAAGTGGTGATTGCATCCGTCTAATGCTTGAATTCTCCAATCGTGGCGCTGGTAAGGGATCTCTATATCCTGATAACGTTAAAGATCCTAAATTCGCAAACTTAGAGATAACCGCTAAAAAAGTACTCAGTAGAAAACTTTTTTGAAAATTATGAAGTGATAAATATGAAGAATGATAAATCTCGCTGGGGTGCTCGATTGAAAAGAAAAGAGAACGTTCCCGAAGATAAGATACTCATGTTAGATATTGATTGGCACTCTGGCAAGAATAATGTTCCTCGCTACTCTAAAGAAGAGAAATGGTGTGTCTTTCCGCTATTTTTGAACGGACCTTACATTTCAGGTTCCAATACACTCCCTGCGAATCTCGCAAATTATCATCATTGGGTATTTAATTGGCCCGAGAAAGCAAAAGAGGTATACTTCCTAACTTTTACTTATTTTAAAATCTTCACTTCCTCTTATATCTAATCTTGCGAATTTTTCAGATCACCAAATTGAGAAGGAGCTACAAAAGAAATCCAAAGGCGAGTACTCTGGCGATACTTCGTTCAATCACGGATGAAGTAAGAAATATTTTTCCTTATTATTTTTAACAATATTGTTGCCTTTGTTTCTTATCTTCATTCGTGTGCGAAGGTTGGCGTTGAAGAGAATGATATTTCTGAAGCTGCGAAGGCTAAAGGCAAGAATAAGACTACTCTTCGCAAGGATAAGTCTTCTGCTCCATCCTCTAAGAAACGGAAAATCTATTCCTCTTCTCACTCTAACTCCCAAACCGGCGAGAATTCTGATGAAGATAATGATGAGGCTGACACTTCTTTTGCAAAGGAGAATCATTCAGTCAAATCTGCTATGACGCAATTGTCTAGTGTTTTCTCTGATTCTATGCAAGTTTTGGGAGACGATCGTTTTTCTGCTACATGCGAAGCTCTCGCAAATATCTGCGATGCTCCCCTGCTAGCGGATAATGATTCTTTTCGTGGAGTTTCCAGGACAATGACTCCCAGTTTCTTAAATGCACTTAGTGCCTTGGTATGTTCATACTTGTTTATTTCTTTGTGATTTCAATTATAAACCTTATCTTAACAATTTCTTTATTTTCCTTTATAGTCTGGGAGAGCTTCCTTTGTTGTTGCCTCAGATCTCGAGAAAAGGCGCAACAATCTTGAAAAGAAAAACCTTCAACTTAAGGAGAAGAACAAAGAGCTAGAAGTTGAAGTTGCGACATCTTGCAAGAAGAGTGAAAATGAGACTGCTGCTCTTCGCGAAAGAATTCAACAACTGGAAGCTGAATCTTCTACTCAGAAGAATAAAATTTCTACCCTTCAAAGTGCTAACCAACAACTTTATGGTACAAAACTCTTCTCTTTTCCTCGTTTTTATTTTGTCATTTATTTTTCTTTGCCCGACTTATCATTTTCGCAGACATTTATAATCTTTCTGAAGAAGCCATCCTTCTCCATTCATTTCCTGAGCCTATGGATAATGATGCTCTTCTTGCTCATATCAACGAATCTTTAAGTAGTTCATCGAACAAAATTAACTCTCTTTCAATAAATGAACTTCGAACCAAATTTCATCTCTTAGAAATTGAGCATAGGTCTAGTTTAGGTTTAGCCAACCGATTTAAACGTTTATATCTTAGCTCCCACGAGAATAATAATAATCTAAGGAAGAAAATTAATAGACTTATAGATGACAAGGATCGCATTGCTAATCAAGGTGCACAAGCATTAGCGAAATTCCAAAAAACTCTTCTTGAAGTCCAAATTGAACGAGATGAATCTCTTCGCCAAAATGCCATACTTAATGAGCGAGAAAATCAAATTCGTTCACTTCTTGTCATAAATAGTGATGATGAATTCGCTTGGGATGCGAAAGTTCTAGATAATGCCAGAAATAACTTAGGTGTTAACGTCAGTCTTCATGCTGAGCATACTGCCTTGGTCAAAGATATGATTTCTGACAGAGAAGGTTGTTAACTGTTCTTCTTTACTTTACCACTTCTTTCTTGTGAAACTGCTATTAAGTTACTGACTCATTATCATACGTTCGCAGATTTGAAGAGATATCAAACAAGGATTGAATAACTTGAATCTGAAAAAGAACAACTTGCAAAGGACCTCTCTGTTCGCAACAACAAATATTCCAGGTTGAAGAAGCAATTACAAACTACAGTAGCGAATTTCAATAATGACGATGTTCTTTTTCGCAATCAAACTATTGGGACAGTTTGTGATGACCATCGCATTCCTCTTTCTTCATATCCTTGTCTTCTTGATGAAGTTCCTGAAAATATGCCTTCCTCAGATGTCTCTGATAGTGATGCTAGCGAAGAAGAAGAGTCTGATAAAGATTCTGATGAAAATGAAGAATGAACTGAGAGATAGCTCCATTTTCCATTTTCCATTTTTTTTTTTTTTGTACATTTATCCTTCTAGCCTTCCATTTTTGTAATCTCATACTGTAAATCTATCATATGAAAATAAATAACAATTTTTTACTCTAATCATTCCCATACTTGCCTCTGTTATTTATTTTCACATGAGAGATGAAATCGATAACCTTTAAGTAATAATACTTCTTAGTTTCGCAACTGCTGTTGCTAATTCTTCATAAATAAATGAATAAATATAGCCATTTTCACAAGTTTATTTGGTTACTCAATTTCTTGTGTGATCTTATCTTCACTTATGTTGAAATTCATCATTGCGACAAGATCGCAGGACGTCTTTACATTTTCATGTAATGACCCATTGATCTTGCCTTATCATTGCTCTTGTGTGGTCTTATTTTTCCTTCCTAGTTAAAGGTCTTATTTTTCCACCCCTCATTTTTGCGTCAATGTGACAGGCCTAAATATTCTTACGAACATAAAGTCCCATGACGTTGCCGTCTTGCGACAAAATCGCAGGATGTCTTTACATTTTCATGTAACGACCCATTGATCTTGTCTTATCATTTCTTTAGTATTTTTGCCTCTGCAGGATATTTTCTTGCGACAATATGACAGGCCTAAATGTTCTTGCGAACATAAAGCCCCATGACATTGCCGTCTTTGCGACGAAATCGCAGGACGTCTTTACATTTTGATGTAAAGACCCATTGATCTCGTCTTACCCTCGCGTTAGTATTATTACCTCTTCAGGATCATCGCACAAATATGACAAGCCTAAATTTTCTTGCGAAAATAGAGCCTCATGACATTTGCGTCTTAAGACACTTATCAGCTCCCTAATGGAGGGTGCCGCCCTTATCATCTCCCTGGTTGCCCCTTCAAGGAGGCGTACATCGGCCATACAAGACTAGCTCTTCCCATCCGGTCTTAACAACAACCAGTTGTTTTCACAGCCTCTTATCCCTTATACCTATATGGCTTATGGTTACGAGATTGCACCCTAAGTGGAGTTTTCTTCGGGCCGAGTGCAGCATGTGCCAAGACTTGCCAAGAATGGCCGAGACACTTCAAATGCCCCAGGCACTCTTGGCTCAACCATGTACCTCGGCGCCTTGGTCATACACTAACTCCTTGGAAGAGACCCTCGGTCATCCAACCAGGGTATAACCTTATATATATAGTTGGAAATCCAAGGTATCTCTCCCGGATGGGCTTTATTGACCCCAAATTTTCATGACTCAGGTTCCAGGGGCGGTGTAACCTTTTCCCTGAGCCATGTCAAGAGATACTCCCTTATATGACGCACTTTAGGTCTTACATTTGCCTCTTACGAAATATCATTCGCGAACTAGGGTGTACGCCATAAAGGTTTGTCCCATTCACTCATTCTTTTATTTCTATCAATTCTTGCGATCATTCATTGATTTTTGATTATTTCTTCTCATTATCTTTGTGAAATTATCACATAATCTTGCTTCATTTGCTGTGATCTCGCTGTAATTATTTAACCAAGCTTTCGTTATATGCATGAATCGCGAGACTTTCGCGTACTCCTTCCTTGATCATCATATTCTTTGTACTTTTGACATGCCTTTGTCACCCCAATTTTTTTTTTTTTTTACAACTCTAAAATCAATTATTTATTTCTTACACTTCTTATTCCTATTGCTCTCTGTTTCTTCATTCAAATTCCCTGATATTTCTTTCTCTATTGCGAGTCCCTCGCAATTTCCAATTGTTTGCAAGCATTGATTTCGCAATATATCTTTATCTCTCACTTCTATTGTGTCCACCATCAATCTTTCTCTTCTTTGTTCTTCTTTGATATTCCGCGTCCAATTCTTCTTTTGAGCAGCCCTTTCCTCGCAAGACTCCACATCGACTTCATAGCATTTTAGTCCCTCAGCCAAATCTCCTTTTATAACTCCAACACCACTGGGATGAGGAAATTTGATGCACTGGTGGTAAGTTGATGCTACACCTAAGATCTCATGTAACCATGGTCGCCCAATTAATGCATTATAGGGGGATTCCACATCGACTATGCAAAACAAGATTTCAGTTGATAATCCTTTCAATGGTATTCGCATACGAGTTTCTCCTTTAGGTTTATTGGCAGTGCCATTAAAACCATAAATCTTATAGGTTGAAGGTATCAAATCTTCGTCTTTTCCTCCCATAGTCTTGTAAGTGTGGTAAAAAAGGATGTTTATAGAGCTTCCAGTATCAATTAAGATTATATTTATTGCCCATGAATTTTCTGCCCCATCATCTTCATCACCAACAGGTTTTGGGTTAATCTCCAATCTTACCACTAATGGACTGTCATGCATCTCGCCACCCTCAGGTACCTCTTCTGCGGTAAAAGAAATAATATGCGTTTGCCATTCTTTTAGTGGCGATGTCTTCGCGATGTTCATTACTTCTCTATTGTCAACATCTCTTGCGAAAACCCTACTGAGAACACTATCATGAAAATCTTCAATTGTCCTGTACGAATGTACAATAGAGTTGCAGAACAAGTTTTTGGCCTTCGCTCCAACTTCTACTACAAACGTTTCTTTCCCCTTTGTTGTATTTACTCTGTGAATTTCTGGAGGTGTTGGTAATGGTTGAGTCTTCTCTTCACATTTTAAGAAATGATTTAACTTCCCTTGGTCTATCATTCCGAGGATGATTCTTTTTACATTCCTACAATCATTTGTTAGGTGTCCATGAAAATGTTGATAGGAACAGAATTCATGACTTCTGTCACCTGGAGGCGGTTCATTCCCCATGTTCCATGGTGCAGGTATGTTTTCCATCAGGAGTATAGCTTCCCATATTTTCTACACGCTAGCGTTTAGTGGAGGAATCTTGATTTCTTCCCATACGACTCTATGACCTCGCTGCCCTCTATGATAATTATGCCTCTGACCTCCATAGGTTTCTTGCGGCTTATCAAGTCTTTGAATTTTATTATTTCCGCCACGGTTGTAGAAATTTCTTTCTCTTTCAAATTCTTCCTGATCGCGACTTCCCATGGCTACCAATTTTTTCTGACCATCATCCGGTATTATCATTCCTTGTTGATCTTGCGAGGTACTCGCCACAGTGTTGATCAATTTGGGTAACAAACTTGCATTCGCAGCTCCTGAACTTGTATTCGCGACGGGATACGATTCCATCTCATTTTGCTTTTCTTCTAGGGCAATATACTCCTCCTGAAGCTCTCGCAACTCAGTCATTGTGATTGTATTCTTGACTCTAAAAATTTGAATATATAACAGATTTGTCGCGAACATAACATTAATGAATGATAAGATGAGATATCTCTCCTCAACACGACCAGCCATTTCGCTACACATTGTCTTCCATATCACAGTTATATGCTTCAAACTTTCACCAACCCTTTGTTTTAACCCAAATACATCTTCAATACCAGGTCGCGAGGAATTATTACTTATATATGCCCCTAAAAATATAGCCTGCAAGTGATTGAAAGATGTTATTGTGTTCTTCGGTAGTCCTTCAAACCATTTCAAAGCTTCTCCTATCAAACTTGATGCAAAATATTTGCACAATATAGCATCATGATTCTCCCATTGTAACATACATCTCATATAAGCTTTGATATATTGTATCGCACAAGTTGTTCCATCGAAAATGCTGGTTAATGTAGGTAAACTGCACTTTGGTGGTATTCCTCCTAATTGTATCTCTTGTGTGAACGGAGTTTTCGTAGCTTCTTCTATGGCTTCATCCAACTGTCTCTTTCCTCCTCCCCTTTTACTGTTCATCATTCCTCTCATTTCTGCCAATTCTCTCAAAATTTGTTCATTTACATCAGAATTTGAATCTATTGGTCTTTTTAATTCCGCTTCTCTTCTCCTGTGTTCATGTCTACTTTGGCTTTCTTGTTCGTCATTCTCTTCTCGTCTTTCTCTGCGATCTTCTCCTTCAGTTCTTTCACGAATTCGCACACCGTTATATCTATCAATTTCTCTTCTTTGGTGCCTATCAGTTCTCCTTTGCACTCTTTCATATTCTTCATTGATATTGTCATTGTTGCGATTTTGTTCTCGCTTTCTTTCTCGATTATCATGATTATTCTGGCGAATTGCTTCTTCCAATTCTTGATTTTCCATTTCTATTCTTAATCTTTCCCTCTCGCAGGCTAAACGTGCTTGTTCAGCATAGTGTCTTTCAATTTCATCTTCAATCTCTTTTTGCTTCCTCCTTGCTTCTCTCCCATGCAATATTCTTCTACCTTCTTCTTGATTTTCTTCATCAACTGGATTATTCCACCCCTGACGCTGCCTATTTCCTTGATTTCCACCATTCTGCCCATTTTGAAGAGTCTCGGGACGTGGGATATAACGATCTTCCATCATTTCTCTTCTCTCGCAATGTTTTGTGCCTGGATTTTGCGCTTCTTCTTGGTTTTCTTCACCAGCATTTTCTGTGGGCAAAATTCTCCTTCTTTCTTTTCTGACTGATCTTGAGCTTGACCTTGTAGTGCTTCTCGACCTTCTATTTTGCAACCTCATATTTTCCATTCTTAACTCATGATTTTGTCTTGTTAAAATTTGCGCGTTCTTCCGCTTCTAACCGCCCTTCTTCATGTATTGTTTGTCTCAACGTCTCTAATGCTGCGATTTCTTCATTTCCATGAATTATTTCTCCAGTCTCTTCTCGATTTCTCTCCTCTTGTCCATTGTTTTCCAATTGTTGTTCTTCTCCTCTTTCTTCCACAGAGTCTGATATCCAAGTATGCACGCTTACTCTATCATAATCCACAGTTCTATTTGCTACTGGTTGAATTGGTGATTGAACTTGATTTTCTTCATTATTCCTTATGTTCATTCTGGAGGATTCTCCCATTTCATTTCTCACTTCTCCAGCAAGTCTCTTACTCCTTCTAACAGTTGTTGGTTGCTCGGATGCATTTCTTCTTCTAGCCATTTCTTAATTTTGGTAAATTGTTAAACATTATATGAAATTCCTTCCCTATTACTCCAAATTCTTTCAAATCACAATGTCAATCCTTACTCAATCAGCCCTTTCTAGCGCCAATATGTAGTTGCAGGAATCCTACACTACACCCCTCACAATAATCAACACAACTAAGACATTTGAAGATGAACAACAATGATTTTATTGATTAATTCCTTGAATGTTTACAAGATAGAAAAGAGCTAAAGAAATTACAATCACCACAAAATTTCTCTCTCCTAATAACTTGTCTAACACTCGGAAAAAGATCTCTCTACAACAGACTTATTCGACTCTTTATATAGGGTAGTACACAATGGATGACAACTAAGCTGTCCTTTATTGTCGGGAATGACTTGCGAGATATCGCAAGTATATAATCTCGCGACACTCCTAAACTTCGCTAGATCTTCACATCTTTCTCGTGTTTTGTCTGCCGTCATTCATTGCGTCATTTATGTTACCCTCCTGCGACGCCCTCGCAATGCTGTCGTTTACTAATCTCGCGCGGTATTGATGTTGCGATATTCTGATCCTACAACAGAGATGGAGGCGGAGATATAGAAGAAGCAAGAGTTGGTGGTGGTGATTGTGTAGATATTATGATGAAACTCAGGTGGAATTAGTTGTGAGTGTTGCTGTGAAGAACATGGATCCGAAGAAAAGGGGTTTTGAGATGAAATTGAAGAATGAGATTACAGCAAATCAAGGTTCTGGTGGTGAATCAAGAGTTTCTGTTGAAAGATTCGAATCAATTAATGGAACTGGTGGTGAATGATTGAAGAATTGTTCCATGGGTTTGCTTCTGATCTAGGAACTAGGGTTTTGTGGTGATTTTGGTTTGCATATAACATTGAAGAAGAAGATGATGAGATTATAAATTGGTTTCTGAAGCTGGTTAGGGCATGAACAATTTGCTGTTCCTGGTGGGCTGTAAGAAACAGGGAAGAGGATTGATGGGTCATCTGTCGAGTTCGAGTCTGTTGCTGGTGGATTTGAGAGATGGTGATAACTGAATGGAGTTAGGGTTGGTGTTGGTTTTCACTATAGCAGAGGAGATTGCAGGTGGACTTGGTGTTGCGGTTGTTACATAGAAGCTTAAGGAAGCGGTGGACAATACTAAGATGGAGTAACAGTGTCAGGTGGTGATTACAGCTCAAATGAAGGCAGTGATGTTGAATAAGTGCGGTTACAAATGGAAATGTGTGGACTCAGTATGGAAGGTTGAGAGCAGATGGAGTTTGATCGTGGCATGAGAAGATTGTGATATTTGAGTCTGCAATGAGGTAGTCTGGTGGAATGTAGAAGCTGAGAAAAGGAAGCTGAACTGAAATGGTGTTAGGTTTTGGAGGTATTCGAGTAGCAGCTGTAGAATGGAAGAGCAAGAACAACAAAAAGTGGATGATGTTGACAGTGTAGCTGAGAAGAGCGGAGTTCCAGCTGATGGCATTGAAGATCTGTTACAGTTGATACTGGTGAGATGGGAGAATGTATAATGGAGTATAGGTGAAGCAGCTGCAGCTGCAGTCATGTCCATGGTGATGTTTATGAGGCTGCAGCTGGTAAGGGTTGTGATGATCAGAATGAAGCTGAGGAATTGCAGGATGTAATGCAGAGAAACTAAGAAGCAGCTTCTATTTGGGGTTGAACTGGAAGACAGTGGGATTCAGTTCAAAAATGGAGATTGTGAAGGCTCAAGTTGTTGCAGGTGTTAGCCATGGTAACAATGGCTGTGACAGAAGTGCAAGAAATAATGTTATCGCCGCAACGGTTTGATGTTGGTTGACCTGATATGGGAGAATGTTTGATGGTTGCAGCTTCAGGTGGTTATTGCTTCTGGGATTTGAGTTACAGGGTATGACGAAGAACTGATGCTGCTGAGAGGAGATTGAAGTTAAAGCAAACAAAGAATGGGTTGTCTAGAATCTGAGCTGAGCATGTATTTGATTACAACTGTTGGCCAGAGAAGATGATGGTGTTTACTGTTAAGCGTCTTTGCGTCGCAAGACTCGAAATGGCTTTGGTGATACTAAATTGTGGAACTGGAGTTTAAATGGATGAACGCAGCTGTGATGCAAGGGCTGAGCTGTTATTGCAGGTGAAGTTGATGCCATGGAACAATAGATGTATGTTTAGGAAGGTATTGCAGCTGCAGGAGATAAAGTTGATTGTGTGCAGCGAGTCAAGGAGAGAATGAAGGGAAGCTGAGATGATTCTGGTGGAGCTGAAGCTACAGAATGAGAAGCAGCTGATAGTTAAGATGAGGTTGCGAAGGATCTTGAAGCGTAACCGAGAATGGATGGTTGTAATGAATTACGTACTAAAGTTGATACTATAGAGACTTGAAGCACAATGATAGTGCAGCAGAGGATATGGCCTGTGCAATGGCCTGGACTGACCAACTTGACCGAGTCAGATAGTTGAATTGGCAGTGACTCGCTTTGACTCAGTGAGTTTGACAGGACTGACTCGGTATGGCCATGGTGACCGGGTGGACTTTGCCGGTCACCTGAGATATTTTTATGATGCCGGATTCCGGCCAATTTCCGGCCATAATACCAGTTTTCCGGCGACTACTTTTGGGACATATTTTCACATGGGTATTCTTCACATATGGGCTTGGTAGACATTTTATTATTGAACTTTGGGCTTTGAAGAACTAGTTTTGGAAAGATGAAAATCTACAAAAGGAAAAAGTTTTCTACAACTTTTGGGGATCACGTATTATTCTTGGAACTTGGAGAGAGCCTCTTTTGTTTACTCTACTACAGTTTGCTTTTGTTCATCTTCTTCTATTCAATTAATATTTTTATGATGAACTCCATAGCTATGAGTATCTAAACACATATTATTGGTTATGGGATAAAGTTGATTTCTCAACATGTTATTTAAATCTATGAATTAGTTTTGTCTCAATACTTTATTGTTTATGATTCATTATTAATATTGTCATATGATTTGATTGTTTGTTTGGTTGAGTCCTAATCAATCCGATTTACATTCATCTCTATTGCTAGATTAGGGTTTTCAATACGAAATAGTTGTTTATCCCTGATTCTAAGTAGCATAGTGTGGTTATTACTTGTAGTGATACATCTTTATAATTGCATATGAATCATAACTTTGGTTAAATTGAATTAGTGCTTTTACACGTTTGATTGCCTTGATTAGTCTTATTCCATAGAACTTAGTGCTTTGAGGGATTTAAACTTAATTGTGCTTTTACACTTTAGGTTGATTTCTAGGAAGAATTCACATATGCATCTTTTAATGTGGTTGTGATGAAATCAGGGAATTAGCGGGATATACTTGCGATCAAGGTATCCTAGGACTTTTAGTAAATGAGAGATTAAATTATCAATTCTAATCATTGATGAAAATACATGTTTGTGAATGATACTATCCCGTGACCAATATCTTCTCCTTATTGATTATTCAAATTATTTTATTGCTTTCAATTCCTTTTATTGCTTAGATAAAACAAAAATCCCCCTTGGTTACTAAGAAACTGAAATTCTATAACAACAAAAGCCTCTCTGTGGGAAAGAACTCTTTCTTATCACGTACTTCATTTATATTTAGTAGAGTGAGAAAGTGAAATTATTTTTGCTCGGCTGACAATCGATCAAATTTTGGCGCCGCTGCTGGGGAGGCATACGCCTTGTTATTAAGTTTTTAGTTTCTTTTTATAATTTCTGGTTTTATCTTTGCTTTTTGGTTCTTGTCTTGTTTCTCACTTGTTTGCGAGAATTGTTTTCAGGTACCTAATCCCTGGCTTCTAAAGATTGGAACTACCCAAGGTGCGGGATAGCTACTCGAAGAGGCACAATACTCCAACCAAGTCAAGACACAATAGAATATCAAGAGTTAGAAGTGGAAGAAGAGTTACAAATAGAAGGAGAACAAGAGGTTCCATTCATAGACGAACCACAAGTTGAAGAAGAAGAAGCAATGGGTGATGCAAATCGTACACTCAAGGACTTGGCTTCTCATAGGCTTGATACACAACAGGGGTGTATTCAAATAAACTCTACTTTTGAGATCAAGCCGAGGTTGCTTAGAGAATTACCAAAGTTCCATGGCATGGTGAATGAAGACCCAAACAAGCATCTTATGGACTTCCACACCATTGTCATGGCCATGCTTCCAGCGGATGTTGAGGCGGATGGTGCAATGTTGAAAGTTTTTCGTTTCTTTTTGATGGATAGTGCTAAGGATTGGTTGTACTATTTGCCTTCCAGAAGTGTCACGACATGGAATGGGCTGAAGAAACTCTTTTTAGAGAGATATTTTCCTGCGTCAAAGGCTACTCAAATTCGCAAAGAGATTTTTGGGATGAAACAAAATGTGGGAGAATCCTTATATGAATGTTGGGAACGATACAAGAGATTGGTGGCAAGCTGCCCTCACCACCAATTCAGTGACGCTATGATCATCCAATGCTTTTATGAAGGACTCCAATCAAGTGATAGGAATCTTCTTGACGCGGCGGGTGGTGGTGCACTAGTGAGCAAGACGGTGGCACAAGCTAGAGAGTTGATTGAAAACATGGCAGCAAACTCCCAACAATTCTTGAGTCGTGGTTCGGATGTGCTTCTTAGGAAAGTAAATGAAGT
The DNA here is from genome assembly GCA_023531295.1 of Papaver armeniacum. Classification (NCBI taxonomy): domain Eukaryota; kingdom Viridiplantae; phylum Streptophyta; class Magnoliopsida; order Ranunculales; family Papaveraceae; genus Papaver; species Papaver armeniacum. The sequence continues at coordinate 120,634 of JAJJWW010001982.1, read as the reverse complement.
GAGCGAGGTTGAGGAACTTCGTCAACAAATGGGTAACATGACAGCAATGATGCAACAAGTTGCAGCCGCGGTGATACCAAGTTCCTCTCAAGCTTATGAAGACGAGCAAGCTAATGCGGTCTTTCCAAATCGACAAAGACGGTATGATCCATACTCTAACACTTACAATCCGGGATGGAGAGATCACCCCAATTTTAGCTATGCCAACAAGCAAGGTGCAGTCCAACAACCTACTTTCAACCGTCCTAGTGGATTTCAACCACAACAACAACAATTTCAGCAATAAAAATTTCAGCAACCACAAGCACAACAATCAATGCAAAATCAAAGTTCCGATATTGATTCAAAGCTTCAAACAATGATGCAAGGCATTTCCACCATGTTTAAAGAAAGTCAGCAGGAAACTAAGAGTGCTATCAAGGAGTTGCAGACACAAATGGGCTCCATGGCTATTGAGTTGAACCAATTGAAGGCACAAAATAGTGGGAAACTCCCTTCTCAACCTATTAACCCAAAAGAGGGTGTCAATGCTATTACATTGAGAAGTGGTACACAACTTGTGAAACCCGAAGTTATTGATTCGGGCAAGGTGGAAACACCAAAGGAACCTGTTTTGGAGGAGAAGAATGAGGATTCTCCCCAAACTTCTGAGGTGCCTATTCCTAACTCTAAAACTCCGGTTTCTACTTATGTTCCTCCTTTACCTTTTCCTCGCAGATTTGCAAGTTCTAAGAAGGCGGAATTAGAAAAGGAGATTTTAGATGTTCTAAAGAAGATCCATGTGAACATACCACTCATTGATGCTATTAAGCAAGTTCCAAAGTATGCAAAGGTGTTGAAGGACTTGTGTACCAATAAGCAAAGGCTCAAAGGTAATGAAGTGCTAAGTGTGGGGGAGAATGCTTCGGCAATCTTACAACACAAACTCCCACTTAAGTGCAAAGATCCCGGTAGTTTTGACATTCCCGTCACAATTGGTAACACAATATTTAACAAAGCTATGTTGGATTTAGGTGCATCCGTTAATGTTATGCCTGCATCAATGTATAATTCACTTGATCTTGGTCCTCTTAAAAAGGCTTAAATTGTATTGCAATTAGCCGATCGCTCTAATGTCTACCCAATGGGTATTGTTGAGGATGTTCTTGTGCAGGTTAATCAACTTGTATTTCCAGCTGACTTTTGTGTGTAAGACATGAATGAAGGGTCACCTCACTCGTCTCTTCCATTGCTACTTGGGCGTCCCTTCATGAAAACGGCGAAAACCATTATTGATGTGGACAAGGGAACGCTAACAATGGAGTTGATGGAGAAACAATACGTTTCAACATTTTCGAGACGATGAGATATCCTAGTGATGTCCAATCTTGTTTCTCCATTGATGTTATGGATACATTGGCACAAAAAATGTTTGAAATAAATGGTGATGACGCTTTGGAAATCGTGTTAACTACATCCATGGATAATGGTGTAGAGTGTGGTAATGAAGTCAAGGAAGCCCTTGGTGATCTTAATTCACTACAAGGATGCCCGGAAACTCATAATATCTATTTTATTTCTTTACCATGCAGTGATGAAAAGCTTGTACCTTCAATTGTTAAATCTCCAAAGTTAGAATTGAAACCTCTTCCCGGTCACCTAAAGTACTTGTACTTGGGTGATAATGAAGAGTTACCTGTGATTGTTTCTAATAAGCTTAGTGAATTACAGGAGCAAAAACTTCTAAGGGTTCTAAGGAAATACAAGACGGCCATAGGATGGACAATTGCCAATATCAAGGGTATAAGCCCTGTCGTTTGTATGCACAAGATACGTTTGGAGGACGATGCAAAGCCTACAAGGGAAGCGCAACGTCGTTTGAACCCTCCCATGATGGAAGTTGTGAAAAAGGAGATACTAAAGCTTTTGGAAGTGGGTGTGATCTACCCCATATCCGATAGTAAGTGGGTGAGCCCGGTACAAGTAGTGCCAAAGAAATCAGGTGTGACAATGGTGGAGAATGATAAGAACGAACTTGTCCCAACTCGTGTGCAAACCGGTTGGAGGGTTTGTATTGATTACAGGAAATTGAATTCCACCACTAGGAAAGATCATTTTCCATTGCCTTTTATTGATCAAATGCTTGAATGTTTAGCTGGACACTCTTACTATTGCTTCCTTGATGGCTATTCAGGTTACAATCGATTGTGATAGCGTCCTCTCTCTCGATTTAGTTTTAGGGTAAGGTGGATATTGACGAGGATCAAGAGAAAACCACTTTCACTTGTCCTTTCGGTACTTTTTCTTATAGAAGGATGCCTTTTGGCTTGGCAATGCTCCATCTACCTTTCAAAGGTGTATGGTAAGTATCTTTTCAGAATATGTTGAAAACATAATCGAAGTGTTCATGGACGATTTTAGTGTCTTTGGTGATTCATTTGACCTTTGCTTGAACAATTTGTCTCTAATCCTTGAACGATGTGTTGAAACAAACCTTGTGCTGAATTGGGAGAAGTGCCATTTTTATGGTAACTCATGGCATAGTTTTAGGCCATATAATATCTTCTAAAGGCTTGGAAGTTGATAAATCTAAGATAGACCTTATTCGTGCTTTAACCCCTCCCACTACGGTGAGGGAGATACGCTCTTTTCTTGGTCATGCAGGTTTTTATCGTAGATTTATCAAGGACTTTTCCAAGATAGCATCACCACTTTGCAACTTATTGCAAAAAGATGTGGTTTTTAACTTTGATGAAAAGTGTATGGCGGCATTCAATCGTTTAAAAGAACTTTTGATTTCAGCCCCTATCATTAAACCACCGGATTGGAGCAAGCCTTTTGAGCTCATGTGTGATGCAAGTGACTATGCGGTTGGTGCGGTGCTTGGGCAACGTGTGGGGAAGATTCCTCATGCTATTTATTATGCTTCTAGAACGTTAAATGAGGCCCAACAAAACTACACAACCACTGAAAAAGAGTTGTTAGCCATTGTTTTTGCTTTGGAAAAGTTTCTCTCTTATCTAATTGGTAAAAAAGTTGTTGTCTTTTCTGATCATGCAGCACTTAGGTACTTGCTAATGAAGAAAGAAGCGAAACCGAGGCTCATACGATGGATTTTACTCTTGCAAGAGTTTGATATTGAAATCAAGGACAAGAAAGGAATTGAGACCACCGTTGCGGATCACTTGAGCCGTCTTGCTGTGGACAAGGAAGCTATCCCATTGCGTGAAAGTTTCCCGGATGAGCAACTATTCTCAATTGCCTTTGGAGAACCATGGTATGCCGATATTGTCAATTACTTGGTATCTAAACAAATCCCAAAGAACTTGTCTCGTGCTGAGAGGGACAAACTTAAGAAGTTGGGGAACCAATACATATGGGATGATCCATACTTATGGAAACATTGTAGTGACCAAGTAATACGAAGGTGTGTTCCCGAATCTGAATTTAATTCTATCTTGTCTTTTTGTCACTCTTATGCTTGCGGAGGACATTTTGGGAGTAAGAGAACCGCTCACAAGGTACTTGAAAGCGGTTTCTATTGGCCAACCTTGTTTAAGGATGCACATATATTTTGTACAACTTGTGATAGGTGCCAAAGAACATTAATCTAGGTGCCCGAAATCAAATGCCACAAACTTTTATTCAATTTATTGAAGTTTTTGATGTATGGGGTATTGATTTTATGGGTCCTTTTGTCAACTCCCATGGGAATTTTTATATCTTACTTGCTGTTGATTATGTCTCTAAATGGGTGGAAGCTAAGGCCACCCCAACTAATGATTCTAAAGTGGTTTCAGATTTTGTGCAAGCTAATATCTTTGCAAGGTTTGGAATTCCAAGAGCCATAATTAGCGATGGGGGTTCTCACTTCAAAAACAGGATTTTACAAGGCTTGTTGAAGAAGTACAATGTGTCGCACAAGATTTCAACACCTTATCATCCCCAAACAAATGGACAAGCCGAGGTTTCTAACCGAGAGGTGAAGTCTATACTAGAGAAGACGGTGAACCCAACAAGGAAAGATTGGAGCATGCGACTTAATGATGCTTTGTGGGATTATAGAATCGCATACAAGACACCTATCGGGATGTCTCCCTTTAGGCTTGTGTATGGTAAACCTTGTCATTTACCCGTTGAAATTGAGCATAAGGCGTTTTGGGCTATTAAGCAATGCAATATGGAGATGGATGGGGCTGGAAGGCAAAGGAAGTTACAACTCCAAGATCTAGAGGAACTTCGCAATGATGCATTTGAAAGCTCACGCATTTATAAGGAAAAGACGAAAGCATTTCATGAGAACATGATTTCTAGGAAACAATTTTGCATTGGGCAAAAAGTGCTTTTGTTTAATTCTCGCTTGCATTTATTTACGGGTAAATTAAGGTCACGATGGATCGGACCTTTTATTGTTACTAATGTGTTTTCTCATGGTGCAGTGGAAATTCGTAGCATAGCTACATGAAAAGAACTTAAAGTTTATGAGAATTTCACTTCCGAAGTGGTGGAAGAAGTTAACTTTGTGGATGTACTCCCTCTGGAGGAGTCATAGAAAGCAAGGAGATAGTCAGGCTGACGACTGTAAACCAAGCGCTAAATGGGAGGCAACCCAAAGGATGAGTATTTCTTGTCTTGTATTTATTTCTTGTCATGTTTTTAGTTTTTTTTTTTTTTTTTTTTTTTTTTCCGCATATCATTATAGGATTTCCCACGTTGACTTACTTTGGACAATTCAATTTACATTGAGGACAATGTAAAGTTTAAGTATGGGGGAGTGGCTAAGCATTTGCATTGTAAAAATTTCAATTTTTTGTAAATTAGTGAATAAAAAACTCCAACTTATGGTTAGTTTAGAGTCACATAGTATACATGTCGCTAAGATTACATCGAGATTCTCATAAGAGTGACTGAACTTAGAGATGACAGAGAACATGATCAGGTTTCTTACTTGTATGAGAGTTAAAGTTGGATTTAACCATGCCAGTGGCAAATAAGGTGCAGACTGAATTCGGTATTAGAGTAGTGATCCCCTATAGTGGAGACTACCCATGTTACATTATGAGAGGCACCGACCTTCAATTCTTTGTACCTGTCTAAATATGTGCTTTTAGAGTGTGTGTCACCGTACGTAAATTCCGGGCAGAATGGTGAGCTGCCCAACCTCCCACCATAGAAGCATTATTTTGATCTATCGAGTGCTATTTTTATCAATCATGATGGTGACATCGAATTGCTAACTTACATACCACTTGTAATCTTGTTCGCAGTTAGCACCATCCACTTTATATCTCTCTACACCAACAGATCCATAGAAACACCATCATCATCAACAAGAGGAGCATCACAAATTTGAAGGAAAGTTGAAGACGTTCAAGGTTTACAGGCAACAATAAGAAATGAGCAGATTTCAGATTCAAGTAAAGCAACAAGACAAGGAGCAGAATTTTAACAAGTTGAAGACTATTGTACAAGAGCGAAGATTATCAAGGATGAGAGTTCGAGAAGTTTATGATATCAAGACATACAAGTTGTGAAGAATCAAGCGGTAAAGTACTTACACCATGGCCGTTGAGAAGTTTAGGTGCATTATTAGTTTTATTATTTTGTTTTGTTTTGTTTTGTTTTGTTTTGTTTTCATTTTGTATTTGTTTTATTTTTCTTGTCTCAAAAGAAAAAAAAAAAAAAAAAGAGACAAGAAAAATTTGTTGTATCATATTTTGGTTTGTTTTTCGTTTTGTTCTTTTAATAAAGCCAATGGAATGAAGAAATATCCATAATGAAGTTTCAAGCAACAAGGAATTAGAGAAAAGAGTTACATTGTCAAGATTCTACGAAGTTCAAGATTTCATCATCAAGAGTTGAAGACCGAAGACGAAGACGAAGATGAAGACAAGGATTGAAGACCGAAGACGTTTCTATGGATGCTGTGAGAGTGGTGCTAACTGCACGCCGAACGGATAACGAGGTAAGTAAGCATATTCCCACCTTCGTTAAGTGGTTGATTTCCTTTCTTAGAGATCTTCAGAAAAATGGGTTTTCAAAATGAATAAAAGATGTGGGTTTTCAAAACAATTCGGAGGGTTTTTGCCTTCCTACCATTCAAGGTGTCGCAGGATTCTCTCTTCACTCCTACCTGGACACATGTGTGACCCATAAAAAGCTATTTATTATTGAGAGAAACTTCATAAAACCCTTTCTTGTGAGGCAGAGTCGAGACTTTTGATCACTTCGAACCCGAATTTCTTTCGATAAGGGATGGTTATTTCTCTCTCAACTTTTAAGGATGAGATTGTGTTCATTTATGTGTCTAACTTCTTATGACTAGTTTGGAGAATCTCTATGTCTTCTTAGCGCATTGGATGCTATCATTTCGGAGAATTAGTAAGTTGGAAAAGTAGGTTTTGTGGGTTTATCTCTAGTGAGCCCTCACGAGACTATAACTCGTCCACTAGGGACACCTAGGGGTTTAAAGGTTTGTCATACGTGCTAAGTGTGACCGTAGCCTCGACGACACGGAGTTGTATGTATGTTTTAGAATTATTTTGTTTGATTTGTTCGAGGACTAGCAAAGTCTAAGTGTGGGGGAATTTGATAGGTGTTGTAAACACCTAGATTTATATCTATGGTTTATGCTTTCTTTGCGTGTTTTCTTGCAAATTATGTATCTTATGTTTGTTTTTGAGTTATTTAGGTATTTCGGAGTCATTGGAGCAAATAGAAGTGAAACTCGCTCAAAAGTTGGGTTTCTTCTTTTCATGTTGAAGAGAATGAAAAGACAAAGCCACTGGTGTAAGAATGATGTCACCACGACGTCATACGAGGAAGTTATGAGCGAAAGCTTTGATGAAGCCTGTCAGTTCCCCAGAACTGACAACACAAGAAGAGGAATTATACCGCCAGTCTTCCAGAACTGACAGCTGAAATGGAAAATGCTATCACCTAGGGTGTCCCTTATCCAATTCCGGGTGCCATGATAAATCTTATCATCTATTACTCATTCTTGAAACCGAGAATGGTCTTTCTTCATTACAATCCACCTTCGAGTTAGTGACAGAGATGGATGCGGAGATACAGAAGAAGCAAGAGTTGGTGGTGGTGATTGTATAGATATTATGATGAAACTCAGGTGGAATTAGTTGTGGGTGTTGCTGTGAAGAACATGGATCCGAAGAAAAGGGGTTTTGAGATGAAATTGAAGAATGAGATTACAGCAAATCAGGGTTCTGGTGGTGAATCAAGAGTTTCTGTTGAAAGATTCGAATCAATTAATGGAACTGGTGGTGAATGATTGAAGAATTGTTCCATGGGTTTGCTTCTGATCTAGGAACTAGGGTTTTTGTGGTGATTTTGGTTTGCATCTGACATTGAAGAAGAAGATGATGAGATTATAAATTGGTTTCTGAAGCTGGTTAGGGCATGAATAATTTGCTGTTCCAGATGGGCTGTAAGAAACAGGGAAGAGGATTGATGGGTTATCTGTCGAGTTCGAGTCTGTTGCTGGTGGATTTGAGAGATGGTGATAACTGAATAGAGTTAGGGTTGGTGTTGGTTTTCACTGTAGCAGAGGAGATTGCAGGTGGACTTGGTGTTGCTGTTGTTACATAGAAGCTTAAGGAAGCAGTGGACAATACTAAGATGGAGTAACAGTGTCAGGTGGTGATTGCAGCTCAAATGAAGGCAGTGATGTTGAATAAGTGCGGTTACAGATGGAAATATGTGGACTCAGTATGGAAGGTTGAGAGCAGATGGAGTTTGATCGTGGCATGAGAAGATTGTGATATTTGAGTCTGCAATGAGGTAGTCTGGTGGAATGTAGAAGCTGAGAAAGGGAAGCTGAACTGAAATGGTGCTAGGTTTTGGAGGTATTCGAGTAGCAGCTGTAGAATGGAAGAGCAAGAACAACAAAAAGTGGATGATGTTGACAGTGTAGCTGAGAAGAGCGGAGTTCCAGCTGATGGCATTGAAGATCCTTTACATTTGATACTTGTGATATGGGAGAATGTATGATGGAGTCCAGGTGAAGCAGCTGCAGTTACAGTCATGTCCATGGTGATGTTTATGAGGCTGCAGCTGGTAAGGGTTGTGATGATCAGAATGAAGCTGATGAATTGCAGGATGTGATGCAGAGAAACTAAGAAGAAGCTTCTATTTGGGGTTGAACTGGAAGACAGTGGGATTCCGTTCAAAAATGGAGATTGTGAAGGCTCAAGCTGTTGCAGGTGTTAGCCATGGTCACAATGGCTGTGACAGAAGTGCAAGAAATAATGTTGTCGCCGCAACGGTTTGATGTTGGTTGACATGATATGGGAGAATATTTGATGGTTGCAGCTTCAGGTGGTTATTGCTTCTGGGATTCGAGTTACAGGGTATGACGAAGAACTAATGCTGCTGAGAGGAGATTGAAGTTAAATCAAACAAAGAATAGGTTGTCTAGAATCTGAGCTGAGCATGTATTTGATTGCAGCTGTTGACCAGAGAGATGATGGTGTTTATTGTTAAGCGATCATCATGGAGCAAGACTCGAAATGGCTTTGGTGATACTAAATTGTGGAACTCAAGTTTAAATGGATGAACGCAGCTTGTGATGCAAGGGCTGAAAGCCAAGTTATTGCAGGTGAAGTTGATGCCATGGAACAATAGATGTATGTTTATGAAGGTATTGCAGCTGCAGGAGATAAAGTTGATTGTGTGCACCGAGTCAGGGAGAGAATGAAGGGAAGCTGAGATGATTCTGGTGGAGCTGAAGCTACAGAATGAGAAGCAGCTGATAGTTAAGATGAGGTTGCGAAGGATCTTAAAGCGAACTGAGAATGGATGGTTGTAATGAATTACAGACTAAAGTTGATACTATAGAGACTTGAAGCACAATGATAGTGCAGCAGAGGATATGGCCTGTGCAATGGCCTGGACTGACCAACTTGACCGAGTCAGATAGTTGAATTGGTAGTGACTCGCTTTGACTCAGTGAGTTTGACTGGACTGACTCGGTATGACCAGGGTGACCGGGTGGACTTTGCCGGTCACCTGAGATATTTTTATGATGCCGGATTCCGGCCAATTTCCGGCCTTAATACCAATTTTCCGACGACTACTTTTGGGACATATTTTCACATGGGTATTCTTCACATATGGGCTTGGTGGACATTTTATTATTGGACTTTGGGCTTTGAAGACCTAGTTTTGGAAAGATGAAAAGCTACAAAAGGAAAAAGTTTTCTACAACTTTTGGGGATCACGTATTATTCTTTGAACTTGGAGAGAGCCGCTTTTGTTTACGCTACTAGGGTTTGGTTTTGTTCATCTTCTTCTATTCAATTAATATTTTTATGATGAACTCCATAGCTATGAGTAGCTAAACACATATTATTGGTTATGGGATAAAGTTGATTTCTCAACATGTTATTTAAATCTATGAATTAGTTTTGTCTCAATACTTTATTGTTTATGATTCATTATTAATATTGTCATATGATTTGATTGTTTGTTTGGTTGAGTCCGGAATCAATCCAATTTACATTCATCTCTATTGCTATATTAGGGTTTTCAATACGAAATATTTGTTTATCCCTGATTCTAAGTAGCATAGTGTGGTTATTACTTGTAGTGATACATATTTATAATTGCCTATGAATCATAACCTTGGTTAAATTGAATTAGTGATTTTACACGTTTGATTGCCTTGATTAGTCTTATTCCATAGAACTTAGTGCTCTGAGGGAGTTAAACTTAATTGTGCTTTTACACTTTAGGTTGCTTTCTAGGAAGAATTCACATATGCATCTTTTAATGTGGTTGTGATGAAATCACGGAATTAGCGGGATATACTTGCGATCAAGGTATCCTAGGACTTTTAGTAAATGAGAGATTAAATTATCAATTCTAATCATTGATGAAAATACATGTTTGTGAATGATACTATCCCGTGACCAATATCTTCTCCTTATTGATTATTCAAATTATTTTATTGCTTTCAATTCCTTTTATTGCTTAGATAAAACAAAAATCCCCCCTTGGTTACTAAGAAACTGAAATTCTATAACAACAAAAGCCTCTCTGTGGGAACGAACTCTTTCTTATCACGTACTTCATTTATATTTAGTAGAGTGAGAAAGTGAAATTATTTTTGCTCGGCTGACAACCGATCAGCGAGTTCCAAGTTTGTTGGAGAGAGTTTGGACCCAATATGAACAGTTGAGAGATAATTAGGTCAAAATTATGAAAGAGTGTGGGAACGGATCCTTGCAAGCCTAAAGGTCAACCTTAGTCGATCAAGGTGGCATGCCCGTATCACCATACTTCCCGTATCTCAGTCCTGAGAGTTTTGGTATTTTCTGGTGCGCGTTTGAGCAGTATTTTGGATTTTCAGAAGAGTTTGATCTTGACTGTAACTTTCAATTTTGCTCGAATGAGCAAGTAGAACTTTGCTCATGCGACCGATATTTTGAGAATATTAAAATAATACTACCTCCGCTTTAGGAAAAGTGTTACTTTCAGTTTTTCATTTTAGCCTAAAAATAGGCCAAATTGAAAAAGTAAAAGTAACTCTTTTCCAGAAACGGAGGGAGTAATATTTTAATTTTTGACGTGAGAAGCCTAGTCGGTCATGTGACCATTTGACTTTTTGGCTTTTTCATGGTTTGAGCAATATTTGAGAAAATATTGAAAAACTAGGGTTTTCGCTCAAACGGTGGAGTTCCATGAGATGAAGGAAATAATAATATGAGAGAATAAGGGATTGTAAGGTGTGGGACCGGCCACGGCTAGGCGGCCCAGTCCCGTGACACCTTTCCCTAATTTTTTCACTATTCTTCATTATTTGATGGAAAGTATGGAGAATCTAAGAGTTTCACTCAAACGAGGGAGTTTGCTCAAATGAAGGAGTCTCCATTCCTATTAAAAAAAAGGATTCTCCATGAGATGAGGGAAATAAAATATTAAAATAAAATAAAATAGCGGAAGAGGGGGACTGGCCGGCCGGTGGGCATGGTCCCACGCCTCTAGTTTATTTTATTTAATATTATTTTCCTTCATAAGTTCCTCGTTCGTCCATATTTTTGAATGCTCGTTCGTGCGTTCGGGTGCTCGTTCGTGCATTATTATCAAGTACACTTGCACTATTTTCTCGGGGCTTACTCGGTGATGGCCCAGACGCCCGATTGTTGAATATTTATCACTAATCCATGAAATTCAGCTGAGAATCAGTCATGAAACGGAGCAATATAATTAATTGAGTATCTATTACTAATCCATATAATTCATCTAAGAATTCAGGGAACGGAGTAGTGAGATAAAATGGTTATCTATTACTAATCCATGGAATCCAGCTAAGGATCAGCCATAGAACGGAGTAATGAGATAGAATAGATTATTTTCTAGGAATTCAGTTGATGAATGACACGCTAGAATTAATCTATTTGCAGAATTGAGATATGGGATATTTGAAGCATCATACTCATTCTGAGGGGGTGTATAGTCAGGGAACAACGAGCAGCGTGACGTCCTGAAGGCGTTAAGCTCTCTAACAAACATTATGTCTAGGAACCTCCCAATCATTAAGAGATTCTATACAAGGTCTCTCTACGTAGTCAGGGAACAACAAGCAGTGTGACGTCCTGAAGGTGTTAAGCTCTCTAACAAACATTATGTCTAGGAACCACCCAATCATTTTGATTCTATGTAGAGGTGATGATAAAATGTGTGAAGCATCGAACGCTCAGCTGAGAGGCCTTTCGAGAAGCATATTCATCATAGCTCTGAGAGGAATGTTCGCTTAGTTAGAGATCGTGAAGCGGTTCACAGATCATAAAACATGAATCGTCGCATACATTCCTGAAGCCGGGTCAGAAACATGCAGTATCATGATTTTACGATTTTAGCATTTGTCGAAAATCCACCATCAACACCTTTATTCCATCAATATTTGCATAATGACATAAAAGGCTTAAATTTTGTAATCAAAAGTTCATTCTATCTTTTATCAATACTTTCATACCGACATATAATAGAGTTAACTTTTGAACAAATATGGGACAGTCAAGGTTCACGGACGTATACAACATATCCCATAAAATTTGCAATTTATAAAACCATAAAGATTAATACTGCAAAAAGCATCTTCCAAATAAACTTTAGAATTTAAATAAATAAATCTAAAAACATTGCAAGATGAAATCGTTGGCAATAGCTATGTGTACTCACAATAATGGCTATTCCAAACCCTAGTTATCCTTCTTAAAAACACAAGAATAAATTCTCATAAGAAGTTTCCTAGACATTATTACTACTCTTTGATAACTTCATACCTTTCAATGAATCCATCATAGAATGTGTCGCTGATTTCCTTGATTTTCTTGACCGTGGAAACCCCATGATCATGAGTTAGAACACTAACTTCATGATCAACAACACGAGCAAGTTGTCTAGCTTTAACGCATTCCACGATGAGTTTCTTCTGATTCTTTATCAAGATATGTTGATTAGTAAGGATTCTGGCCTGACCATCTAAGAGATGATTTATTTGCAGTTCAAGATTTGCAAACTAGACCTTTGAATCACCATGAAAACGAGTTAAATCCTTGACAGATTCATCAATCCAGGAGTTATGCTCTTTCCTTGCAAGCATCTTCTTCAGAACAAGTTCTTGAACCGAATCACGTCCTTGAGTGTCCTCCTCCATGTCAAGACTCACAATCTCTTGAGATTTTGAGGAGTTCTCCATATAAGTTTTTGTTAGAGATGGAATAACACAATATAGAACATATATATATATGTTTGTAAACATGAGAAGGAATCTCTCGTTATGGAAAACCTATGAACTCATATGAAGGGGACACATGCGTTCGTGGACCGGTCAAAGAAGATGAAAGAATTTTTTTTTAAAAAAATCCAACTAGAGAAAATACAATACTTGTTAATCATGGCTCAATAATTTAGAAAACTTCTTTTCAAATTAGAGTCCAAGATACGATCAGCAGGATCGAATAAAATTAACATAAAGACGCATAAAAACATACAACTATTCTTGAGACTCCCACATCATCATCCTTGCAACTCTCAAGATAGATATAAGGACGAAATTACCTGGATTCAGGTAAAGAAGTGAGAAGTATTCTCACTGTGAATTTTGGGAGATGAGTTGTACAAATCTTTTGTGCGTTTGTATCGAGTATTCCCCTTTTTCCAACGATTATAACTTATCCCAGGGAGATTAGTGATAAACCCTTTTAGAAGTCCATCGGAGGGATTTTTCTGAGGACTAAGTCTAGGACCTCTAGAGATCGGTTCCAGAGGTGAAGAGTTGAAGGATTTCCATTTTCTCGATTTAGACTTGCCAGAAATGTTCCTATATGTAGGATCAGAATATCGCATCATCAGTACCTCTGCGAAATCTTTATACAACACACTGCGAGAATATCACAGACTGGTTACAGAAATGACGCAACAGATGACGACAGCCTAAACACGAGAAAGATGTGGAGACCTAGCGATATTTAGGAGTGTTGCGAAGTTCAACACTTGCATACTTGCGAGAATATCGCAAGTCAGATCCGAAAATAAAGGACAACTTAGTTGTCATCCACTATGTAATACCCTATATAAAGAGCCGAACAGGCTTGAGAAAGAGAGAGATCTTTTTAGAGTGAAGAGAAAGTTTTGAGGAGAGAGTAAGTCTAGAGCAATAGTTGTATTCTTGATTTCATTTCCTCTTTGTAAAATTCTTTAACTCAATTAATAAAAAGTGTGATTGTTAATCTTAAAGATGGGTTGATTATTATGAATTCTTGTGAGGGATGTATTGTAGGATTTCCTGCAACTACATAATGGCGCTAGAAACAGGGATTGGCATATAAGGTTAAGGATTGTTATTAAGATTGTTCAAATCAAGAAAATGATGAAACAGATCGATAAATCAGTTAAGGAAGAGAGAATTAAAATCATGGAATGCAACAAAAGGCTGGAGTGTAGTTTGATTACAAAAACAATGATTAATAAATTCCATGAGAACATCAAAGGGAGAATACATAAACGATATTTTGAGGGAAAGAAAATCATGACGGTAGAGAAGGTATCACCCTTGAAAGATTGGGAAAAACAGAAAATTACATTCACAGCAGCAGAAATACCAAGAGAAAATGTAAGCCACACATCTCCATTGGTAATCACAGTAACCACACGGAAAGAAATGGGGAAATCAGCAAAAACTGTGGAAGAATGGGCGGTAAACAGAACTTTGGTGGATACAGGGAGTTCGGTGGATATAATGTTTTACCATGCGTACAAAGGAATGGGGTACAAAGATGAAGAGATGTCTCTTTCAACATATCATATTCATGGTTTTGGAAAATCTACAATAAAACCAAAAGGGGAGATAGAGATGCGAATTCTGCTAGGAGAGATTGAAACACGAGTGACACTATGTGTGGTGGATATGGAATCACGGCCATGGAAACACGCAATCAAAGCCGTAGCGTCAACATTACATCAATGCATTAAATTTCCTATGCCGAGTGGGATTGGTGAAATTAGAGGGGATGTTGATAAAGCGAAATTATGTTATCAAATTGAAGTGAAGTAGTATGAAGGACGTGCAAAGAAGCGAAAACATCGCAGAAAAATGGCGAAGGAGGCAAAGAAAGAAGAAGAATTTAGAACTTACATGATAAGAGGAGAGGAAGGAAAAGGAATACCCAGCGAAATTTCGGAAGAAGGGAATGAACTTGCGAAGGAGATAAAAGAGCCAACACCTATGGGAGAACCTGAGGCCAGTTACACCGCGGCGGAACCAACAAAGGAAGTGAATGTTGGAACCGAAGAAGAACCCAAAATACTAAAAATTGGGACTAAGATGGAGGCAGATGAAGAACAAAGAACTATTGGTCTGCTGCGAGATTATAAAGATATTTTCGCGTGGAACATGGATAAGATGCCTGGAATAGATCCGTCTGTGGCGTGTCATAGGTTGGAGATTAACAAAAATGCGAGGCCATTCAAACAAAGAATCAGAAAAATCGCAACAACGTATCATCCCCAAATAGAAGAAGAATTGCAGAAGATGCTTGATGCAGGAATTATAAGACAAGCAAAATATCCGGAGTGGATAGTAAACATGGTTGTGGTTCCAAAGAAGAAAAAGGGGATAAGAATTTGTATAAACTTTACTGATCTAAATAAAGCTTGTCCGAAAGATAGTTTTCCGTTACCAGATATTCCACAAATGGTCGAATCAGCAGCAGGAAATGATAGAATATCTTCTCTAGACGGATATAAAGGCTACAATCAAATCCCTCTCGCTGAAGAAGATCAGGAGCATACTACCTTTTTCGCTCCAAGAGGGTTATATTGTTATACAAAAATGACATTTGGTTCGAAATGCTGGAGCTACATACCAAAGGATGGTAGAGAAGGTGTTTGCGAATTGGATACACAAAACGTTAGAGGTGTATGTGGATGATATGTTAATAAAAAGTAAAAAAGCAAAAGATCATGTTCAAGATCTGAGGGAAATTTTTGAACAAATGAGGCATTTTAACATCAAAGTGAATCCAGAAAAGTGTATCTTTGGGGTTGCGTCAGGAAAATTTTTAGGTTACATTGTATCAAAAGAAGGAATACAAGTTGATCCAGAGAAAGTGCGAGCCAACACCTGCGACGGTAAAAGATGTACAAAAGTTAAATGGGCTCTTAGCTTCGTTAGAAAGGTTCATTTCGCGATCATCAGACAAATGTAAACATTTTTTCAACATACTCAAAAAAGGGACGAAGTTTAGATGGACATATGAATGCGAGAAATCTTTTCAAGGAATAAAAGAACATCTGACGAATATAACTATTTCGCAAAAAGCAGAACCAGGAGAAGAATTGTTAATCTATCTTGCGACAACTTCGCACGCATTAAGTGTTGTGTTATTACAAGTAGATGCAGGTGTTGAAAAACCAATTTATTACATCAACAAAACCTTCAATGCCGCAGAGAAAAATTATTCAAAAATTGAAAAACTAATTTTGGCATTAGTTTATGCAGCATTTAAACTTCACATATATTTTCAGGTACATGAGATAAGGGTGTTGACAAAGGTACCAATTGAGTCAGTAATGAAGAATTCAAAAAGATCAGGAAGAGTTGAGAGATGGAACGCGCAAATAGGACATTTCAAAATCAAATATGAAATATTATCTTCACCCAAATCACAAGTTGTTGCAGACTTCTTAGCAGAATTTCCTCTAGAAGATGATGAAGCCGTGGAAGAAATGATGGATGTAGAAGAAGAACATGGGAATCCAAGAGATCTATTAACAGAGCCAAATATATGGGAAATATTGGTGGATGGATCATCAAATGGGGAAGGTAACGGAGTTGGAATTGTTTTGATTTCGCCAGAGGGCACCAAAATGGCTTTTTCCTTTCGATTGGAGTTTACATCCACCAATAATGAAACAGAATATAAAGTTGTGATACATGCCCTGAAGTTCGCAATAGAAATGAAGTTGGAAAATGTGAGAATCACCAGTGTATCACAGCTAGTCATTCGTCAAATAAAAGGAGAATACACTACAAATGAATCATCCATGAAGAAATACAAGAAACTTGTTGAAAAATTTTCAGCGAGAATCCCAAGAATAAAATGGAGACATATATCAAGAAAAGATAACAGACTCGCAGATGCTTTTGCTTTTATCTCAAGTATGATGACAGACCCAACTGCGAGATGCATAAAGATACAGACACTTCTATCACCATCAATCAATAAAGAAGAAGAAGAACAGGTAGATGTAATGATAATAGAAAATGGAGAACAAATACCCAATATCGAAGATTGGAGAGTAGAACTTCATGCATATCTGATGAAAGGAGAAACACCAAGGAATAGATTGGAGGCACACAAATTAAAAAGTCGTGCGAAAAATTATGAACTAAGAGATGGGGTATTGTACCGGAGATCCTTTAACGGACCCTCACTCAGATGTTTGACACGAAAAGAAGGAGAAGAAGTGTTAAAAGCGTTACATTGTGGGGATACTGGCAATCACAGCGGCGGAAGATCTTTGACATACAAAGCAAAAATGCAAGGTTATTACTGGCCATATATGCATGAAGATGCGAAACAAGTATCAAGACGTTGCGAAGATTTTCAGAGGCACGGAAAGAAAATACATGCACCTGGAGCACCATTAACATCCTCAACAAGTGTATGGCCTTTCGGAAAATGGGGTTTAGACATTGTGGGACCGTTTTACCGGGATCTGGGCAAAGAAGATATCTGATTATCGCTACAGATTATTTCACAAAATGGGCAGAAGTAAAGGCAGTACAACACATTCGCGACAAAGACATTTTTACATTCATATTTGAGAATATCATATGCAGATTTGGAATTCCCGCGCAATTGGTATCTGATAATGGGAAACAGTTTGAATGACAGAATATAGAACTATTACTTAATGCATTTAAAATAAAATGTGGGAAATCAACTCCTTTATATCCGCAGGCCAATATACAGGCAGAAGCAACAAATAAGACAATCGCAGATATATTGAAGAACAAATTAGAAGGGCATAATAGAGCATGGTGTGAACAGGTGCATAATGCAGTATGGGCTTACAACACAACCAGGCGAGAAGCCACTGGAATGTCACCTTTCTGTTTAACATATGGGGTTGAGGCTGTGTTACCAACAGAAGTTATTATTCCCATAACAAAGAGAGAAGCTTGGGAGAAAAATCTTAGCGCGGGTATGATTTTAACCAAGCTAGATGAATTAGAACAAAAAAGAGAAAGGGATTTACAGCATATGGAAAACTACCAGCGAAGATTAGCCAGAGAATATAATAAACATGTTAAAACACGCGAGTTTCAACCAGGTGACTTAGTGCTGCGAGAAACACCAATATATCAGCGAGAAAATGGTGGAAAACTAGCAAGAAAATGGGATGGACCTTATTTCATTAAGGATATAGTTGGAACAGGGGCATACAGATTGATGGATCCTGAGGGTAAAGATGTGGGTCATAGACTTGATAGACCATGGAACAGATTATACTTAAAGAGATATTACCCATAAGAGGTTTTGGGAAGAGTAGACTGCGAAATGATGTATGATTGAAACAAAATGAATCTATGTGAAGATCTTATGAAAGAATAATTGCGAGATTATACATATACAAAAAATGAAAGAAGATGCGAAATTTTCGCAGAAATAATGACAAGAGATAATTAAAGATTAATGACATACTAGAAAGGGGCGAACCTACTATGGCGTACACCCTAGTTCGCGAAATCAAAATTTTGCAAGAGGCAAATGTAAGACCTAAAGTGCGTCATAGAAGGGGGTACCTGTTGCATGGCTCAGCGAAAAGGTTACAATGCCCCTGGAACCTGAGTCATGGAGATTTGGGGTCAATAAAGCCCATCCAGGAGAGGTACCTTGGATTTTCAACCTAAGCTTATGACTTAGGTTGGACGACCGAGGGTCTCTTCTAAGGAGTGCGGCATCTGATCAAGGCGCCGAGGTACACGGTTGAGCCAAGAGTGCCTTGGGAATTTGAAGTGTCTCAGCCATTCTTGGCAAGTCTTGACGTATGCTGCACTCGACCCGAAGAAAACCCCACTTAGGGTGCAGTCTCGTAACCATAAACCCTATAGGTAAAAGGGATAAGAGTCTGCGAAAACAACTGGTTGTTGTTAAGATCGGATGGGAGGAGCCAACCTTGTATGGTAGAGGTACGCCTCCTTGAAGGGGCAACCAGGGGGAAGATAAGGGCGACACCTTCCATTAGGGAGCTGATAAGTGTCTTAAGACGCAAATGTCATGAGGCTTTATTTTCGCAAGAAAATTTAGGCTTGTCATATTTGTGCGACAATCCTGAAGAGGCAATAATACAAAAGAGAAAGATAAGACGAGATCAATGGGTCAATACATGAAAGTGTAAAGACGTCCTGCAATTTCGTCGCAAGACGGCATTGTCATGGGGCTTTATGTTCGCAAGAATATTTAGGCATGTCATATTGTCGCATGAAAAATATCCTGCAGAGGCAATAATACTAGAGAAATGATAAGACAAGATCAATGGGTCATTACATGAAAGTGTAAAGACGTCCTGCGATTTTGTCGCAATGACAAGAGGTGGCAAAATAAGACCTTTAACTAGGAAGGCAAAATAAGACCACATGATGAAACAAAAAATTTATACGAATTAACTATTACTTGTGCAGATCATTCATCGCAAGAAATATAATGAAAGGCAGTATGGGAATTATTAAACAAAAAGCATTATCTTTCTTGCTAATAAGCATAATAATAAAAGAGTAAATACACTTCAAAGTTGATTGAAGTACACCATTTGCAAGAAGTTATAAAGATGAAACAACCAAAAGAAGTAAAATTACATAAGAAGTTCAAACTTCAATGTTAATTTTGCTAGGAGAAGATGAAATATTTTCATCAATTTTTTCGCTTTAAGGAGATAATGGACGTTCTTCGCCAGTTTTCTCACTCTCGCCAGCTTTTTCACTTTCGGCAGTCCTTCCTTCATTCTGATTTACTCTAGTCTCTCCTTCATTTGGGTTATCATCAACAGTTGCATCATTAGGAGGAATTTCTTCTTCATTTACGAGATCATCGCCACTTTCATAATAATAATTATTATCAGGAGAACAAGGAACTTCATCGTCGTCTACTTCCAAAGGTTGGACAGATATAGGAGGAAGAGATTTGGATAATAAGATATCATTCACAAGAACTTCAGCCCTGAGATGAACTTGGCGAAGGAGTGCTTTCTGATGATTCCTACTTTGTATATCTTTGAAATAAACAAGATAATCAAATCTTCTTTCTGCCCGATCGCGAGAACAAGCAAGGGTAGAGGCAAGTAATACATTATCTTTGCGAATTTTGGCATATTTAGATTCCAAAACAGAAATGGAGGAATGAAGATTTTTCTCAAATTTTGCGAAAACAAAAAATACAGAAAGTTAGTCAGACGAAGAATTTGTAAGGAAGATATCATAAAAAGACTAAACAAAGAAAAAATGGTTGAGGCAGTCAAATTTTATGACTACCTTCCTTTTGCGAGATAATATATTGGGTTAAAGCCATGCAACTATTCTCCAAGTGGTCCATTGCATCGTCAAACTTATCTCCAACTAAACCTTTCAGGCGAGATCGAAGATTCTTTTCGTTAGAAATAAGTAAGGTGTTTTCCTTCACAAGAGCAGTGTAGGATTCTTCAAGCTTGGAATATTGATCTTTGAGTTGACTTGCCTTTACACTTAAAGTTATTCTACCCTGAATAAGTTTATCTCTCTCAGCAGTAGATGATTCTGTTACTTCTTTAAGTTTATTTCTCAATGAGCAGAGAGATTGTTCTTGATCGTTACATACTTTTTGGCAAATGTTAAGTTGTTGTGAAGAGATCGCCACCTTATTCAAAAGATTTCGCTTCTCTTGAGATAGAGTCTTATTCTCATCTGACAAAGTTTCCAACTCCAAATTAGCTTTAGTCAAAGCATAAGTGAGGCGAGATAATTCATTACTTAACAAGTTTTTCTTCTGAATTAATTGAGTATTCTCCTTGGTAAGGTTATCTATTTGATCGACAGAGTATGTATGAAGGTTATCTAATTGGTTATATTGATCCATCCAAGCATCTCTATTTACACGGGCTTCCTCAGCGACGGATTCAAGATGATATATCTCCATTACTCGTTTTTGGTGTAAAACTTAAAGGGCGAACAATTGATCTTAAAAAAAAAATGGGGGGAAAGATAAGAAAATTGTACCTTTTAATTCTTCGTTCTTCTTGCGAAGCTTGTCACAATCTAGTGAGACATTCTGAAGCTTTTGATTTTCAAGATGAAGAGTGTCACATTTCAAGGTCATGGCTTGGAGATTCTCTTTTAAAGTTTCAACTTCTTTCTCAAAGGATGTTTGCGAAATCATTCTGTCAGAGACAAAATACTTACTCAAAATTTCGCAGAAACCAGATTTGATAGGATCAACGGAAGATTTCTTGACATCAGCTAATACATCTGATAAAACCTTGAAAGCAATATCTAATCCTTCCAAGGTTTCTTTAGTAAAAGGGAGAGATTCGGATGAAGAAGTGGTGATGAAAGAAGGTTGAAGAGTTGAATCATACTTTGCCATAGATGCGTCATTCGAAGATGAAATTTGATGAAGATTAATGAATGGGGTTGAGGCAGTGTCAAGAGAAGAGGTATTGATAGCAGAAGAAGAGAAGGGTTCATTCGCAGCAGGGTTATCACCAGGAATTTCAACTACAGAAAGATCAGTTACAGGGGAGAATTCTGTGGCGATACCTTCATGAACAGGAAGTAAGGAGTCAGCTTGCGAAGATATCGTAGTAAAAGTTGAAGGCTTAAACATAGGAAATGGGACAGAAGTTTCAACATTTTAAGGTGGCGAGGTTTTTTGCGGGGCTTATCGACATTTTCATCACCCTGCGAATCACAATTCAAATAAGAAACAGAGGCAACAATATTGTTATTAAAAGAATAGTGTTTCTTAATACCTTGCTATTCGCAGGCTTCCTTTTGTTTACGGTGACCTTTTGCTGAAAACTCTTGGGAACATTAGGGTTTAGAACCGTAAACTTGGTACTAGAAGTGTTTTTGCTGAAACAGAAATAGTATGGGAATTATACGAAGATGAACAAAATCAAATAAGACAATTTCAGTAGAGATCAATTTCAGAAAGATCAGTTTCAGCAAAGTCGACAAATCTTGATGGCTCCATAAGAACAGTAGCAGAAAGATGAATTTATAAAAAGTTGCAGACGACAAAAAGATTTATAGAGAATGTGGAGATGAAGAAGACGAAGTAAAAGAAAGAAAATATTTTTATAATAAATCTCTTCTTAAATAGACAAAAAAGTGATGACCGGTTAGCATTTAATGTGCCGGTGGATAGGGGAATATTTAACACGTGTAAGCGGTTATGCTTAATTCATGGAATCTTGTCGGTAGAAAGTTTAAGGAAAGAAATGGACAGTTGCGGCAATTTGAAACATTAATTCTCATGACATTCTCTCCTTCGCAGAGAAGACATGAGAAGAGGCAAGATGTAGGATCAGAATATCGCAACATCAGTACCTTTGCGAAATCTTTATACAACACACTGCGAGAATATCGCAGACTGGTTACAGAAATGACGCAACAGATGACGACAGCCTAAACACGATAAAGATGTGGAGACCTAGCGAGATTTAAGAGTGTTGCGAAGTTCAACACTTGCATACTTGCGAGAATATCGCAAGTCAGATCCGAAAATAAAGGACAAATTTTAGTTGTCATCCACTATGTAATACCCTATATAAAGAGCCGAACAGGCTTGAGAAAGAGAGAGATCTTTTTAGAGTGAAGAGAAAGTTTTGAGGAGAGAGAAAGTCTAGAGCAATAGTTGTATTCTTGATTTCATTTCCTCTTTGTAAAATTCTTTTAACTCAATTAATAAAAAGTGTGATTGTTAATCTTAAAGATGGGTTGATTATTATGAATTCTTGTGAGGGATGTATTGTAGGATTTCCTGCAACTACACTATAAGTACAGGGAAAGTGTTCATTTGTGGCACAAGAGTTTATACCATTAAGAGGAACTTGCAACCTGTGACGATTTCTTGAAAAGAGATCATTCTTATAAGAATTCTGGTTTTCTGTATGAAGGAAATTCACTGTAGATGTTGTCAGACGATTTACTCCATTAACAGTATAAAGAAGCAAATTATGAAGATCTGAGATTTGTTTCTTTCTAGCAAAAAAATGAAGAGCAAAGTGATTCTTTTTCCCACTGAAGGAACAACATCGTGGATTAGAAACATAATTGCCTTGACTCATAACCTTTTTCGGCACATGCGAATTTCGCAAGTGATTCACAGTGGGTAATTCCTTGGAGGGAATTTTCTTCAAGCTGGGTAAAACCTTGTGAGTATCAGAAGAAGGTACAGAGGATGACTTACTCATCAAAACAGAGTTTTCTTTTTTCAAGGTGTTACACTGTTCTTGGGCACATCGAAGAGATGCAACAAGTTTCTCTTTTTAAACACGATGACTGTTTATTTCTGATGAATGAGCCTTGATTAAACGTTCTTCTCTAATTGAGTCATCTCTAACACTATCTTCAAGCATACTAATCTTTTCACGCTGTAGAGTAGTTTCTTGAATCAATTTTTCATATTGTTAGAGAGAGATTCAATAAAGCAATAGAGTTCACGTTCTCTTTCAAGAGATTTCTCGAATTCATCAATGAGCTGATCATTCTTCTCTTCAAGAGTCTTGATTTTAGAACCTTGGAAATCAATGATATCAGTTGTTAGAGCATTGCTCGGTCGAACTCGCAAGCATTGCTATCTCAAGCTTGTTTGTCAAGTTTAGTTGCAAAACTATAAGTCTTGATTTCTAGTCTACTTATAGCTAAGTCTAGGATTAGGATATTAAGTGTAGTTGAGCTTTAGACTCCACGGAGTTCATCAAATGAAGACGAAGAACTACTCAAGGAACTTGTGGAACTTCATCGACAAAAGTTATGTGGAGACTTGAACTTATCTATCACTCAAAAGTCTATTTATTTTATCTCCTATTTTGAGACAAAATTCGTATTGCTATATAGACTTCAATTATACACATTTGCTATTTCGAGCCGAGTTTATCTCTGTAGATGGTGGATTTTCAACAAAGGTTAAAACCGTAAAATCATGAGGCATGTTTTTGACACGGCTTTCAGGCATGCAACGATTCATATTTTACGAAGCCATGATGAATATGTTTTCGAAAAGCCTCCACTAGCTGAGCGTTCGATCCCTGGCATTTAGTCGTGACCTCTATGCAGAATAACGTATTTGGGCGGTTCTCCGTAGATTGAGAGCTTAACGCCTTCAGGACGTCGGTGACACTCACTGTTCCCTGACTGCAGGAGAGAAACCCACCTCCACATAGAAGAATAGTTGGGCGGCGGACGCCTTCAGGACGTCGGTGACACTCACCGTTCCCTGACTATGTGGAGAGACCGTGTATAGATTCGGGCGGTTCTCCGTATATTGAGAGCACTAACGCCTTCAGGTCGTAAACAACACCGTGACTCCCTGACTATGCACCATTCAAAATAGATGTGACGCTTTAACTGGCTAATATCTTTTCTGCAATAGATTAATTCTGCCGCGACATTCACCACTGAATTCCCAGAATAATCTGTTATTGATCCTATTCCATGGTCGAATCCACGGCCTAATCCCATGGAATAGCAATAACAATTGCTCATATTCCATGGTCGAATCAACTGCCTGATCCCATGGAATGACAATAACAATTTCTCTGATTCCATGATCGAATCCACGACTTGATCTCATAGAATGGCAATAAACTACTACATTATCTCATTATTCCGATTTCATGATCGAATCCACAGTTGATCTCATGAAATGGTGATAGATAATTTTAATTACTTCGATTTTATGGTCGCATCCACGATCCCATATGATGGTAATGCTTGATTTATTATTCTGAATTCATAGTCGAATCCACAGCTGATCCTATGAATTAATAATAAACAACTATTCATTTTTATTACTCAGTTTCATGAATTATTCTCCACTGAATTTCATAAATTAGTAATAAATACTCAATAACCGGGCATCTGGATCATCACTGAGTAAGCCCCATAAAAATGGTGCAAGTGTATTCGACAATAATGCACGAGTGAGCACCCGGACGCACGAACGAGCATCCAAAAAATATGAAATAATGAGGAATCCTACGCAAAACAGGAGAAAACAATAAATATTAATAAAATAATAAGAGGCGCCCAGGGCCGGGCCCACCAGCCGGCCGGCCGTGCCCTAGCCATGGTCGGTCCATGCCTCTTCCATTATTTTCCTTATTTTTGTTATTTCATGAACTCATGAAAACTCCTTGGTTTTAGCAACTTTCCTTGTTTTTGCAAAAACTCATGAATCCTCCATAACTTCATGGATTCATGAAATAATGTTATAAAATAAGGAAAGGTGTGCGGGATCGGGCAACCTAGCCGGCCGGCCATGCCCGAGCCGTGGTCGATCCCACACCTCACAATCCTAAGCTTTTATAATTATTATTCCCTAATCTCATGAAACTCCTTTGTTTCAACAAAAACTCATGAATTCTCCATAACTTCAAGGATTCATGAAAAATAATATTATAAAATAGGGAAAGGTGTGCGGGACCGAGCAATATAGCCGGCCGACCATGCCCTAGCCGTGGCCGGTCCCACACCTTGCAATCCCTAGTCTTTTATAATTATTATTTTCCTAAATTCATGAAACTCCTTGGTTTGAGCAAAAATCATGATTTCGTCATAACTTCTCAAATTTTGCTCAAATCATGAAAAACCAAAAGCCAACAGGTCACACGACCGGCTAGCCTCTCACGGCAATTTTAAATGTTAAAATACACTTATTTTAATATTTACAAAATATTGATCAATTGAGCATACATACTCATTCCAACAAAAATCAAGAATTTCATTCAAGATGAAACTCTTCTGAAAATTCACAACATTGCTCGTACGCACATCAGAAAATACTAAAACTCTTAGTACGGAGACACGGGTACCACGGAAACACGTGCATGACTTCATGACCGACCAGAGTCATCCTTAGGGCTTGCATAAATCCGGTCCCACACGTTTTCATAATTCTGACCTAATTTGCTCAATTGCTCGTATTGGGCCCAAACTATCTCCAACCAACCTGGGGATTGCTCAAATGGCAAACAACTGGTCACATGACCACCAAGAGCCGGTCCCATGCTCTCTTGGTCGGTCCCCATCTTTCATACCTAGGTTTTATTACCTAATGCTGAACCCAGCAATATTTCAGTAAATGATGAAACCAACATTTAATCATCATTCTTTCACCAATCCTCAAACTGAGAACCCTGGTGCATGCTCACTCGAGCACCGAGCACCACATGGACGCCCGTCATCCCATGTGGTCGGTCCCTCTATCACTCATGACCTATTTTCAGCGATTCATCAACAATGATCTGAAATTAAGGTTTTGAATTAATGCTCCACGAATCATCACTCTGAGCACGATTCAAACACTAATGAATTTATGATGGATTCAGCAACCAACATCTGAATTAATCATATAATATTTGGTAGCTTACTAATATTTTAATATTTTATTGGGTCACATCACCAATAAATGTTTCGTCGAATCGAGCAATACTTGCTCAGTTGCTCAAATATTGATCCATCTATCAATATTTGGTAATTTATCAGTAATTTGTCGAATTGAGCAATACTTACTCAATTGCACGACAAATTATCAACATTCAGTAATTTTCCGAATTGAGCGATACTTGCTCAATTGTACGTCAAATCATCAACATTCTTTATTTTGTAGAATTGAGCAATACTTGCTCAATTGCTCGTCAAATTCTCGATATTCAGTAATTCATCGAATTGAGCAATACTTGCTCAGTTGCTCGAATATTGATCCAACTATCAATATTAATTTATCAGTATTTGCTCGAATCGAGCAATACTTGCTCAGTTGCTCGAATAATCCACATATATTCAGTAACTCATCAATATTCAACAACTCGTCGAATTTACAATATTTGCTCAGACGAACAACATTAACATTCATGAATCGCTGAGCATTTGTCAAACATGATCGATTCAAATGTAAACTCATTATCTAATCAGTCAACAACTAACAAACTAAATAATCACTAGCTATCGGAATCGTCATGCGTAACTACTCTCAGACTCCACGATTCGTTGATTCCACACATCCACAATCCTTGATCATCATTGATTCCACACAATTATCAGCTTCCCTCCTACAGATCAACCCATCTCCCTCTTTGCGGCCTAATTGACTCTAGAACGACCATTGACTTGGTTTATGGCAGAGTCCTACAGATTGATCTCTCGAATCTAAGCACTCCCTTTGCAGTGCATCTGTGTGAGGTTGAGCAGTTTGCTTGGTTCGAGGAGTCTCGACACGCTCGTCTCTTCATTTCCCCAAAAACCAAAAAACCGTTTTTTCCCCATCCACAAAGTTGGCGACCACAAATGGGAGATTAATCTCTCGGTTGCAATCTCTCATTTTCACAAAATGGTTGATCTTAGGTCGGTTCGATTACCAATCCTAACCCAAACAATGCTAGCACTAGCAACAGCGGTGGTACTCCAGAAACCGTTCCTGCTTCCAACAGTGGTGGTGACGCTACTCCTCCTCACACTAATGTTGAAAATCATCCTCTCTTTGGTCGACATCCTGAGGAACTCAGAGAAAATCCACCCACCATCGCTGATCTCATGAAGATTCGGGAAGTGCTCGCTAAAAATCAAACCGATATGGTCATTACTCGAAGGAATTATGTAACCATCTCAAAACTCTCACCGACAAGATGTCGACAAAACTCGGGAGAAAGGAAAAGACAAGGAAACATCTCCACTCTGGATCCGAAGTTATTCTGTCCCCGACGATGACGAAACCCGCAAAGCTCGAACCCGAACTCGCTAGTTTCATCACTCGTGAAGATCTGGAACGTTTTATGGAGAGCCAAGGAAAGGGCCATGCACCATCAGTCCATCGTCATCAGCCTCCATATCCTGCTGCTACGCAAAGAATCCCTCTTCCAAAGGGTTACGTTTCTCCAACTTTCACACTCTACAATGGAACGGGGAATGCTCGAGAACATGTTTCTCGATTCCTAGAAGCATTAGGAGAGCATGAACACAACCATGTCGTCCGTTTGAAGGAGTTTTCAAAATCCTTGACGGGTCGAGCATATACTTGGTACAACAACATCGCACCAGGAAGCATAGCTAATTGGGGAGAAATGATTAATGCTTTCTACAGGAAGTACTTCTTTGTTTCTGAGCAAGTTACTCTTTCCGACTTAGGAAGGATGGCTCAGAAGAATGCTGAAAATCCGAATGATTACGTGAAGAGGTTCAGGGTTCAAGCCTCGGATTGCCATGATACCAACGTTACTGAACAATAACTAGTGGATTTGTGCATCAATGGGATGATCCCAGTCTACAGATATTTGCTGGAAAATATTCGTTTTCAGACCTTCTCAGAACTTCATGAAGCGGCCAAGCGATCAGCAACTACCGCTCCTGCCTTGCTAGAAAGAACGAAAACCGTCAAAGTAGAGAAATCGAAAGACACTCGAAGCAACACTGCCAGATGACTAATCAACAAGCAGTATAGTGTCGAAACTTCCATGAATGTTGCTGAAGGGAGCAAAAGAAAAGTTGAAGCACAACCATATAAGAATGCTCATCTAGGGTATAATCCCTCAAAAGCGCAAAGGAAAGATGGTCAAGCCAGGAATGCACAATCGCCTACTCAACATCAACAGAACTATCAAGATGCACCTGACTTCCCCTTTTCTATTGAAGAAGTGATCGAACTATTGGAAGTCTGGATCCAAGACGGGGCGATCAAATTACCTCCCGTCAAAAAGGAACCAACTGAGGAACAGATGGAAAATGCACGCTACTGCCATTTCCATAGGTATGTCAGTCATCCGACAAGTGATTGCGAAACCCCAAGCGTATATTCAAAGAAAAGGCTGACTCAGGGGAACTGAGGACTGAAAGAGTGCACAGAAATCCTCTCCCAATCAGAACATTCGCACCCTCCGAGAAGCCGGTCAAGGAAGCAGTTCAATCCTTAATTGAGTATGTCTGCGAGTTGATGTACTTGTCAAAGGCCCAAAGAGATGATATGTTTGCTGCACTGAACCATATCATGTCAGGCAAACGGCTAACAATTTAGGAGACACTCTCTGAACCGCCAGTAACAGACAAGGAGATATACGACTGGGGACTTCTCACCATGGTCTATCTCAAAGTAAATGAATTCAAGCGAGCATTGGTCGACGTTGGCACTATTGTTAACATCATCCCTTTGAAAACCCTCAGAGCCGCTGGCATCACTCGACAAGAAGCAAATCATGCTCCTATCTCAGTCAGAGACCATGGGGGAATCTCCAGGGATACTTACGGTTACATCATTCTCAACATAAGAAATGGTTCAACCTGGACAGAAACTAAATTCTTCATAATTAAGGAAAATCCAGGACATGACATGATTCTTGGGCGAGCATGGATTAATGATGGAAGAGTTGCTGCGATATCTTCATCTTCAGTTGCACAATTCTCCATCGAAGAAAGCTCTGACTCGGAAAATAATCAACCTTTCGAGCATTTGGGAAAAGCCGAAGCCTTGATGGAACTCACACAAAAACCCGAAGAAAGCGCACATGAATTTTTCAAAAGGTTCCGCACTCAGGCAAGTATTATTCCCCATGATGCATATGTATTACCAACTTTAAAATATGCTACCCTAGTCCGGGGACTCGATCCTGCTCAAAACCTAGCTATCACCAAACGCTATGAGTTGTTAGTCTCACCTCAGCAATACTTCACCAAATGGTTAGACGCAGATCCTCTCCAAGTCTATCATCTCACTAACACGGTCATTGCTAGGATAATGACTGAGTTTCACAATCAATATCCTAAATACTCTCCTTTGCACGAGTGTCCACATGTGCCGCAGAATTGGAAAGCTCCACCAACATGGAATCCCACTATGCGAGGAATTCCGAACCAGCAGAAGATATTCAAGGCACGAGTAACCAAGCCTAAAAAATTTCATGAAGGAGATTTGGTTCTTAAGGAAACCAGACGCAATTTGCATTCCATGAAGAGTTCTAACTGGGAAGGACCTTTTATGATTGCTAAGTCAGTTGCTGGAGGATACTACAAATTGGCTGACATCAAAGGCAAGGCAAGTATACCAGTAATTCATGAGAATTGGCTCAAGATCTTCGACGCATGAAGCATTCAACATTGGGTGTTTTATGTCCAAGACAAACGCTCAAAGCATCTGACGTTTGCATCTTAGGATTTTCTTTTACCTGTATTTTCAATTCCTCCAAAACGTTTGCAACACTTGCATCCAAAAGATATGAAATTCAAAGAATTTATCAAAAGTTCTTTATTTTAAGAAAAATCTCTATCAAAACCCAAAATCCAAAAGAAAATCCTCAGTCACTCATAAATTCAAAACCAATCCAGAAATTCAAAACCAAAATCTCACATCTCTCAGGAGTTCAAAGTTCAAGAGATTATGGAAAGAAAACTAAAGAAAGCCATCAAAGTACGATTTCTGCTTCTCAGCATCCTCTAAGACTTGCAAAGCCGCTTTCTCTAACTCCAGCTTTTGAGTCAACTCAGCAATCTTAGACATTTTCTCCACCACAGCATCACTGGTAAAAGGTATCTTCTTCACTACTGCATCCTTGATGATGTTGATCTTCTGACGAAGCCACTTCAGGTTAAAGCCAAGTCTCTCAGAATTTTCCAAGTTGTACTCCCAATCAAATAGTACATCTCGAGTGATAGTACTTTTGGGCCTGGTACGAATATCATCTAGGACGCGCAATATGTTTCCTAATTGCATTGTCAAGAAGTAGCTACGTTCGGGATCTCTTGGAACGACGATATGGCCATACATCTTCCACAACTTCTCATACATGCTGGCATACCCGGTGGGAACGCTGAATCCACCAACAAATACATGATATGAGAGTGAAGCACCAAATGGAGGCTCACAAAAAACCCATGTAGTAGAATATTCATGCACTATTATACGGTTCTCGATCTCGGGAGCAACCTCAGCAATCATAGGCGCAGCTTCTTCTGGGACAATATTTTCTACTCTCGGCACGGCTTCCTCTGTTTCTGAAGCAATCACCATTGGTGTTTCAATCGCCTAGACAATATCAGCAGCAACCATCTCACGGCCTTGAAGTGTAGAGATGGTTGTCTCATTATCAACAGCGTCGAGATTGCTGGAATCGTCATTATTGGTCTCGTTATCCCCAACTTCGGCATTTGGCACCTAATAAGAAGATTACACGGGATTAGAGCGGTCCAAGCATGAAAACTATGGATGAACGAGTAGGGAGTTGTGGCCAAAACATTGGACCTCATACCGACTGAAAATATTCTGGAGGTCTCCTGGAGGTTTACTGTTTCATCGATTTCAACCCCTAAAAGTGCTCAAAACATAAAAATCTTCTTGGATAAAGCTTGGAAATTTCCCGGGCTTAAGGATACATAGGTAGATCGCGAAAATCTGATGTCGGATGATGATTCTACAGCATTTTTACTAAAAAGCTGGGGTCTGGATTTTTCTGATGACGTATTTCGGCAAATTTCTCATATATTCATCGGGATTCTCATTCATTCATTCATTCACAAATCAGCAATCCTACACTTCTATTAAGATAATACAAAATGGATACTTACTTGAGGAGTCTCCAATTCATTCGAAGGGTTAACAAGGTCGGCATCAACATTGGGAGCACCATTATTTCCATTCAGTCGCGATTCTTGAGGCTTCTCTTTCTCGCTACTATTCAAAGACGAATGAATAGCATGACCGTGTTGGATTTCCACAACAATCTCCTCCTGGATCCAACAATAATAATCATCATTATTTCATTCAAGGAAATGCTGAAATCGCTTACATGGAAGGATACTCACATCAACCTCTCCATCGATGCTGGATTCCTAAATTGTTCGTATTGAAGAAAGATGAAGGCCGTCAATAACCGATGGAGCAAAATTCTGAAACCAATTAACAACATTCTTTTGGGATCCTAATTACATGGACAAGAAAATCGCAACGATAAGGAAAGTGTTAAAAACTTACCAAAGAAGCAGCCGGGGACTGCGTACTATTTGCTATCATTCTGTAATCCACCCTGCTCCTGCTTTCTCCATCCTGGGGACTGTCTTGCCATTCAGAGAAGTCTACAAGAATTCGAGGTCTCACAACACGACCACCCTACTGTAGTTGCAGGAAATCCTACACTACACCCCTCACAATAATCCACATAACTAAGACATTTTAAGATGAATAACAATGATTTTATTGATTAATTCCTTGAAAGTTTACAAGATAAGATAAGAAAGAGTTAAAGAAATTACAATCACCAAACACACTCTCTCTCCTAATGACTTGTCTAACACTCCGAAAAAGATCTCCCTCACAACATGCTTATTCAACTCTTTATATAGGGTAGTATACAATGGATGACGGCTAAGCTGTCCTTTATTTTCGGGAATGACTTGTGAAATATCGCAAGTATACAAGTATTCATTCTCGCAGCTCTCCTAAATTTTGCTAGGTCTTCACACCTTTCTCGTGTTTTGGCTGTCGTCATTCATTGCGTCATTTATATTACTCTTCTGCGACGCCTTCGCGGTGCTGTCGTTTACTAATCTCACGAAATACTGATGTTGCGATATTCAGATCCTACATCTTGCCTCTTCTCATGTATTCTCTGCGAAGAAGAGAATGTCATGAGAACTAGTATTTTGAAGTGCCGTAACTGTTCATCTTTGTCTGTTACAATCCCGTACTTTTACACGGAATTTATTACACATGTTTCTTCTTCCACTCTTTTCTTGACACGTCTCTTTCAACCGTTTTTTTTTTTGACCATTCACGTCCCCTCTCGCATTAAATGCATTTGTCTTCTCGAGAATTCTTCTCTCTATATATAGTTTTCTCACCCTCCTCTTCTTCTTTTTTACTTTCTCTCTGCAACTTTTCTTCAACTCTCTTCTTCCGCAATTTGCGTTTCTGCTACTGTAAATCTTCCTTTTCTTCTTTCTCTTGATCTTCGATTATATGATCATTACCATACTCTAAAAATGTCTCCACCTGGTCGTAAATATGAAACCCTTTTAGATAAAACTCAAAAGAAATTACAAGAGAAAGGTTTCACCTTGTCTACCATTCCCAATCAAGAATCTTCATCTATTCTTTCTGCAAAGTTGTTTACTGATCATCAGTGTGATGATCAGAAAATCATAATCTCGCTAGGTCAAATCCTCGCAGGTCTTCCCATTTCTCTCTACAATCTCAAACTGCCCTTATTCTATGAAATTCTTGCTCATGAGAAATTCTCGCGAGCTATTTATCAATTAAGTGGTGATTGCATCCGTCTAATGCTTGAATTCGCCAATCATGGTGCTGGTAAGGGGTCTCTATATCCTGATAATGTCAGAGATCCTAATTTCGCAAACTTAGAGATAATCACTGAAAAGTACACGGTAGAAAACGTTTTTGAAAATTATGAAGAATGATAAATCTCGCTGGGGTGCTCGATTGAAAAGAAAAGAGAACATTCCCGATGATAAGATACTTATGTTAGATATTGATTGGCACTCTGGCAAGAACAATGTTCCTCGCTACTCTAAAGATGAGAGGTGGTCTGTCTTTCCACTATTTTTGAATGGACCTTACATTTCAGGTTCCCATGTACTCCCTGCGAATCTCGCAAATTATTATCCTTGGGTATTTAATTGGCCCGAGAAAGCAAAAGAGGTACATTTTCTAATTTCCGTTAAACCGCAATGTTTCCTTCTTTTTATATCTACTGAGTTTGCGAAATTTTCAGATCATTAAATTGAGAAAGAGTTATGACAGAAATCCGAAGCCAAGTACTTTGGCGATACTTCGCTCAATCACGGATGAAGTAAGAAATATTTTCTCTTGTTATTCACAATATTGTTGCCTCTGTTTCTTATCTTCATGCGTGTATGTAGGTTGGTGTTGAAGTTGTCGGTGAAGATGAAACTTCAAAAGTTGCGAGAAACAAAAGAAAGGGTAAAGGCCCTCTTTACAAGAAAAAATCTGCTGCTCCGTCTTCTAAAAAACAAAAGACCCATTCTTCTTCTCGCTCAAGTCCTCAATCTAATGAAAGTTCTGATGAAGAAGACGATGATGTAGACACTTCTACCGCGAAGGAGGATCACCCAACTGAATCTCCTATGACGTTATTGTCTAATATCTTTTCAGATTCCATGCAAGGACTTGGAGATGATCACCTTTCGAATAAATGCGAAGCTCTCGCAAGTATATG
This sequence comes from Papaver armeniacum, assembly GCA_023531295.1. Taxonomy (NCBI): domain Eukaryota; kingdom Viridiplantae; phylum Streptophyta; class Magnoliopsida; order Ranunculales; family Papaveraceae; genus Papaver; species Papaver armeniacum. The sequence continues at coordinate 86,698 of JAJJWW010001982.1, read as the reverse complement.
TGATGCTTCTTTGCTGGAGGGTAATGAGTCTCTTCAAGGGATCTCCAGATCATTGACTCCCAATTTCTTGAATGCACTCAGTGCCTTGGTATGTCTATGTTTCTCTATTCCTTATAACTTTTAATTTTAGACCATATATTAATAGCTTCTTCATCTTTCTTTATAGTCTGGAAGAGCTTCCTTTGCTATTGCCTCAGATCTTGAGAAGAGGCGCAACAACCTTGAAAAGAAAAACCTTCAGCTTAAGGAGAAGAATAAAGAACTAGAAGTTGAATCTCGCAAGAAGAATGAAAATGAGATTGCTGCTCTTCGCGGAAAAATTCAGCATTTGGAATCTGAATCTTCTACTCAAAAGAATAAAATTTCTACCCTTCAAAGTGCTAATCAACAACTTTATGGTACAAAACTCTTCTCTTTTCCTCGTTTTTATGATGTTATTTATTTTTCTTTTCCTGACTTATCATTTTCGCAGACATTTATAATCTTTCTGAAGAGGCCATCCTTCTCCATTCATTTCCTGAGCCTATGGATAATGATGCTCTTCTTGCTCATCTCAACGAATCTTTAAGTAGTTCGTCGGACAAAATTAACTCTCTTTCAATAAATGAACTTCGAACCAAATTCCATCTTTTAGAAATTGAGCATAGATCTAGTTTAGGTTTAGCCAACCGATTTAAACGTTTATATCTTAGCTCCCACGAGAATAATAATATTCTAAGGAAGAAAATTAGTAGCCTTATAGATGACAAGGATCGCATTGCTAATCAAGGTGCACAAGCATTAGCGAAGTTCCAAAAAAACCCTTCTTGAAGTCCAAATTGAACGAGATGAATCTCTTCGCCAAAACACCATACTTAATGAGCGAGAAAATCAGATTCGTTCACTTCTTGTCATAAATAATGATGATGAATTCGCTTGGGCTGCGAAAGTTCTAGATAATGCCAGAAATAACTTAGGTGTTAACGTCAGTCTTTATGCTGATCATACTACCTTGGTTAAAGATATGATTTCTGACAGAGAAGGTTGTTAACTGTTCTTCTTTATTTTACCACTTCTTTTTTGTGAAATTGTTATTAGGTTACTGACTCATTATCATACGTTCGCAGAAGCTGAGAAGAGATATCAAACAAGGATTGAAGAACTTGAATCTGAAAAAGAACAACTTGCAAAGAACCTCTCTCTTCGCAACGACAAGTATTCCATGTTGAAGAAGCAATTACAAGCTACTGTAGCGAATTTCAATAATAATGTTGTTCGTTTTCGCAATCAAACTATTAAGACAGTTTGCGATGACCACGGTATTCCTCATTCTTCATATCCTTGTCTTTTTGATGAAATTCCTGAAGATATACCTTCCTTTGATGTTTCTGATAGTGAAGCTAGCGAAGAGGAAGAATCTGATGACAAAGAAGAATGAACTGAGAGATAGCTCCATTTTCATTTTTTGCCTTCTTGTGATATATGTACATTTATCCTTTTAACCTTCCATCTTTGTAATTTCTCACTGTAAATCTATCATATGGAAATAAATAACAAATTTTTACTATAATCATTCCCATACTTGCCTCTGTTATTTATTTTCACATGAGAGATTAAGTTGATAATCTTTAAGTAATGATACTTCTTAGTTTCGCAACTGTTGTTGCTAACCCTTCACAAATAAATGAAGAAATATAGCCATTTTCGCAAGCTTATTTGCTTACTCGATTTCTTGTATTATCTTATCTTCATTTATGTTGAAATTCATCATTGCGACAAGATCGCAGGACGTCTTTACATTTTCATGTAATGACCCATTGATCTTGCCTTAACATTGTTTTTGTGTGGTCTTATTTTGCCTTCCTAGTTAAAGGTCTTATTTTGCCACCCCTCATTTTGCGTCAATATGACAGGTCTAAATATTCTTACGAACATAAAGTCCCATGATATTGCCGTCTTGCGAAAAAATCGCAGGACGTCGTTACACTTTCATGTAACGACCCATTGATCTTGTCTTATCATTTCTTTAGTATTATTGCCTCTGCAGGATGTTTTTGTTGCGACAATATGACAGGCCTAAAAATTCTTGCGAACTTGAAGTCCCATGACATTGCCGTCTTGCGACGAAATCGCAGGACGTCTTTACACTTGCATGTAAAGACCCATTGATCTCGTCTTACCCTCGCGTTAGTATTATTGCCTCTTCAGGATCATCGCACAAATATGACAAGCCTAAATTTTCTTGCGAAAATAGAGCCTCATGACATTTGCGTCTTTTGACACTTATCAGCTCCCTAATGGAGGGTGCCGCCCTTATCATCTCCCTGGTTTCCCCTTCAAGGAGGCGTACATCGGCCATACAAGACTAGCTCCTCCCATCCGGTCTTAACAACAACCAGTTGTTTTCGCAGCCTCTTATCCCTTATACCTATAGGGCTCATGGTTACGAGACTGCACCCTAAGTGGAGTTTTCTTCGGGCCGAGTGCAGCATGTGCCAAGACTTGCCAAGAATGGCCGAGACACTTCAAATGCCCCAGGCACTCTTGGCTCAACCGTGTACCTCGGCGCCTTGGTCATACACTAACTCCTTGGAAGAGACCCTCGGTCGTCCAACCAGGGTATAACCTTATATATATAGTTGGAAATCCAAGGTATCTCCCCCGGATGGGCTTTATTGACCCCAAATTTCCATGACTCAGGTTCCAGGGGCGGTGTAACCTTTTCCCTGAGTCATGTCAAGAGATACCCCCTTATATGACGCACTTTAGGTCATACATTTGCCTCTTGCGAAATATCATTCGCGAACGCCATAAAGGTTCGTCCCATTCACTCATTCTTTCATTTCTGTCAATTCTTGTAATCATTCATTGATTTTTGATTATTTCTTCTCGTCTTCTTTGCGAAATTTTCATTCAATCTTGCTTCATTTGCTGTGATCTCGCTGTAATTATTTAACTAAACTTTCATTATATTCATTCTCGCGAAATTTTCGCGTACTCCTTCTTCGATCATCACATTCTTTGTATTTTTGACATGTTTTTGTCATAATTTTTTTTTTTTTTTTTTTTTTTTTACACAACTCTAAAATCAATTATTTACTTCTTGCACTTCTTACTCCTGTTGCTCTCTGTTTCTTCATTCAAATTCCCTGATATTTCCTTCCCTTTTGCGAGAGCATCGCAATTTCCAATTGTTTTCAAGCATCGTTCTCTCAATATATCTTCATCTCTCATTTCTATTGTGTCCACCATTAGTCTTTCTCTTCTTTGTTCGTCTTTGATATTCCGCTTCCAATTCTTCTTTTGAGTAGCCCTTTCCTCGCAAGATTCCACTTCAACTTCATAGCATTTTTGTCCCTCAGCCCAATCTCCTTTTATAACTCCAACACCACTGGGATGTGGAAATTTGATGCACTGGTGGTAAGTTGATGCTACACCCAAGATCTCATGCAACCAAGGTCGCCCAATTAATGCATTATAGGGGGATTCCACATCGACTATGCAAAACAAGATTTCAGTTGATAATCCATTCAATGGTATTCGCATGCGAGCTTCTCCTTTAGGTTTATTAGCAGTACCATTAAAACCATAAATCTTATAGGTTGAAGGTATCAAATCTTCATCTTTGCCCCCCATAGTCTTGTAGGTGTGGTAAAAAAGGATATTTACAGAGCTTCCAGTATCAATTAAGATTCTATTTATTGCCCATGAATTTTCTGCACCATCACTTTCATCATCAACAGGTTTTGGATTAATTTCTAATCTTACCACTAATGGACTGTCATGCAACTCGCCACCTTCAGGTACTTCTTCTGCGGTAAAAGAAATAATCTACGCTTGCCATTCTTTCAGTGGCGATGACTTCGCGATATTCATTACTTCTCTATTGTCAACATCTCTTGCGAAAACCTTACTGAGAATGCTATCATGAAAATCTTCAATTGTCTTGTACGAATGTACAATAGAGTTGCAGAACAAGTTTTTGGCCTTTGCTCCAACTTCTACTACAAATGTCTCTTTCCCTTTTGTCGTATTTACTCTGTGATTTTCTGGAGGTGTTGGTAATGGTTGAGTCTTCTCTTCACATTTTAAGAATTGGTTTAGCTTCCCTTGATCTATCATTCTGAGGATGATTCTTTTTATATTCCTACAATCATTCGTTAAGTGTCCATGAAAATGGTGATAGGAACAGAATTCATGACTTCACACTGGAGGTGGTTCATTCCCCATGTTCCATGGTGCATGTATGTTTTCCATCAGGATTATAGCTTCCCATATCTTCTCCACGCTAGCGTTTAGTGGTGGCATCTTGATTTCTTCCCATACGACTCTATGACCTCGATGTCCTCTATGATAATTACGCTCGCCTCCATAAGTCTCTTGTGGATTATGCCTCTGTCCTCCATAGGTTTCTTGCGGTTGATCAAGTCTTTGAATTTTATTATTTCCGCCACGGTTGTAGAAATTTCTTTCTCTTTCAAATTCTTCCTGATCGCGACTTCCCATAGCTACCAACTTTTGCTGACCATCATTTGGTATCCTCACTCCTTGTTGACCTTGCGAGGTACTCGCCACAATGTTTATCAATTTGGGTAACAAACTTGCATTCGCAGCTCCTGAACTTGTATTCGCGACAGGGTATGATTCCATCTCATTTTGCTTTTCCTCTAGAGCAATATACTCATCCCGAAGCTCTCGCAACTCGCCATTGTGATTGTATTTTTGACTCTAAAAATTTGAATATATAGCAGATTTGTCGCAAACATAGCATTAATGAATGATAAGATGAGATATCACTCCTCCACTCGGCCAGCCATTTCGCTACACATTGTCTTCCATCTCACAGTTAGATGCTTCAAACTTTCACCAACCCTTTGTTTTAACCCAAATACATCTTCAATACCTGGTCGCGAGGAATTATTACTTATATATTCCCCTAAAAATATAGCCTGCAAGTGATTGAAAGATGTTATTATATTTTTCGGTAGCCCTTCAAACCATTTCAAAGCTTCTCCTGTCAGACTTGAAGCAAAATATTTGCACAATATAGCATCATGATTCTCCCATTGTAGCATACATCTCATATAAGCTTTGATATGCTGTATCGCACAAGTTGTTCCATCGAAAATGCTGGTTAATGTCGGTAAATTGCACTTCGGTGGTATTCCTCTTAATTGTATCTCTTGTGTGAACGGAGTTTTCGCAGATTCTTCTATTGCTTCATCCAACTGTCTCTTTCCTCCTCCCCTTTTACTGTTCATCATTCCTCTCATTTCTGCCAATTCTCTCAAAATTTGTTCATTTACATCGAATTTGAATCCATTGGTCTTTTTAGTTCCGCTTCTCTTCACCTGCGTTCATGTCTACTTTGACTTTCTTGTTCATCATTCTCTTCTCGTATTTCTCTGCGATCTTCTCCTTCATTTCTTTCGCGAATTCGCACACCATTATATCTATCAATTTCTCTTCTTTGGTGCCTATCAGCTCTCCTTTGTGCTCTTACATATTCTTCATTAATATTATCATTGTTGCGATTTTGTTCTCGCCTTCTTTCTCCATTATCATGATTATTCTGGCGAATTGCCTCTTCTAACTCCTGTTCTTCCATTTCTGCTCTCAATCTTTCTCTCTCGCGAGCTAGACGTGCTTGTTCGGCATAATGTCTTTCAATTTCATCTTCAATTTCTTTTTGCTTCCTCCGTGCTTCTCTCCCATGCAATATTCTTCTTCCTTCTTCTTGATTTTCTTCATCCATTGGTTGATTCTGATCCTGACGTTTCCTATTTCCTTGGTTTCTACCATTCTGCTCATTTTGAAGAGTCTCGGGACGTGGGATATAACGATCTTCCATCATTTCTCTTCTCTCGCAATATTCTGTGCCTCGATTTTGCGCTTCTTCTTGGTTATCTTCATCATCATTTTCTATAGGTAAAATTCTCCTTCTTTCCTCTCTAACTGATCTTGAGCTTGACCTTGTAGTGCTTCTCGACCTTCTGTTTTGTAATTTGATGTTTTCCATTCTCAGCTCATGATTCTGTCTTGTCAAGTTTGCACGCTCCTCTGCCTCTAATCGTCTCTCTTCATGTATTGTTTGCCTCAAAGCTTCTAATGCTGCGATCTCTTCATTTACATGAATTATTTCTCCATTCCCTTCTCGGTCTCTCCCCTCTTGTCTATTGTTTACCAATTGTTGTTCTTCTTCCCCTTCGTCCACAGAGTCTGATCTCCAAGTATGCACACTTACTCTATCATAATCCACAATTCTATCCGCTACTGGTTGAATTGGTGATTGAATTTGATTTTCTTCATCATTCCTTATGTTCCTTCTTGAGGATTCTCCCATTTTATTTCTCTTCTCCGGCAAGTCTCCTACTTCTCCTAACAGTTGTTGGTTGCTCAGATGCATTTCTCCTTCTAGCCATTTCTTAATTTTGGTAAACTGTTGAAAATTATATCAAATTTCTTCTCTACTACTCCAAATTCTTTCAAATCACGATGTCAATCCTTACTCAAACAGCCCTTTCTAGCGCCAATATGTAGTTGCAGGAAATCCTACACTACACCCCTCACAATAATCCACACAACTAAGACATTTTAAGATGAATAACAATGATTTTATTGATTGATTCCTTGAATGTTTACAAGATAAGATAAGAAAGAGTTAAAGAAATTACAATCACTACACACTTTCTCTCTCCTAATGACTTGTCTAACACTCCGAAAAAGATCTCCCTCACAACAGGCTTATTCAACTCTTTATATAGGGTAGTATACAATGGATGACAGCTAAGCTGTCCTTTATTTTTTTGGGAATGACTTGCGAAATATCGCAAGTATACAAGTATTCATTCTCGCAGCTCTCCTAAATTTCGCTAGGTCTTCACACCTTTCTCGTGTTTTGGCTGTCGTCATTCATTGCGTCATTTATATTACTCTTATGCGACGCCTTCACGGTGCTGTCGTTTACTAATCTCGCGAAATACTGATGTTGCGATATTCAGATCCTACACCTACAATGAGTTAAACAATTAAAGGTGCGATTACTATGCTTTTACCAAAAATCATAAGAAAATATTTACATGTGAAGATTCTGGAGATGTTTTTCTTTTATCACCACTAGAAAGAGGTTTCAACCGTGGGTGATCCAAGAGTATTTTAGCAGAAGGAAACACTCGTGTCGGAGATTTAACATCCATCACAAACTTATACAAGAGCTCGAGTTGTTGATTCCAAAATTCTGCATAACCTGGAGTTACGTAAATATCCCGGTCGGTAAAACAAGACACATAATCACTCCCTTCCACGTGTGTGTTATCTAAATGAGCCTTCAAATACTCAACCGTTGGTTTATTCATTCGATGACCTGGAGTACACTGATCGAGACCCGTTTGTCGAGCTACGCTGTCAATATTATATTCTTCCACCTGAAATTCTCCTTGCATCACCGACACTATGTAACCAGGAGTACAACTCAGCATAAAAGACTTCTCTCCATCACTCAGCCCAGTGCCAGATTTCAAGGTGATGATCTCTTTAGTATCATTGAAAGTGACCAATTGTGAGAAGAAAGGAGGAACTATCGTCCAGGGACGAAAGTTGAACTCAAACTCAGTGTCTAAAATGCTAATGAGACATGTCTTTGGTCGTGGTCGCTTTGTAGACCAACGCATAATCCTAGCACTATTTTTCTCAAAGATGGCATGACGAGCGTCAACATTGGGTCCTTGTAAGACCCTACGAGGAGTTGGAGCATATTTTTCAAGGTGCTCCCACATTAAAGCTTGGAGAAACATGGTATTTTCATATTTTTCGATTTTCATGAAGCCATCAGAGACACTGGAGTCCATAACTAAGGAGTCAAAGTTGGCAAATAGCGAACCCAAAAATAAAATACCAATGGGAAGCTTCTCACCTTTAGCCATCTTTATGGCGCAAGGAATTACAAATGGCTTCAGCAAATGTCCATTATCTTCAAGAATGTCTCTGGAGAGCCACAAGCACAAAAAAGCAGCAATGGTTAAAGTAATCACGCGGTTCTTCAGAACTCCATCTCTTGGCCACCAGCATCTCAACCACTCAGCATAGCAAGTTTTGGATGACTCGTTGAATTCGTGCATTTTAGCTTCCAACATGCTAGACATCGCATTCTCCTCAGCTGAGGGCTCTTCAGGGAAGTTGCCAATAATTGGAAGATGAAACAGAGCGCTACATCTTCCAAAGTGATAGTGAATTATCCCCATCTGCATATGAATGTGTGAGTAGGAATGCACCAACGAGCAAGCAGAGCCACCATACCTGGTATGTCGTGATCGATCACTAAATCCCCAGTCGCTTGAATAGCTCTTGTCACTTGTGCACGATCCAGCATAGTTCTTACATGGCTATAGCCCAGCATGTGACGTGCCCATCCGGAGAAATGCGCCAGGGGTTTTCGAGAAAGTTTGAGTTCCACGTGAGAACCCAAATAGTGCTTCCCACTCAAACAAAATCTAATTATTGCCTGAGGACTTACCAACTTGTTCTGAGAAGTGCTTCTAGGATTTATGTAGTTGCAGGAAATCCTACACTACACCCCTCACAATAATCCACACAACTAAGACATTTGAAGATGAACAACAATGAATTTATTGATTAATTCCTTGAATGTTTACAAGATAAAATAGAAAAGAGCTAAAGAAATTACAATCACCACCCACTTTCTCTCTCCTAATGACTTGTCTAACACTCGGAAAAAGATCTCTCTCTACAACAGACTTATTCGACTCTTTATATAGGGTAGTACACAATGGATGACAGCTAAGATGTCCTTTATTTTCGGGAATGACTTGCGAAATATCGCAAGTGTACAAGTATACAATCTCGTGACATTCCTAAACTTCACTAGTTCTTCACATCTTTCTCGTGTTTTGGCTGTCGTCATTCATTGCGTCATTTATGTTACTCTTCTGCGACACCCTCGCAATGCTGTCGTTTACTAATCTCGCGCGGTATTGATGTTGCGATATTCTGATCCTACATCTTGCCTCTTCTCATGTCTTTTCTGCGAAGAAGAGAATGTCATGACAACCAGTATTTTGAAATGTCGCAATCGTTTGTTTTCCACCAATTTTTTGCCGACAAGATTCCGTGGATTTAGGGATGACTGTTTACACGTATCTAAAATTTTCCCTTTTTACCGGCACATTTAATGTTACCCGGTTACTCTTTTCTTGTCTATTTAAAGGAGAATTCCTTATGAAAGTATTTCTTTTCTTTTACTTCGTCTTCTTCATCGTCTGCAACTTTTTTATGTTGTTTTTCTTCATCGTCTTCTTCATCATTTTTCTGCTATTATTCTTCTGCTACTGTTCTCATCTTTATTTTTCTGCTACTATTTCTATGGAGCCATCAAGGTTTGTTAATTTTGCTGAATTTGATCATTTTGTGATTGATCTCTCTTATTGAAGTTGTTTTGTTTTGATACTGTTCTTCTTTTAACGATTCCCCTACCGTTTTTGTTTTAGCAAGAACAAATCTAACACCAAGTTCACCATTGTGAACCCTACTATCTCCATGGGCTCGCAACCGAAAGCCACTGTCACTAAAAGAAAGTCTGCGAATAGCAAGGTATTTAAGAAACATTTACTCTTTTAATAACAATATTGTTGCCTCTGTTTCTTATTTAACTTGTAATTCGCAGGATGACAAAAATGTTGATAGGTCCCCCAAGAAACTTCGCCGTTCTAAACCTGTTGCACCTGCTGTTTCCTTTCCTATATTCAAACTTATAACTCCTCCTGCGATATCGTCGCAGGATAAATCATTTCCTCTTTTGCAAGATAAACCATCTTCTCCTGCGATATCTTCGCAGGATAAATCAATTCCTCCTTCTCTTCTCACCACCTCTGAAAATGTCCCTGTTGATATTCCTGAATTTTCTATCAATGAAGTTCCTCAGGATGAACCCCTTTTTAATGCCTCTATTTCTCCCCCACTTATTAATCTTCATCAAATCTCTTCTTCTGGTATTTCTATGACCAAGGATGACTCAATTCTTCCTTCTCCTCCCACCATTACCTCTTCATCTGGGTCTATCCCTCTTACTAAAGAAAACCTGGAAGGGATAGATGTAGCTTTCAAAGTTTTATCAGACATCATGAACGATGTCAAGAAGACCTCCATTGACCCAATCAGATCTATTGTTTGCGAATCTTTGAGTAAATATTTCGGTTCTGACAAAATGTCGCAAATGTCTTTAGAACAAGAAATTAATACATTGAAGAATAATCTTCAAAATTTCTTGCTGGATCATGATAATCTTCGCAAGAAGAATGATTTTTTTTTGAAGACCTTGTTCGCCTTTCAAGCTTTAAACCAGAAGCGAAAAATGGTGATATATCAGTTGGAATCTACTGTTGAAGAAGCTCGAATGGATAGAGATGCTTGGATGGAGCAATATAACCAATTAGATAATCTTCATACGTATTCTGTTGATCAAATAGATAATCTTTCTAAAGAAAATGCTGACTTAGTTCAGGAACAAGGCTCATTAAGTAATGAATTATCTCGCCTCTCTTACTCTTTGACTAAAGCTAATTTGGAGTTGGAAACTTTATCAGATGAGAATGGAATTCTTTCTCAAGAGAAGCGAACTCGTTAAACAAGGTGGCGATTTACTCGCAACAATCGATGTTTGTCAAAAAATATGTAAAGAACAAGAAAATCTCTTCGTTCGTTTGAAATCAACTCGAAGAAGTTATCACGAGAAGGATAAACTTATCCAGGGTAGAATAACCTTAAGTGTAAAGGCGAACCAATTCAAGGATCAATGTTCCAAGTTAGAAAAGTCCAATTCTTCTCTTGCGAAAGAAAATGCTTTACTTGTTTCGAATGAAAAAATCTTGCGATCTCGACTGAAAGGTTTAATTGGAGATAATTTTGATAATGCCATGGATCACTTGGGGAATAGTTGTTCGGCTTTAATCCAATATCTTACCTCGCAAAAGGAAGATAGTCATATAATTTGACTACCTTAATCCATTTATTTATTATTTTGTGATATTCTCCTTGCGAATTCCAAAAATCTGAATAATTTTCTATGTTCTTTTCTTTTGCAGATTCTGAGAAAAATCTTCACTCCTCTATTGCCACTTTAAAATCTGACTATTCAAAAATTCGCAAAGAAAATGGAATACTCACTGCTTCCCTTGCTCGCTCTCGCGATCGTGCAGAAAGAAGATTCAATTATATGTCTGACTGTAAAGATATAGAGAGTAGAAATCATCAGAAAGCACTCCTTCGTCAATTTCATCTTAAGGCCGAAGTTCTTGTGAATGATGTTTTACTATCTAAATCTCTTGATCCTTTATGTATCGAACCTCTGGAAGTAAGCGACGATGAAGTTCCTAATTCTCCTGACAGCGATTATGACTACAATAGTGGAGAAGAGCTCGCAAATGAAGAGACAATCCCTCCTAGTAAAACTGTCAATGATGATCTGGTTGAAGGAGGATCTGGTGGAAATATAATAACTAGCGAAAATATGGATTAAGTTGGTGAAGAAAACCCAGTATCTCCTTCTGTTGAAAAAACTGATATTTGAGAATTGACTTCCTCTTGTAATTTTTCTTCTTGTACTGTTACTTCTTTAAGTACTTCAATCATCTTTTAGATGTGTTCATCTGCTTATTATTACTCTTTCTTTCAACGAGTAAAATTTTTGATATTTAATAATTGCTATTTTGTTTTCCATTATCATTAGTTTTATGTTGAAATTCATCATTGCGACAAGATCGCAGGACGTCTTTACATTTTCATGTAATGACCCATTGATCTTGCCTTATCGTTGCTCTTGTGTGGTCTTATTTTGCCTTCCTAGTTAAAGGTCTTATTTTGCCACCCCTCATTTTTGCGTGAATATGACAGGTATAAATATTCTTACGAACATAAAGTCCCATGACATTGCCGTCTTACGACAAAATCGCAGGACGTCTTTACACTTTCATGTAACGACCCATTGATCTTGTCTTATCATTTCTTTAGTATTTTTGCCTCTGCAGGATATTTGTCTTGTGACAATATGACAGGCCTAAATATTCTTGCGAATGTAAAGCCCCATGACATTGTCGTCTTTGCGACGAAATCGCAGGACGTCTTTACACTTTCATGTAAAGACCCATTGATCTCGTCTCTTACCCTCGCGTTAGTATTATTGCCTCTTCAGATCATCGCACAAATATGACAAGCCTAAATTTTCTTGCGAAAATAGAGCCTCATGACATTTGCGTCTTAAGACACTTATCGCCTCCCTAATGGAGGGTGCCGCCCTTATCATCTCCCCGGTTGCCCCTTCAAGGAGGCGTACATCGGCCATACAAGACTAGCTCCTCCCATCCGGTCTTAACAACAACCGGTTGTTTTCGCAGCCTCTTATCCCTTATACCTATAGGGCTTATGGTTACGAGACGCACCCTAAGTGGAGTTTTCTTCGGGCCGAGTGCGGCATGTGCCAAGACTTGCCAAGAATGGCCAAGACACTTCAAATTCCCCAGGCACTCTTGGCTCAACCGTGTACCTCGGAGCCTTGGTCATACACTGACTCCTTGTAAGAGACCCTCGGTCGTCCAACCAGGGTATAACCTTATATATATAGTTGGAAATCCAAGGTATCTCCCCCGGATGGGCTTTATTGACCCCAAATTTTCATGACTCAGGTTCCAGGGCGGTGTAACCTTTTCCCGAGCCATGTCAAGAGATACCCCCTTATATGACGCACTTTAGGTCTTACATTTGCCTCTTACGAAATATCATTCGCGAACTAGGGTGTACGCCATAAAGGTTCGTCCCATTCACTCACTCTTTCATTTCTGTTAATTCATTCAATCATTCATTTTTGATTATCTCTTGTTATTTTATTTGCGAGATATTCGCACTTTCTTTCTTTATTTTATGCAATTTCGCAATCATTCTGTCGCAGGAACACTTCATATGAATTCCTTTCATTTCATCCATTCAATATTTCGCAACTTATTCTTTCCCTTCCATCTTCTATGGGTAATATTTCTTGAGATATAATCTATTCCATGGTCTATCCAATCTTTGGCCCACATCTTTACCCTCAGGATCCATTAATCTATATGCCCCTGCTCCAACTATCTCCTTGATGATATAAGGTCCATCCCATTTTTTCGCCAATTTGCCACCACTTTCTCGTTGATATATTGGTGTTTCTCGCAATACCATATCACCTGGTTGAAATTCGCGTGTCTTGACACGTTTGTTATATTCTTTGGCTAATCTTCGCTGGTAATTCTCCATATGCTGTAGTGCTCTTTCTCTATTTTCCTATAATTCATCTAATTTAACCAAAATGTTTCCCGCACTAAGATTTTTCTCCCAAGCTTCTCTCTTTGTTGTTGGAATAATAACTTCTGTCGGAAGTACAGCTTCAACTCCATATGTTAGACAAAATGGTGACATTCCCGTAGCTTCTCGCCTTGTTGTATTGTAAGCCCACACTGCATTATGCACTTGTTCACACCATGCCTTATTATGTCCTTCTAACTTCTTCTTCAATATATCTGCGATTATTTTATTTGTTGCTTCCGCCTGTCCATTGGCCTGTGGGTATAAAGGAGTTGATTTCCCACATTTTATTTGAAATGCATTAAGAAGCAATTCTATATTTTGTCCCTCAAACTGTTCCCATTGTCAGATACCACTGTGCTGGAATTCCAAATCTGCATATTATGTTTTCGAATATGAAGGTAAAAATATCTTTATCGCGAATGTGTTGTACTGCTTTTACTTCTGCCCACTTTGTGAAATAATCAGTAGCGACAATCGATATCTCCTCCGCCCTGTGCACTGTAAAAAAAGGTCCTACAATATCTAACCCCCACTTTCCAAAAGGCCATACACTTGTTGAAGAGGTTAACGGTGCTCTTGGTGCATGTATTTTCTTTCCGTGCCTCTGACAATCTTCGCAACGTCTTGATACTTGTTTCGCATCTTCATGCATATATGGCCAATAATAGCCTTGCATTTTCGCCTTATGTGCTAAAGATCTTCCGCCACCGTGATTGCCAAAGATCCCCACCGTGTAACATTTTTAACACTGCTTCTCCTTCCTTTCGTGTTAAACATCTAAGCGAGGGTCCATTAAAGGATCTTCGGTACAATACCCCGTCTCTTAATTCATAATTTGTTGCACGGCTTTTTAATTTGTGCATCTCTAATCTATTTCTTGGTGTTTCTCCTTTCATTAGATAAGCATGAAGTTCTGTTCTCCAATCTTCGCAATTGGGTTTTTGTGTTTCATATTCTATGAGCATTACTTCCGTTTCTTCCTCTTTGTTGATTTATGGTGATAGAAGTGTCTGTATTTTTATGCATCTCGCAGCTGGATCTGTCATCATACTTGATATAAAAGCAAAAGCATCTGCGAGTCTATTATCTCGTCTTGGTATGTGTCTCCATTTTATTTTTGGTATCTTCGCCGATAATTCTTCAACAAGTTTTTTGTATTTTTTCATGGATGGTTCATTTGTAGTATATTCTTCTTTTATCTGGCGAATAGCTAACTGGGAATCACTGGTGACCCTCACATTCTCCAAATTCATTTCTATTTCGAATCGCAAGGCATGTATTATAGCTTCATATTCTGTTTCATTGTTGGTAGATGCAAATTCCAATCTGAAAGAGAAAGCCATTTTATTGCCTTCTGGCGAAATTACAATGATCCCAATTCCGTTACCTTCTCCATTTGACGATCCATCTACCAATATTTCCCATCTGTTTGGCTCAGTTAATAAATCCCTTGGATTTCCATGTTCTTCTTCAATATCCATCATTTCTTCCACTGCTTCATCTTCTTCTAATGGAAATTCTGCTAAAAAATCTGCAACAACTTGTGATTTGGGTGAGGATAGTATTTCATATTTGAGTTTGCAATGACTTACTTGAGCATTCCATCTTTTAACCCTTCCTGACCTTTTTGAATTTTTCATGACTAACTCAATTGGTACTTTTGTCATTACCTTAACTGTGTGTGCTTCGAAGTAGATGCGAAGCTTAAATGTTGCGTAAACCAATGCCAAAATTAATTTTTCAATTTTTGAATAATTTTTCTCCGCAGCATTGAATGTTTTGCTGATGTAATAGATTGGTTTTTCCACTCCTGCGTCCATTCGCAATAATACTGCGCTTAGTGCATGCGAGGTTGTCGCAAGGTAAATTAGTAATTCTTCCCCTGGTTCTGCTTTTTGTAAGATTGATATATCCATTAGATGTTCTTTTATTCCTTGTAACGCTTTTTCACATTCATCTGTCCATCTAAATTTCGCTCCTTTTTTAAGCATGTTGAAGAAATGCTTGCACTTATCAGATGATCGCGAGATGAATCTTCCTAGCGAAGCTAATAGTCCATTTAACTTTTGCACATCTTTCACTTGTTCTTTGGTGTCGGCATATCGCGAATTGCTTGTACTTTCTCTGGATCGACTTGTATCCCTTCTTTTGACACAATGTATCCTAAATTTTTTCCAGATGCCACCCCAAAGGTACATTTTTCCGGATTTATCTTGATGTTGAAATGCCTCATTTGTTCAAAAATTTCCTTCAAATCCCGTACATGATCTTTTGCTTCTTTACTTTTTATTAACATGTGTCATCCACGTACACCTCTAATGTTTTATGTATCCATTTTTCGAACACTTTTTCTACCATCCTTTGGTATGTTGCTCCAGCGTTTCGCAGACCAAATGGCATTTTTGTGTAACAATATAATCCTCTTGGAGCGAAAAAGGCAGTATGCTCTTGGTCTTCTTCAGCGAGAGGGATTTGATTGTATTCCTTGTATCCATCAAGAGAAGATATCCTTTCATTTCCTGCTGCCGACTCAACCATTTGCGGAAAATCTGGCAAAGGAAAACTATCTTTTGGACAAGCTTTGTTTAGATCGGTAAAATCTATGCAAATTCTTATCCCTTTTTTCTTCTTTGGGACTACGACCATATTCGCTATCCATTCGGGGTATTTTGCTTGTCTAATAATTCTAGCATCAAGCATCTTTTGTAACTCTTCTTCTATTTGAGGATGATATGTTGTTGCAATTTTTCTAATTCTCTGCTTGAATGTTCTTGCATTTTTATCAATCTCTAATTTATGGCACGCTACAGATGGATCTATTCCAGGCATCTCATCCATTTCCCACGCGAAAATGTCTTTATAATCTCGCAACAAATCAATAGTCTTTCTTTCCTCATCTATCTCCATTTTAGTCCCGATTTTTAACATCTTGGGTTCTTCTTCAGTTCCAATATTCACTTCCTTTGTTGGTTCTACCGCAGTATAGCTAGCCTTCGGTTCTCCCATGGGCGTTGGTCCTTTTACTTCCTTCGTGAGATCATTCTCTTCACCATATATTCCTTTTCCTTCTTCTGCTCTTATCATGTAAGTTCTAAATTCTTCTTCCTTTTTCGCTGCTTTTGCCATCTTCTTGCGATCTTTTCGCCTCTTCACATGTTCTTCATAATGTTTTACTTCGATTTGATGATATATTCTTCCTTTATCAGTATCTCCTCTGATTTCGCCAATTCCACTCGGTATAGGAAACTTGACACATTGATGAAATGTTGATGCTACAGCTTTTATTGCATGTATCCATGGTCTTCCCAACAAAGATGTTATATGGTGATTCCATATCCACTACACATAACGTCACATGTGTTTCAATTTCTCCCAACAAAATTCGTATTTTTATTTCCCCTTTAGGTTTTGTTATGGATTTGCCGAAACCATAGATATGATATGTTGCGGAAGTCATTTCTTCAACTTTGTACCCCAATTTTTTATAAGCATGATAAAACATTATATTCACTGAACTCCCCGTGTCCACCAAAGTTCTATTTATTGCCCATTCTTCCACTGTTTTTGTTAATTTTCCTTCTTCTTTGCTTGCACTTATCGTAATCACTAATGGAGATGTGTGATTTAAATTCTCTCCTGATATCTCCGTTGCGGTGAACATAATCTTCTGTTTTTCCCATTCTTTTTAGGGTGATGCTTTCTCTGTTGTTATAATATTCTTTCCTTCAAAATCTCTTTTGTATATTCTCCCTCTGATACTTTCATGAAATTCATTAACCATTGCTTTTGTAATCATATTACATTCCAATTCTCCATCACTCTCTTTGATTCTAGCTTTCTCCAATTTATCCATCATACTCTTGATTTAAACAATTTTAGTGACAATATCCAATCTCTTATCTTCAATCGCTCCCTATTTCTAGCGCCAATATGTAGTTGCAGGAAATCCTACACTACACCCCTCACAATAATCCACACAACTAAGACATTTGAAGATGAACAACAATGATTTTATTGATTAATTCCTTGAATGTTTACAAGATATAATAGAAAAGAGCTAAAGAAATTACAATCACCACCCACTTTCTCTCTCCTAATGACTTGTCTAACACTCGGAAAAAGATCTCTCTCTACAACAGACTTATTCGACTCTTTATATAGGGTAGTACACAATGGATGACAGCTAAGCTGTCCTTTATTTTCGGGAATGACTTGCGAAATATCGCAAGTGTACAAGTATACAATCTCGTGACATTCCTAAACTTCGCTAGTTCTTCACATCTTTCTCGTGTTTTGGCTGTCGTCATTCATTGCGTCATTTATGTTACTCTTCTGCGACGCCCTCGCAATGCTGTCGTTTACTAATCTCGCGCGGTATTGATGTTGCGATATTCTGATCCTACAATTTATGAGCAACCGAAATGCAAAACCTGAAGGACGCCATTCGGGTTTGTACTGAAACACAAAGAATTCGTCATCAACATTTAGAATGTTTTGGTCTTATCCTCCTTTCTCCTAGAAGTCCTGGAATCATCATTTCTTGAAGATACATCAGCAGAAACCTCTTTTCCGGAAGAATCCTCTCCAGAATCATCATCTCTGGAAGACGTGTCTGTAGAAACGTCCTCTCTGGGAGTTCTTTCTCTAGAAACATCATCTTCAGAAACGCGGGAATCAGTCATCTTTGGAAAGTTGCTGTGACATTCATACACAAATTTCATCAACACAATGGAATTGAAGTAACAAAATCATTATGATGCTCACATCAACGTCTACAAAAACGGTAATCCTAAACTCTTACCTATTTACACGATTTCACGAACTCAGTGATAATAGCGTAAAACCTCAAAACTTGTTCGTTCTTTCAAACCTGCAAAGCCGAGCAAAAACATGTTATTCAAGAGTCAACACTGACTTCTCAAGAAACTATGAATAATTCACATAACTTTCCATGTGAACATTCGCTGATTTTTACGTGTACATACACTATAAAATCACTAAACTCATACATACACTACGAATTCATCAGCTCATAAATTGTTTGATTTCAACAATTCTTCATAAATCAAAACTTGATTTATATTTAATAAAACGTGAATAACTCACGTACCTTTAAAAAAAAAATCGTGAGTTAATGACTCACGTAAATATATAAAAAAAAAAAAAAAAACTTTTTGCTCAACCGAGCATTCGTCTACGAAACGAGGGTCTTTTCTATTTTTGTAAAAGTCTACATATTTCAAGCAAAATATTGAAAGTTCGTAAACAAATTTTCATCATGAACTCCATGTCTTTTCAAAATTCCTTTAACCCTAAGGATTATTATTTATTACTTTTACGAACAAACCTACGTTCTTAAAAGTATTTGCAAAATTCACGCTTCAAAAACAATTTTGCTACTGCAACTAGACCATGTTTATTCAAAGTTTATGAATCTCTTCCATATTAGGGATTTTTGCTCGTTCCTTCAACTAACGAACAAACATGCATATATATACGTTTTCTGAAAATCCTTCATAAATCCTATGCATGCATGCAACCATGGGATTTTTGGTTTTGTGAACAACTCATCAATCACGAAAGATACAGCAAAAAAAAAGGACGGACTTACCTGTCGGCGCCGGCCGGAATTTGGCTGGACGGTGGTCGAACGGGCGGCGGCGATGGTTCCGTCGAATTTTCCTGCTGCTGCTCGTGAAGTTATGGAGAGGAGAAGAGTGGTCGGTCAATCAAAACACAAAAAGAATTTTAGGGCTTCTTCCTTTTCATATCAAATTTATTTCCAAAACCTAATAAAACATGGGTTTCCTTTTTTGGACTTGGGCCCATGAATCCTACACCAACCATAACTAGGCTTCTGAACGCTCAAATCAGCAGTGCCTTATCTCTCCGCACATATGAGGTGACACTCTATCTTGCTATCAGGGTCCTCATCTGTGCATTTGCTCATACATGACATCATTGGGGTAAATCGAGGATTCTGAAACTAACTTTGTAGACTGAGCTCGACCACTGATCTCGTCGACTGAAAATCACCATTTAATGCTTACTGCGGAACATGACTGTTCCTCACTAAGCAAGGGACTTAATGTAGATGGTGGATTTTCAACAAAGGTTAAAACCGTAAAATCATGAGGCATTTTTTTGACACGGCTTTCAGGCATGCAACAATTCATATTTTACGAAGCCACGATGAATATGTTTTCGAAAAGCTTCCACTAGCTGAGCGTTCGATCCCTGGCATTTCGTCGTGACCTCTATGCAGAATAACGTATTTGGGCGGTTCTCCGTATATTGATACCTTAACGCCTTCAGGACGTCGGTGACACTCACTGTTCCCTGACTGCAGGAGAGAGCCACCTCCACATAGAAGAATAGTTGGGCGGCGGACGCCTTCAGGACGTCGGTGACACTCATCGTTCCCTGACTATGTGGAGAGACCGTGTATAGATTCAGGCGGTTCTCCGTAGATTGAGAGCACTAACTCCTTCAGGTCGTAAACAACACCGTGACTCCCTGACTATGCACCATTCAAAATAGATGTGACGCTTTAACTGGCTAATATCTTTTCTGCAATAGATTAATTCTGCCGCGACATTCACCACTGAATTCCCAGAATAATCTATTATTACTCCTATTCCATGGTCGAATCCACGGCCTGATCCCATGGAATGGCAATAACAATTGCTCATATTCCATGGTCGAATCCACTGCCTGATCCCATGGAATGACAATAACAATTGCTCTGATTCCATGATTGAATCCACGGCTTGATCTCATAGAATGGCAATAAACTACTACATTATCTCATTATTCCGATTTCATGATCGAATCCACAGTTGATCTCATGAAATGGTGATAGATAATTTTAATTACTCTGATTTTATGGTCGCATCCATGATCCCATAGGATTGTAATGCTTGCTTTATTATTCCGAATTCATAGTCGAATCCACAGCTGATCTTATGAATTAATAATAAACAACTATTCATTTTTATTACTCAGTTTCATGAATTATTCTCCACTGAATTTCATAAATTAGTAATAAATACTCAATAACCGGGCATCTGGATCATCACTGAGTAAGCCCCATAAAAATGGTGCAAGTGTATTCGACAATAATTCATGACTGAGCACCCGGACGCACGAACGAGCATCCAAAAAATATGAAATAATGAGGAATCCTACGCAAAACAGGAGAAAACAATAAATATTAATAAAATAATAAGAGGCGCCCAGGGCCGGGCCCTAGCCATGGTCGGTCCATGCCTCTTCCTTATTTTTTGTTATTTCATGAACTCATGAAAACTCCTTGGTTTTAGCAACTTTCCTTGTTTTTGCAAAAACTCATGAATCCTCCATAACTTCATGGATTCATGAAATAATGTTATAAAATAAGGAAAGGTGTGCGGGACCGGGCAACCTAGCCGGCCGGCCATGCCCGAGCCGTGGTCGGTCCCACACCTCACAATCCTTAGCTTTTATAATTATTATTCCCTAATCTCATGAAACTCCTTTGTTTCAACAAAAACTCATGGATTCTCCATAACTCCAAGGATTCTCCATAACTTCAAGGATTCATGAAAAATCATATTATAAAATAGGGAAAGGTGTGCGGGACCGGGCAACATAGCCGGCCGGCCATGCCCTAGCCGTGGACGGTCCCATACCTTGCAATCCCTAGTCTTTTATAATTATTATTTTCCTAAATTCATGAAACTCCTTGGTTTGAGCAAAAATCATGATTTCGTCATAACTTCTCAAATTTTGCTCAAATCATGAAAAACCAAAAGCCAATAGGTCACATGACCGGCTAGCCTCTCACGAAAATTTTAAATGTTAAAATACACTTATTTTAATATTTACAAAATATTGATCAATTGAGCTTACATGCTCATTCCAACAAAAATCAAGAATTTCATTCAAGATGAAACTCTTCTGAAAATTCACAACATTGCTCGAACGCACATCAGAAAATACTGAAACTCTCAGTACGGGGACACGGGCACCACGGAAACATGTGCATGCCTTCATGACCGACCAGAGTCATCCTTAGGGCTTGCACAAAGCCGGTCCCACGCGTTTTCATAATTGTGACCTAATTTGCTCAATTGCTCGTATTGGGCCCAAACTATCTCCAACCAACCTGGGGATTGCTCAAACGGCCAACAACTGGTCACGTGACCACCAAGAGCCGGTCCCATGCTCTCTTGGTCGGTCCCCATCTTTCATACCTAGGTTTTATCACCTAATGCTGAACCCAGCAATATTTCATTAAATTATGAAACTAACATTTAATCATCATTCTTTCACCAATCCTCAAACTGAGAACCCTGGTGCATGATCACTCGAGCACCGGGCACCACATGGACGCCCGTCATCCCATGTGGTCGGTCCCTCTATCACTCATGATCTATTTTCAACGATTCATCAACTATGATCTGAAATTAGGGTTTTGAATAAATGCTCCACGAATCATCACTCTGAGCACGATTCAAACACTAATGAATTTATGATGGATTCAGCAACCAACATCTGAATTAATCATATAATATTTGGTAGATTACTAATATTTTAATATTTTATCGGGTCACGTCACCAATAAATGTTTCGTCGAATCGAGCAATACTTGCTCAGTTGCTCAAATATTGATCCAGCTATCAATATTTGGTAATTTATCAGTAATTTGTCGAATTAAGCAATACTTGCTCAATTGCACGACAAATTATCAACATTCAGTAATTTGACGAATTGAGCAATACTTGCTCAATTGTACGTCAAATCATCAATATTCATTATTTTGTCGAATTGAGCAATACTTGCTCAATTGCTCGTCAAATTCTCGATATTCAGTAATTCGTCGAATTGAGCAATACTTACTCAGTTGCTCGAATATTGATCCAACTATCAATATTAATTTATCAGTATTTCGTCGAATCGAGCAATACTTGCTCAGTTGCTCGAATAATCCACATATATTCAGTAACTCATCAATATTCAACAATTCGTCGAATTTACAATATTTGCTCAGACGAGCAACATTAACATTCATGAATCGCTGAGCATTTATCAAACATGCTCGATTCAAACCTAGACTCATTGTATAATCAGTCAACAACTGACAAACTAATACACGTCTGTCATACAGACTCCACGATTCGTGAGACATCAATCACGTCAAATTGGGGGATAACAACTAGGGTTTTGGTCTAGCGGCCTACAGCATGTGGATTTCATCCACGACGATAAATGTGCGTAAGTTGTGTAAACGGTTGAAGGAGTTAACAAAGTAGTGGGTGCACGATCCGTCAAGTCTCCACACGACATGGAACTGACTTTATCACGATCTTCCACTTGCCCACTCTTCCACTCATGAAACCGTCACACTTACAGGGATCAAGGTGTTTACAACTCTGACAATATAAATAAGTCTCTGAATCCATGATTGAGGACAACGAATGATCACTAGCTATCAGCAATCGTCCATACATAATTTCTCGAGTAACTACTCTCAGGAATTCATCAATCTATCAGAACTTATTCGAACTCCAGAGTTCACAAATTATTGCAGAAACCTTCAACACATCCACAATCCTTGATCATCATTGATTCCATACAATTCTCAGCTTCCCTCCTACAGATCAACCCATCTCCCTCTTTGCGGCCGAATTGACTCTGGAACGGCCATTTGCTTGGTTTAGGTCGAAGTCCTACAGATTGATCTCTCGAATCTAAGCACTCCCTTTGCAGTGCATCTGTGTGAGGTTGAGCAGTTTGCTCGGTTCGAGGAGTCTCGACACGCTTGTCTCTTTATTTCCCCAAAAAAACAGCTAACCGTCTTTCCCCATCCACAATCTCGCTTATCTATTTCTAGAAATATGTGTTGGTAAGCTTTCGCTTTGGCCAAGTTCATCTTTACTCGTGACGAAAGTCATGTTGATTATTTCAATAACTTGAAAATCGCTTTGATGAAAATAGTTTGTAGATAACAACTATTTTAACATCCTTTAAGACAGTTTCAATGATTGAAATGAGAGTTTAGAACAAGTAACCATGTTTGGATATAAACATAGTGTGTTCTCACATTTGTGTAAAAGTCCAAAACCGGGAACCTAAAGTATGCGTACCCGTACCGGTGGTTGTTGGAAATCTGGACAAGTATGTGTACATGTACGCATACTGGCGGAAGTTTCACGTCCGTGAATTTCTGCTGGAGTTTGGAAGTGTGAATAGGTATGCACACCCGTACGCGTACTGGCGTATCCAAACTTGGTCCGGCTACTTAGGTATGCGTAAACGTTTGCATACTTAAGTAGGTTACTTTCTAAAATCGGTTTATTCCTGAACTAAAACATTTATTTAATAAGGAATGCAATATTTGCAAACTGTGGCTATAATGTTCATGAATTGATTTGAGTGAATCAAAATCGATTTTGCTTCGATTGTGTCTTGTATACTTCTATGATATCTAAGCAATCGAACAACTCTCAAACTAGTTCATTTGAGTCATTTGAACTAGTTATGGTGAAGATAAATAAAGTCGATATGAAAGTGCTCATATGGCTAACCATTGGTTAACTATTGTTGAACCGACTAAGTGTACACGTTTAGGTACGGTTACTAAAACCTAAATGTAGGTGCATTTCATTTGTGTATAAAAAGCTACGTTCGATCTAACGGTTGGAAGATATTAGCTTGAATCTAATCAGGTTTTCATCTAACGGTGAATATTGAATGCTTTGTTACCAAGGTAACTTAGATTGCAAAACCTGATTTGAAATCTATATAAAGGAGAACTCTAGCAACTGGGAAACCTAATCCCCACACCACATGTGTGATACTAGTTGTATAATCTAGAGTTGATTCTTCTTTACCCTTAGGTTTTTCACGAAACCCTGTAGGTTAACGACTTAAAGACTTCATTGGGATTGTGAAGCCAGACCCAACTATTTTCTGTGTAGTTGCGTGATCTGATCTTGTTGTTTTCTATCGTGTGTGAGTACAATCGTAAGATTGGATTGAGATTTATATCTTCGATAGGCAAGATAGAAAAGTAGTCACAAATATCTTCGTTTGATCGTTTGTGATTCCACAATATCTTGTTTCGCTAATCGATTAAGATTATTGTGAGATGATTGATAATACTAGGCTGTTCTTCGGGAATATAAGTCCGGGTTATCAATTGGTTCCTGCTCACCTTGATTTATCAAAAAATGAAACAAAACTCATAGGTATTTCTGTGGGAGACAAATTTATATATTCCTATAGACTTTTCTGTGTGATACGGATTTGTTTATCAAGTCTTCGACTTTGGGTCGTAGCAACTCTTAGTTGTGGGTGAGATCAGCTAAGGGAATCAAGTGCGTAGTATCCTGCTGGGATCAGAGACGTACGGAACGTGACTGTACCTTGATCCGTGTGAGATTGATTAGGGCTTAACTACATTCCAGACCGAAGTTAGTTTGTAGTAGGCTAGTGTCTGTAGTGGCTTAATACGGTGTGGTGTTCAAATCTGGACTAGGTCCCGAGGTTTTTCTGCATTTGCAGTTTCCTCATTAACAAAACTTCTAGTGTCTGTGTTATTTCTTTTCCGCATTATATTTTGTTATATAATTGAAATATCACAGGTTGTGCGTTGTATCGATCGATTGGTAAATCCAACCTTTGGATGTTGATTGAAATTGATTGATCCTTGAATATTGGTCTTTGGTACCGTTCAAGTTATTTCTCTTATATTCAATCAGGCTTGCAAATCCTTATTTGTTTGATTGCGGATTGAATAGAGAAATTGAGATATAACTCTTTGATATACTTTTTATTAAGATTGAGTCTGACCGTCTAGTTGATTCTCTTAAAAGTATATTGGAGTTAGTCCATACAGATTTCTAAGCGAAATATTGGGTGAGGTTGTTAGACTCCCGCTTTTTCAAAAGGTATCAGAGCAGGCAAACACGTTTAAGACCTCATAAGTCTGTGTTTGTAGCAATCTGATTCTGTGGACAGAATTTCATCTCTTGCATTTATGCATACCAAAATGTCTTCCAAAGCTTTTAATTATGCCAAATGCACTAGTACAGACAGACGCTTTTGCCACGCCAAATTGGCGTGTCCATAGGGGTTTTGACACGCCAATTTGGTTTGGAATTGGCGTGACTTCTGCTTGCGTGGTTTTAGGTAACACGGCGTGGTTTTAGGTAGCTTATAGCCACGCTTGCCTTGCGTGTCTATTTCTGCATGAAATAGACACGCCAGAGCCATATAGGCGTTGCCATATAGTATCCCAAAAACTTAAGTACTGGTACTCTATAGACACACGATTTATTGTTTTGGCGTGGCTATTTGGTTCACTATAGACACGCAAATTGCTTTTTGGCGTGGCTATTTGGTTCACTTTAGACACGCAAATTGCTTTTTGGCGTGGCTATTTGGTTCACTATAGACACGCAAATTGCTTTTTGGCGTGGCTATTTAGTTCACTTTAGACACGCAAATTGCTTTTGGTGTGGCTATTTGATTCACTATAATCACGCAAATTGCTTTTTGGCGTGGCTATTTGGTTCACTTTAGACACGCAAATTGCTTTTTGGCGTAGCCATTGGTTATCCAATAGACACGCCATATAGGTTAAACGTGGTTATATGTTATGTTTTAGCCACGCCAATTTCACTTACCTTCATCCACGTGGCTGTATCCGTTGAATACCATCCACATGTAACGTTGTGAGCCGTTCATTGGATATCCTATAGACACGCCCCATAGAGCGTGGCTATATGTGATATTTAGCCACGCCAATTTCCAATTACCTTGATCCACGTGGCCGTATTAGGAATCGTTGGATCTCATTTAAGATGATGCAATATTGACCGTTAAATTATATGCATCCTTCATCGTCCACATGTAACGTTGTGAGCCGTTCGTTGAAGAACCTATAGACACGCCATATAGCGTGGCTATATGTGATATTTTGCCACGCCAATTTACAATTACCTTCATCCACGTGGCTGTATTAGGAACCATTGGATCTCTTTTAAGATGATGCAACATTGACCATTCAGATGTAACGTTGACCGTCCACATATAACGTTGGGAGCCGTTCATCGGAGAACCTATAGACATGCCATATAGCGTGGATTTATGTAATATTTAGCCACGCCAGTTTATATCTGCTTAATGTGTCTTTATGTTATGTTTATCCACGCCAATTAATCTCGAAGCGTGTGTATTACGCGTGTGACGCCTCTAAGCCGTTCAAATATGACGCATCTAAACCATCCACCTGGCACTATCCAAATTTTTTTATACTTTATATAAATTGTGGTTAAATCTGAAATTCATATATGCCAAAAATTCATATTATTTTTAATAACACAGTAAAAAATCTTGAGCTTTGGTCTAACAGTTTTCAAAAGAAAATATTAAAGAGCATTTATCCAAAAATCATCAGTTTTTCTTCAACTTTTTTGATGGTGGTGTCTCTTCAAGCAATGATCAGGTTGTGACATTCTCGACGCGGCAAACCTTGTCATCCTCTGTTTCCCATCTGGAAGTTGGTATGCCTGATCTACACTTTGTACATATAACTTTCTTTGCGCCTTTTTAATCTTCTTTGGAAGCTTGTCAGAGGCTGCATGACTCCCCGAATGTGGATTGACTGCTAGGTGCTCCTCATTCAGTTTATCTTCTGCAAGGCTTCTTGTTGTTCTTCGGTCACTGTCCAATTTCTTCTCAGAATCTAAAACTGGTTGCTTATGAGGTTTTCCATGCTGTGGAGTTTCCTGTAGCAAGAGATTGAATGCATTATATATATATATATTCTAAATCCAAGATGAATTCGTCTGTCATGTGAATTCTCAACAAGAGACAGACAAAAGTCATTTTTCCAACAATGTAATAAAGCCAACTTCACTGAAGGCCGTGGCATTTTTCACAGCTGACGCCCATAGTAAAATTCGTAACCAAATATCAATTTTCAAATTTACACTAGCATTCATGTTCCATTTAGGTGTTAATATACTATCTCGTACTTATTCTTTAATCAAACTGAATACACGATTTATGTAAAACTATTTATATACTTGATTAACAAAGCAAAAGAGCTAAGAAACTAACCTTGTCATCAGAGATGGAACAGTTATCTTTCGGCCATGCCACAAAACCATCTTTAGCTTCCCCTAATAACTTAAACTCACCACTTGGTTCGGTTAACACGAATGATGGAAATATAACCTCCTGAATATTGACAACATAATAGTTTTTAGGAAGATCTTGTACATGTATTTTCTGATTAGGCAGCGTAGGTAAAATACTGCCTCTAGCAACGACGTTTCCCCTATATCCATTCCAAAAGTTGTAATTTGCTTTCTGCGGAGATACGACATATGAACATCATATAAAAAGAAGATGCTAGAATTAGCAATATAGATTTACGAAGAAAAAAAAAATCAAAAAAAACATACTCCATTTGATGTCTTAGCCAGAGGTTCTGCCGTAGATGTGCACGACTTCTCTAGAGATATTGAAGGATTTGGTTGGGAATTACTGGTAGAGTTCTGCATAAGATTAGGAGACTGCTTCTTAGATCCATCAGAAGGGTTTCTACGTGAAGGAGACTTCCGCAGAGAAGTAGTTGGTTGTGAATTACCGGTAGGGTTCTGCATAAGATTAAAAGAGTTATTAGTTACTTTTGAAAGTTACACATGTTTCTATTTTTCTAGGTTCTTTAATTTACACTTGGATCGGTGATTCATATAATTGATAGACTGGTTTATGTATATTCGACTTACAAATCAAACAAGATAAGCAACTAACCTTCTTAGCAGGCTCGGTAAACTGAACACCAAACTTTGGCCAAGGAATTTCTTTTCCAAGAGTTTGCCCTAATGTTTCCATACCAGCAAATCGTACGGGTAGACAGAAATTCGGTTTTATTACTTCATCAATCAGGATTTTGTGGCAATGAACCTCCAACCCATCCTTTCCATGTAATTGTTGTTTTCCTGTTAACAGAAAATCTCTACCTCTAGCAAGGCATTTGCCTTAGACAGCTCGTCAAAAAGGTTGCACCTTCTACCCTGCGGAAATATATGGCATATGAACATCTTCAAGCGAAAACTTCAAAACAAATTGAGATTTAAAATTCATGTAAAAATAAAACAGATACCGGAGAAACTGATTTAGTTGTCACGATATCAGATTGGCTCCGACTAGGTGGATCTTTTGATGTCACATCCAGAGTATGTTTCCCCGAATTTTGTTGACTTACCTGCAGCAGTAGAGTAATATTCCATATTCGGGTGACAAATATGCCAAATTCCACCGTGAATGCGAAGACACAGATGAATAGGTAACAAATATACAAGGTTCTCCAAAATACACCCTAGCATCCGCGAATCATATAGTAGTTGATAGCATATTTCAGACTCATATGGTCTTAAGATCATGTAACTAGTTTAAAACACATACCTTCGGAACTTTTTCAGATATTGCGATACGAGATTGGCTTCCGTTGAGTAGATCCGGTGATTTCACAGCCTCAGAATGTTTTGGTTGACTTACCTGCATTAGAAAATTGAAATGAAAGTTGTACCTTCTTTTTGCAGTGAAACCATTTAAGCAAAATGCAAAACTGACTCACAATCAAATAGCTAACCACATATCTCGTTCTATAAGGTTCTCTAAAATATACACTAACGTCCGTGATTCATATAGCTGATAACATATTCGTCTCTTATATCAAACAAGATATATATATATATATATATATATATATATAAATGGTTTGTGTAAAAACATATCCAATGAGTTAATAAAGCAAACAAGCATAGCAACCAACCTTTTGATCCAAGATGGTTTGATTTGATGGCCAACTAATTTCAGCATCACCAACATCTTTAAAAGTTTTTATCCCAGAAGATGTGCCAAAGGGTAAGTTGATGGTTTCATTTTGTACTTCACTAACTGTAGTAGCAGGATTTCCCACACTACACCCCTTACTCGATTTTGCTTAATTAATCCATTGGAAGATGTAAGATCAAGAACATTTATTGATTGAATTCATGAAGTGTTTACACAGGAAAATAGAATTACACTTAGAAGTTAAAACGCTCTTAAACTTTCTCTCTCTTATGACTTGCCTAACAATTCCAAAAGATCTCTCCTCTTACAGACTCATTTAGCCCTTTATATAGGGTAATACATAGTGGATGACAGCTAAGTTCCCCTTTATTTTCGGGAGTGTCTCGCGAAGTGTCGCAGATGCACAAACATTCACTCTCGCGACACTTCCTAACCCTCGCCAGGTCTCACGTCTTCTTTATGTTTTGCCTGTCGTTATTCATTGCGTTGTTTATTTTAGCTCCCTGCGACTCCCTCGCGACGCCGTCGTTCATTAATCCCGCGAGCCTTGTATGTTGCGATATTATGATCCTACATCTTGCCTCTTTTTCCTTGAATATTGCTTGAAGAGCGATTTAAAGGAAAAATTCATTGTTGTCATATTCCTTGGTTTCAATTGGTGAAGGAACGAGCAAAAGAATACTTTCTTTGAAAAGTACGTACTTGCCTCTATTCTTTTGCAAAGTTCCGAAGCTTCTTTGAGATATATGGGAAGTATCGTCTCCTATCTCTCCTCATATTTCTCCTGCGAGGGGAAGAGTATCATGAGATTTTTACAATATTGTTTCCGCGACTGCTTATCTTTATCTGTTTCAGTTTTGTACTTTTATACGGATTTTGATTATTAATGTCTTTTCTTGACACGTTTCTTTCAACCGCTTATTCTTGACCATTCATGTCTCTTCGCATTAAATGACCTCGTTTTTCTCGAGGATCTTTTTCCCTATATATAGTTTTCTTTTCCCCTCCTTTTCATTCTTTAGTTTCTCTCTGCAACTTTTCTTTGACTCTCTCCTTCCGCAATTTGCGCTCCTGCCACTGCAAATCTTTTCTTCATCCTTTCTAGCGCTGATCTTAATCTCCAATCTCCCATCCATTCCCATACTGATAAATGGCTGTCATCAGTCGTGCATACAAAGCTTCTTTTGAAGAAGTTCAACAAAAGTTGCTTGAGAAGGGTTTTACTCTATCAACCATTCCTGATCAAGAACCTTCATCTATTCTTTCGCAAAGTTGTTTTTCCGATCATCAATGTGATGATCAAAAGATTATAGTCTCGCTAGGTCGATTCTCGCGGACTTCCCATTCCCTTGTACATTCCCCGAGATGCCTCTATTTTATGAAATCTTGGCCCATGAAAAGTTCTCTCGGGCTGTTTATCAATTAAGTGGCGATTGTATTCGCCTGATGCTTGAGTTCGCGAACCGCGGTGCAGGCAAAGGATCTTTATACCCTAACTCTGCCAGAAATCCCAAATTCGCAGACTTGGAAATAGCTGTTGAGAAATACACTGTGGAAATTTTTTTCGAAAATTACTCAGTGATAACTATGGTGAATGCGAAATCTCGCTGGGGCGTTCGCCTGAAGAAAAAGGATAATGTCTCTGAAGATAAATTACTGATGCAAGACATTGATTGGCACCCAGGCAATAATACCTCTCCTCGTCATTCCAAAGATGAGAAATGGTGGGTCGTACCCTTGATCTTAAATGGTCCTTACATCGCGGGCTCGCATATTCTTCCTGCAAATCTCGCAGGATATCATCCTTGGGAATTCAAATGGCCTGAGAAGAAGAAAGAGGTATGTTTCCGACTTCAAATTTTGCTTTCGCAACTTTCTTTCTATAATTGCTGAGTTTGTGAAATCTTTCAGATAACCAGGTTGAGAAGAAGCTACAAAAAGGATCCGTCGGAGGATACTCTGACAATGCTTCGATCGCTTACGAGTGAAGTAAGAAATGCTTCCTTTCTTCTTATTTAAAACAATATTGTTGCCTCTGTTTCTTATCTTTACGCGTATGCGAAGGTTGGAGTCGAAGAAACTATTGCTGCGAAGATTAAAAATATGGGTAAAACTGTCGTTTGCAAGGGTAAATCTTCTGCTCCACTAACTAAGAAGCGAAAGGTCCAATCTTCTTCTCGCCTTAGCTCAAGCTCGAATCTCCCGACGAGGATAACTATGATTCGAATCCTTCTCTCGCCAAGAAGATTCCATCGACCAGTTCTTCTATGGATCAGTTGTCTAGCATCTTCTCCGATTTGTTTCCAAGGAATGGGAGATGCTCCCCTAGCTTCTCTTTGCGGGACTCTCGCAAACGTGTGTAATGCTACTTTATTAGAGGGCAATAATTCTTTCAATGGAACCTCTAGAACTGTGTCTCCTGACTTCTTGAATGCACTTGGATCTTTGGTATGTATGCAGTCGTATTTCCCTGTTAATTTTAAATTTTTAAATATGTATATTAATGATTTTTCTATCTTCTTTTATAGGTTGGAAGAACTTCTTTTGTAGTTGCCTCAGATCTCGAAAGAAGACGCAACAATCTTGAAAAGAAGAATTTGCAATTGAGCAAGAAGATTCAAGAATTAGAGATCGAAGCTGCGTCATCTCGCGATAAAGACGAGAGAATTCAAAAGTTAAACACCGAACTTGACTCCCAAAAGGATAAGGTGTCCACTCTTCAAAACGCCAATCAGCAGCTTTATGGTATACAATTTTACCTCCTTTTACTATTTTTATTTTATCTTTTATATTGCTACCTAACTTATTACTTTCGCAGATGTATATAATCTCTCCGATGAGGCTATTCTTCTCCATACATTTCCTGATCCTATGGATAATAATCTTCTTCTCGCTCACCTCAACAACTCTTTAAGTAGTTCATCGAACAAAATTAACTCTCTTTCATTAAATGAACTTCAGACCAAATATCGTCTTTTAGAAATTGAGCATAGATCTGGTTTAAGTGCTTAACTAACCAATTTAAACGAATGTTTCTCGAGTCCCATACAGAAACCAAAATTTTGAGGAAGAAAATTAGTGACCACATAGATGATAAAGATCGCATTGCTAATAATGGTGCACAGGCATTAGCAACATTTCAAAAATCTCTCCTTGAATTACAAATTGAGCGAGATGAATTGCTCGCTGGTAATTCCTTGCTTAGTGAGCGAGAAGATCAAATTCGTTCTCTCCTTGTTATAAACAATGATGAATTCGCCTGGGCTGCGAAAGTTTTAGATAATGCCGAAATAACCTAGGTGTTGATGTTAGTCTTCACGCCGAGCATACTTCCTTGGTTAAAGATATGATATCGATAGAGAAGGTTGCTTATTGTACCTTATTGCTTCTTATTTCGTAGTATTGCTTGTAAATTGTTAACTTGTTATTTCTTATTTGTAGAATCTCGAGAAGAGGCTTCAAGTTAGAATTAGAGAGCTTGAATCTCGAAAGAACAACTCGCCAGAATTTTCCAAAAATGAGAATTGAAGAACTCAAACCGAAAAAGAACAACTCGCAAAGAATCTCTCCTTCGCGAGAATAGATATTCCAAGTTGAAGAAACAATTTCTAACGACAGTGGAGAACTTTAGTAATGATGTTTCATTCGTTTTGCAATGGAGGCATGGAGTATGTTTGTAAGGACCACAATATCCCTCTCGCATTCATATCCCCGTCTCCTTGAAAAGGTTCCCGAGAATCTACCTCTCGGACGTTTCGATAGCGAGGCTAGCGAAGAAGAAAATTCTCGCGATGAGAATAATCGATCAAGAATCGATGAAGAAGAAGAATCGCCAAAGAGATAACTCTTTTTGTTTTCTTTTTCTGCTTGTAATATCTGTACATTTCTGTATCCTTATTATAGTGTATTTCTTGGATTTTTCCCCCTCTAAATTCAATCTTCACTTCCCCTTTTTTGGTAGTTCTTCCTTGTAATATAATTGGCTAACATTATTGATGTATAACTCTTTCATCAGAAGATGAATAACAATATTTCATCTTTCCCATTCCCATACTTGCCTCTCGTTATTTATCTTCGATGGAAGATTTTAGTTGTCATCATGTATGTTGTTGAATATTTATTTTATTGTTATTGAAATATATCGTTGCGACAAGGTCGCAAGCCGCCTTTACACTTTCATGCAATGGCCCATTGACCTTGCCTTATCATTTTTGTGTGGTCTTCCAAGTCGACCTCCCTAATTAGAGGTCTTTCCCTTACCTTTCATTGCGACCCATTGAAATCATTTTCCAAGTATTTTTGGACGTCTTTACACTTGCATGTAAAGACCCATTGATCTCGCCTTACCCTCGCGTTAGTATTATTGCCTCTGCAGGATCATTGCACAAATATGACGAGCCTAAATTCTCTTGCGAAAACAGAGCCTCATGACATTTGCGTCTGTTTTGACACCCCCTAATGGAGAGCGTCGCCCTTATCATCTCCCTATTGCCCTTCAAGGAGGCGAAACATCGGCCATACAAGACTAGCTCCTCCCATCCGGTCTTAACAACAACCGATTGTTTTCGCAGCCTCTTATCCCTTATACCTATAGGGTTTATGGTTACAAGGCTGCACCCTAAGTGGAGTTTTCTTCGGGCGAGTGCAACATATGCCAAGACTTGCCAAGAATGGCCAGGGTAGGTTCATCCATCCCGGCACTCGGCTCAACCGTGTACCCCGGCGCCTTGAGCATACACGACTCCTAAGAAGAGACCCTCGGTCGCCCAACCAGGGTATAACCTACATATATAGTTGGGAATCCAAGGTACCTCCTCCGGATAGGCTTTCATGGGCCCCAAATTTCCATGACTCGGGCTTCGGGAGCGGTGTAACCTTTCCCCGAGCCATGTCGAGAGATACCCCCTTATATGACGCACTTTTTAGGTCTTACATTTGCCTCTTACGAAATGTTATTCGCGAACTAGGTGTACGCCATAAAGGTTCGTCCCATTCATTTACTCATTCATCTTTGTTAAATCATTCAATCATTCAATCATTCATGTTTCATTATTTGTTAATATTTGTTTGCGAAGTATTCGCCAAATTCCATTTCATTTGTTGTGTCTTTATCTCTTTCTTAATCGAATTCTCCTTTACCCTTGATTGCAAGATTCTCGCACATCATTACTTCAATTGCTACTTTTTCCCCGCTTTTGTTGACTATTCACTTCTTATGCCTTTTGTTCCTCATATCCTTCGCTCCTTTATTATCATAACATTCGCCCGTTTTTCTAGGCATTCACCTCGCGAGGCATGTTCGGTCCTTACTTCTATAACATCTACCATCGCTTTTCCTTTCTCTCGCTCATCTCTCACAAGTTGCTTCCAACCCTTTCTTTTGGCATTCCTTTCTTCGCAGCTTTCTACATCGACCTCATGACATTGTTTGTGACTCCTTCCAATTTCCCCGTATAATACCAATGCCATTTGGATGTGGAATTTTATGCATTGATGATATGTTGATGCGACTCCCAAGATTTCATGAAGCCATGGCCTCCCAATCAGCGCATTATATGGAGATTCCACGTCAACCACACGAATAAAATATCGCTTGATAATCCTTGTAGAGGTATTCTCATGTGAACCTCTCCCTTTGGTTTGTTTGCAGTGCCATTAAAGCCATATATCTTGTATGTTGAGGGGATCAAATCCTCATCTTTTCCTCCCATCGTCTTGTAAGTATGGTAAAAGAGAATATTTACCGAACTTCCGTGTCGATTAGGATTCGGTTGATCGCCCAACAAGCTTCGCTTCATCATCTTCTCCATCAACTGGTTTCGGGTTAATCTCTAATTTTACAACCAATGGGCTATCATGTGTTTCTCTTCCTTTTGGCACTTCATCTGCAGAGAAAGAAATAGTCTTCAGCTGCCACTTTTCTAACTGCGTCGTTCTCGCCAGGCTCATTATTTCTTTATCGTCTAGCATCTCTCGCAAAGACTCTACCGAGCACGTTGTCATGAAAATCTTCAATTGTGCGATAAGAGTGGATGATAGAGTTGCAATTCAAATTTTTGGCTTTTGTTAGATTTCTATCACAAATGTTTCCTTTCCTTTTCGCCGACACTTTGTTCTTTTGCATTTCTGGTGGTGGTGGTAATGTCCGGCCTTTTTCTTCTCCTTTTAGAAAGTGATTCACTTCCCTTGATCAATCATCCCGAGAATAATTCTCTTTACATTTCTACAGTCGTTTGTTTGATGTCCATGGAAGCGATGGTAAGAACAAAACTCATGACTTCGTCGCCCGGTGGTGGTTCCATCCCCACGTTCCAAGGTGCTGGTACATCTTCCATCACAAGTATAGCCTCCCAGATCTTTTCCACACTAGCATTCAGTGGAGGCATCTTAATTGGTTCCCATACTATTCTCGCGGCTTCTCCGCCTCCATGGTTATATTGCCTTCGTCCACCATAAGTTTCTTGCACATGATCTAGCCTCAATCTTATTATTGTTTATTACGGTTATAGTAGTTCCTTTCTTGTTCAAATTCCTCCCGGTCATGGCTTCCCATAGCTACTATCTTCCGCCGTCTCTCATCATCCTTCCCTCGCTTGCTGTCCTTGCGAAGTGCTCGCCACCGTATTTGATGAATTGAGGTAACAAGCTTGCGTTCGCAGCATTCGAGTTTGTGTTCGCGACTCGGATAAGAATTCATTTCATTCGTCTTTCTTCTAAGGCGATATATTCTTCCCCGTAATTCTCGCAGTTCTGCCATCGTGATTGTATTTTTGATTCTAAAATTTGAATGTATAGAAAGTTAGTCGCGAAGAGAGCATTCACAAATGAGAGGATGAGATATCTTTCCTCAACCCGTCCTGCCATTTCGCTACACATGGTTCTCCATCTTATTGTCAACTGCCTTAAGCTCTCGCCAACCCTTTGTTTCAACCCGAATACATCTTCAATACCTGGTCGTGAAGAGTTGTTACTTATGTATGCTCCCTTGAATGTGGCTTGTAAATGATTGAATGATGTGATTGTGTTCCTTGGTAGTCCCTCAAACCATTTTAGTGCTTCTCCAATTAGGCTTGATGCGAAATACTTGCACGCATGGCATCATGATTCTCCCACCGCAACATACACCTCATATAGGCCTTGATATGTTTGTACCGCACAGTTGTTCCATCAAAGATGTTTGTTAATGCAGGAGATTGCACTTAGGAGGTATTCCTCACATCTGTACTTCTAGCGTGAAGGGATTCTTCGCAGCTTCTGCGATGGCTTCGTCAAATTGTTTCCTTCCTCCTTCCCTTCTATTGTTCAACAATCCTCTCATTTCAGCCAGTTCTCTTAAGATTTGTTCATTTGCCTCAGAACTTGATTCTACTGGTCTTTTTAGCTCTGCTTCTCTCCTTCTTCGCTCGTGCCTGTTTTGACCTTCTTGTTCGTTATTTTCTTCTCTCCTTTCCCTGCGACGCTCTTCTTCGTTTCTTTCTTCAATTCGCACGCCATTATATCGGTTGTTCTCTCTTCTTGGTTGTCTCTCAGCTCTCATCTGCGCCCTCTCATATTCTTCATTAATATTTCTATTAGTACGATTTTGTTCCCTTCTTCTTTCGCGGTTATCATGGTTATTTTGCCGGATTGCCTCCTCCATCTCTTGATTTTCCATTTCTTCTCTTAGCCTTTCTCTCTCGCGAGCTAGCCGTTTGTTCAATGTAGTGTCTCTCAATGTCATCCTCGATCTCTCGGTTTCTTCTCGCTTCTTCTCTCCCGTGCAAGATTATTCTCCTTTCAAGTGGGTCATTCGGCCCTTGGAGTTGCATGTTTCCTTGATTTTCCCTATTCCGCTCATTTTGAAGATTTTCGGGCCGAGGAATATAACGATCTTCTATTTCTCCTCTTCTCTCGCCATGCTCTATATTCGGATTTTGTGTTTCTCCATTGGTTTTCTTTTCGGTTGGGTAAAACTCTCCTTCTTTCTTCTCCATTCGATCTTGAACTTGATCTCACGCTACTTCTAGATCTCCTATTTTGCAACCTCATATTTTCCATCCTCAATTCATGATTCTTTCTTGTCAAGTTTGCTCGTTCCTCCGCCTCTGCCGTCTCTCTTCGTGTATTGTTTGTCTCAATCTTTCTAATGCCTGCGATTTCTTCGTTTTCTTTCTCGTTCATTCCTTGCTCTCCTTGTCCATTGTTCATTGTTCATCATCTGCTCCTCTTCTCTCTCGTCTTCGAATCGGATCTCCAAGTATGTACACTTACTCTATCATAATCCTCAGCCCGCGTTTGCTCTTGGGGAGTTCGGTGGCTGATTTTGATCTTCTCCATCATTTCTCCTATTCATCCTTGATGATTCTCCCCGTTTCATTCCTCCTTTCTCCAAAGAAGTCTCCCACTTCTTCTTACAATCGTTGATTGCCCTTGTACATTTCTTCTTCTAGCCATTTTTCTTTTTCAATGAATTCTTGAGGATCTTCTCCAAATCTTTTCTCTGTTAATCCAAATTCCTTCCAATTTCTACGTCAATCTCTCGCTCTCTCCCCGTTTCTAGCGCATATGTAGTAGCAGGATTTCCCACACTACACCCCTTACTCGATTTTGCTTAATTAATCCATTGGAAGATGTAAGATCAAGAACATTTATTGATTGAATTCATGAAGTGTTTACACAGGAAAATAGAATTACACTTAGAAGTTAAAACGCTCTTAAACTTTCTCTCTCTTAATGACTTGCCTAACAATTCCAAAAAGATCTCTCCCTCTTACAGACTCATTTAGCCCTTTATATAGGGTAATACATAGTGGATGACATGACTAAGTTCCCCTTTATTTTCGGGGAGTGTCTCGCGAAGTGTCGCAGATGCACAAACATTCACTCTCGCGACACTTCCTAACCCTCGCCAGGTCTCACGTCTTCTTTATGTTTTGCCTGTCGTTATTCATTGCGTTGTTTATTTTAGCTCCCTGCGACTCCCTCGCGACGCCGTCGTTCATTAATCCCGCGAGCCTTGTATGTTGCGATATTATGATCCTACACTAACCATGACGCTATAGCATGTAACCTCACCCGTCATTCCTGACTTCATTTTATAAGATACCTTCTTTGAAGAGTAAGCTCTACCAATGGCAACAATGTTGTCCTTTTCTCCAAACCAAAGTTTGCATCCTATGCCCTGCAGAAACACAAGGCACATGAGAGATAGTAAATGGAAGATTGAAAATTTAAACGCGTTGGAAAACCATACATCAATGGTAACTTTTTCAGATGGAACATTCTGAGATTCCCCAGTGGATGGAGGAGACAAAGACTTCTTTTTTGATACTAAAGACGGCGGGGATTCAGTAGAAACGGTCGGCGTTTTAGTACAAGGAGAGAGAGTTTGGTGCTTTCAGATTACTTCTGCGGACCGGATTTCCCATGTTTTTTTGGAAGTTGCTTAACTGATTCTGGACCTATGTTATTCTTAGATCGATTGGAGGCGTTGATAGGTCCTACATCCTGTGACTGTAGTTGAACACATTGTTTGAAAAAATCAGATATTGTCTGCCAATTTTTCCAAAAAATTACACAATCTAATCAAAACTCGGTTCACTTACCTCTCCTCCATACTTGCTGATGTTGTTGCCCATAATTTTCGTAATGTCGACTCCTTGAGATAACAAGTTATCTATCAATCTCTGATACGCATTTTTAGTAGACTCTAATTCTTTCTCCTTAGCTTTCAGCTTTTCACGCAGTTCATCATTCTCTTTCGAGTGTCTTGGTTTTCTTCCATTTGGAAAGTAAAGGGTTGTCGTTACTCCAAAGCCATTCCCCTTGACACGTCCACCCTTATCCGGGCCGATCGCAACTGTTAGGGCATCCTCGTTATGACCAACCGTTAGAGTTCCCTCTTGAATCATCTTCCGCTTCTCTTCCTGTTCAAATAATGTGTTAAATTCTGATTTAAACCTTGCGCTATTACTTTGCACTTACTTTGGTTAAAAACATGAGGACTGTAAAGTTTCTGTTTTCTTACAACTTTATATGTCTTCTTACTGACAAACTCGTCTGGAACAATTCCATCTTTGTTTTCGCGTGCTCTTGCCCACATGAAGCACCGGTCTTCAAGATCTTCTTCGGCAACATTTCCGCTTTGGACCTAGTAGTTACCAGAAACAAGTAAGGATTTACATCCGCACAGATATTAACTGTGTAAAACAGAAAACCTATTCCAAAGCATCTAATGTGACAAAATTACAGATTGGTGTAAGAGGACACATCCCTATACCGTTTTAAGTTTCTGCATATATGAGACACGCAACACAACATACAAAACATAAGTATCTGATATGGCCGGTTTTTCGTTTATGCGGTGTATAATAAATAAGACAACAGACTTACTAATTTTAGTTTTAATCCCGAGTATCCTCCTCGTCCCGTCCGATGTGGGAACTTGGATTGTGATATTGCCTCTTTTCCCCTCTCCAAATTTTTCTTGCAGAGGAAATAAAAATAGTTCCATTAGTATGCTGGGATAGACAATAAGAACGAAACACAAATTAGAAAAAGCAATGTGTATTCCATACCTTAAATATAGGCGATTTTAGTACATGATTAAGGTAATTTTCCCAGTTTTCTTGGTCCATTACCGTTTCGTACTTTTTGGGGAAAGTTCTTAGTTTGTGCGGCATTTCCAGGAAGAGTTTTACATGATTCTTGTACAATTTCCTTCTGAAGTCCCGCAGCTGAACAGTTAGACGCTTCATGACCACTCGCTTCAGCTCATGGGGCACCTCATAATGAAGCTACAATAACATCTAATGTATGTTAATCACAGACTCACAGTTAGACAACAAAAATGACGAATTGGTAACCGCATATGCATACCAGAATTTTCTCCCACATATTTTCTTTTGTTGTTGAATGGACTTCCTTCCAACATAAATGTTTTATGCCAACCATATCACGGAACAAATAGCCTAGGTAACTACTGAATTCAATTCTATGGTCACCAATAGGCCGGAACATTTTGTCAAATTCAATATCCCTTCTTTTGGCATCTTTTTTTTGAGAAGTCTCTATGCAGCTTCAACATTCTTGTCATTCCCTCTCTTTTATGATCACTTCAGAGTCTTCTTATTGTGGTCGCTTTTTTCTTCGGAGTATTTTCCAATTCTTTTTCTTCTAACACCTCCAAATCATCATTTTCAGAAACTTCTGACTCTGGAAATAACCGAGGCAACGTATGAAACCATGTGATGTTTAAGTAGAAACAAATAAGTACAAGGTTTCGCACATTACCTGTTAGTCTTAAAATCTAGCAATGTGGACCATATGTTCACCATCATCGTCATCTGATTGTACAATGTCATCATGACTCTCATCTAAATCCATCGTTTCTTTATCAGAATCCACCTCATCATCTGATTCCCTCCATTGGTCGTAATCATCATCTTCTCCCATGACAAAAGATGTGTAGGTACGTGCATCTTAGTTAGGAATTTGAGCTTATTTTGGAAAATATTAGCTAAACCTAACAGGATAGGCAACATGTGTTACACCTATTTTCTATTATATGAAAAGAAAACAAACATGAACTCATTGATGCATGTAACTTGAGGCTAAAACATCACTGCAACCCACAAAATCTCCTCATGATTATTGTGTTATCCACAAAGCGAAAGGTACCGGTTAAACGGTCTTATATAACTTTTTGTCACAAAATCCAAGAGCACTAAAGCACCAGATAATGATTATCGATTTTTAGCTTGAAGATATAGTCAAATTGGCCAACCAGCAACACGTTATTATTAAAAGTGGCAACTTAAAATGCAGACGTTACAGGCTCGCCAAGTAACAGAGACTCAAATGATTATCCATCTGAAATCACATCTCATCGTACAACCCGTGATTGTCATTAACTTGTTCTTTGATACAGCCGAATAAAAACCCTAATCATGCTTTAACTAGTAAACCTATAAGATCTAACATCTGATTCCATGAGATCAAACAAAAAATCTAACATAAATTTAATATTCATTCGATAATGGGTTGTAGAAATAATACCAACAACAAAGATCAAGTTTAAAGAGGTAGATTCCTTGTAAAGATTAGAGATAGTAATAGAATAAAAACCCTACTCATGCTTTAACTAGTAAACCTATAAGAAGTGATAGAATAAAAACCCTAATTATGCTTTAACTACTAAACCTATAAGATCTAACATCTGATTCCATGAGATCGAACAAAAAATCTAACACTAATTTAATATTCATTCGATAATGGGTTGTAGAAATAATACCAACAACAAAGATCGAGTCTGAAGAGGTAGGTTCCTTGTATAGATTAGAGATAGTAGTAGAATTATGATTTCATATAGAGAATGAATCGAGTAATAAAAACTGAAAAACTAGATCGAACTCATCTTTCTTTTTCTTTTTGGAATTTAACTAAACCATCAAAGTGAATTGATTTTCCTTTTGAAATCATCCCGCCCAAGAAAATCCATTTTCATCACCCGCCAAACAAAAGATTTTTGGTGTTTTTCTTTTTTTATTTCCAAATTTTTGATGTGTAACCAATATGGTTAGTTTCCTTATTTTATGAGAGAATATATCGTAAACAGTTATGATAAAATTGTTTCCCAAAATTTTCGAAATTTTGTTTCATATCTCTAACCAACTCGAGAAGAGGCTATAGAAAAAAAGTACTTTCTTATTTCGAATAATATTTACCTTAATAATTTTAAGCTGGGTTGTCTCCTGTATTATTCTTGGTTTAGGGAGGAAACGTATGAATTATTAGCTGCACCTATGTAGGAAACGTATTATTCTAATCATACAGTAAGCTATAAAGATATTTAAACTAAACCCATCCATTTTCATGTTCATCATTTCCAGAAAACATAAAAGTTCAACGTGAATCATTCATCACATAAATGTCAACCTATCTATCAGCGTAAAAAGCCTCCATCTAGTGCAAAGACTTAAAAATAAATAAAACCACCACCGAAAAACAAAATGGTCATCAAAAACCCTGTTTAAAAAGCAAAGAACTTGTTAGATGAGTCTGGTTCTTTGTCAGATTAGTCTGGTTCCTCATTCTCATCCAATTCCACGCAAAGATCATTATCATTAACATCGTCGTATAGCAGTACTTTACTTTCAATAGCACTTTACTTGTTCAAACTCGTATTTTTGTTAAAAGTATTGGCAAGGAGATAATAAGATCATACCTAAAGTGATAAATTGATTCTTATTGTTTACAGGGGGGGGGACTGTATTTTTCTACATTTCCTCCGTTCTTTCAGCTAATTATATTTATTTTTCCAAAAGAATGCACACCTCATAAATAAATAAATTTGCAAGAGTATATTGCATTCTGTAAAGTCTATGAACTTGTAAATAATTATCTGATTTATTTCATGATTCCAATACCTAAATAATAAAAGAATTCATAAACATCACCTTCTTCTAAATGACAAAATTAGCAAACGAACAAGAAACGAAAACAACTTTCAAAGCGTCCACAAAATGAAATGGATAAATCAAACCATATCATCAAAAAAAAAAACCATATCAAATGAACCATCCTCATCTTCAAAAAATTCTTCTTGCAATGCTGAGGTGAACCTGATCAATCCAACCAGCAGGCTTGGACGCCTTGTCATCCTC
Organism: Papaver armeniacum; assembly: GCA_023531295.1. NCBI lineage: Eukaryota > Viridiplantae > Streptophyta > Magnoliopsida > Ranunculales > Papaveraceae > Papaver > Papaver armeniacum. The sequence goes on along the minus strand of JAJJWW010001982.1, from coordinate 43,874 downwards.
AAATTTGTCATTTTCTGTTTCATTAGGCTCCACATGCTTGTTAAGATCATGTTTGTTAACTTTTGGATTATCTGCCATATCCGGAACATCGGGACGATCTTCATCAATAATTTCAATTATAGAAGCAGAAGCATCATCATTCACAGTAGGAACATCAACATAAGCAGGAACATCAGCATACTCATCGCTACTGATTACAGCATCCAGAGGAACACCAGGAATAACATCAGCATAAATAGGAACATCATCATTGTCAACACTACTCGACAAATGTAACTAATTACAAATCGAGAGGAACATCGGGAACAATGGTTATTCCATCCACAGTAATGATAATCCTCAATTTACGAGGACCATCCATCGATCGAGGATATTTTTGGATCCTCTCTTCGATAATTTCATCTCTACAAATCCTTCTTAGCGTAAATCATTTTCCTCTTAATACTCTATGTTAATATTTTCTATGCTTGGTGTAATTTATATATATTTCTAAGGAAAACCTAATTTCTTAGGTTTTCCATCATTATCTTAAATCACCTATTCTTTGGTATTTACATCGAATATTGTAGCAATATAAGGAGATATGGAATGAATATTTTCATGTTTATCTAATTTCCTTTTTAATCTAATATATATAACGAACATAACAAACTAAAATAAATTATTATCTCATGAGATATATGGAATGGATATTTTCATATTTATCTAATTTCCTTTTAATTTAATTACCTAGGTTGGTTGGGGTGGCCCTACTACTGGACCATAGGTGTAACGCAAAAAAGGAAAAAACCAAATGTTGTCTAGTTAAACAATGACCCAACATTTAGCGGCAACACTTTCATGTTGATGCACGAAATTAAACAATTCAACATAGAAAAAAATCCAAACACCAAAACAAAACAAAAAAATACAAGGAAAAAAAAAGCAACATAAATAACCCAAGGAATAAATTGTACATTTCAGCATAGAAAAAAATCCAAATACCAAAAAAAAAAAAAAAAAAAAAAAAAAAAAAAAACACAACTGCAAGAAAAAAAGATACATAGATAAGCCTAGGAATGTGTTAGTGGCATGGACATCATATGTACACGTTTCCTATTGTCCACCAAAATTCTTCAACGAGACAACACTCCTCATGTGAGGAATAATTGCAACCTTTGTTTCCCACGGTAGTGCCCCCCAAATTTCCGTCCAAGTTCTGGTGAGTGTATTGTAACGCAATAAACACTTATTCTGCCAAAATAAGAGTTCCTTGTTATTTATAAAGGCTATCGGGTTATGAGTCGGCCATTCATCCTCTTTAAAGAAAATGCTTATCTCATAATTCTAATTCCATTCCCCGCCAGGTGCCCATGTATGAATATTTTCTTTGGAAATGGGAGCCCAAAAATTTATCCGGGGCCGATCAATTCCCTCATGGATGTAGTAAAATAAAATGCAAACTCCGAACATGACCATCCCAAGTGATGGGTAAGTATTTATCCAAAATTCACTCCCAGGAATATGATGCGGGGGTGGAAAATGTTGATGGAACGTCTCGGTGTCCAAATTGAAAGATATTATTCCAATATCTTGCTGACAACAATCTATCCAAAAAATACAACCATGTGCGTACACACCTGAACTCCGAAAAGTATAAGGAATCTCCCATGTTATGTTCCTCCATCCCCTCTTGTCTCCTAAAGTGTGTAGTTGGACTTTACCATCCATGTGAATTCGAACTACCTTGTACTCATTGGTACGTTGACAGTATCCGAAACCCCCAATTACGTTGTATCGTGGATACCACGAAAGTACTTGATCCGTTGCAATTGGGATGCATAGTTGTGGCAGATGGAGGTGGTCACCAGTTTCTGGATTCATAATATATACAGGATCTTGTATGCCGTGGTGTGAAACATAAAAACAAACCAGACCATTGCAAGGTCCAATTATTGGGTGCAACATAGTCCAATCATCATGGGTTCCATCATTCGGGGCATCATGATTGTTGGTTGTTACGATCGGGCTGAAATCTTCCTCTCTATAAAAGAGTTGGGTAACTTTATCTTTCCCAATTCTTGGTGTGACACCAAAAAGGAATCCAATTCTTTTGTCCCCAAGGATAGTATTCCATTCTTTGCATACACATTTGCTTGCTAAAACGATTTTTGTAGTTTGGAGGCGCTGAAGTATCTCGGTAGTTAATTCCGGCAACATATCCATCACTATTATACTGATGAAAGATTATCAAAAAAAAATAAAATTACAAGCTTTTAGGATTTTCTTATTGTGAATGCTACAAGCAAATACGAGTATAAAGCTTATATATATATATAGACATCCAATATACCTGTTGGCGAATGGTCGCGTCAGTCTAGGACGTTTTTGGATCCTCTCGTGAATTTCATATCAACAATCCCTCTTAATACTCTATGTTAGTTTTTTTTCTATGCTTGGTGTAATTTGAAAACTCTAATTTTTTAGGTTTTCCATCATTATCTTAAATCACGATTCTTTGGTATTTACACCGAATATTTCAATTTCCATATTACTAAAAAAATGAGATATTGTAGCAGTATAATGAGATATGGAATGAATATTTTCATGTTTATCTAATTTCCTTTTGTAGATGGTGGATTTTCGACAAAGGCTAAAATCGTAAACCCATAATTATAAGTATTCTTGACCCAGCAATCAGACGAATATTGAGGCTCATGTCTCTTATCGAAAGCATGAAAGCTCATGCCACAAGAATCTCTGACTAAGAATACTGTCTCTCAGAGTATATATGGATATGTAGTCTCTCAGCTGAGGCAACGACATATCTCATAAATACTGAGCAATTTCAGTAATTACTTCTATATATAATCGAAAGATTAGACGGCTCCTAGACAGCTTGCTTGCTAGTATAGAGCAATAACGTCTTCAGGATGTAACAATGTTTTCCCTGGCTATATGAAAGAAATATGACGCTTTAACAAGCTCATATCACTCAATTTATGAATAATTAATGCTCCTATCGTGCTAGTATAGATCCATTAATTAATTATTCTCAAAATCAATAGATTCATTAACTGAATCCCTGGAAAATATTCAATATTTTCATAATATTTCGTTACTTCAATTCATAAAATATTAATCAAGGCGCTAGGGGACTGGGCTCACCGGCTGGCCAGTCATGCCGTGACCAGTCCCACGCCCAAATTCTATATTTTATCATATTTTTATTATTTTCCTTGATCTCATGAAAATCCTTTCATTTGAACAAATATCCTTTGTTTTAAAGAAACTCCTCAGTTTCATGGTGTTTCCTTCGCATCAAGGAAATAATATAAAATTGGGAAAGGTGTCACGGGACCGTGTCTGCTAGCTGGCCGGCTATGCCCTAGTCATGGTCGGTCCCACACCTCATGAATCCTCAATATTTTATAATTATTTCCCTAATTTCATGAAAACTCCTTAATCTCATGATATTTCCTTGATCCCATGAAAAATAATATAAAATTAGGGAAACCCGTGGGACCGGGCCATAGCCGGCCGGTCATGCCCTAGCTGGCCCCACACGTCTTATTTTATTATTATTATATTTGTCATGTTTCCTTAATCCCATTAAATTCCTTGATTTCATGATGTTTCCTTCAAATTATGAAAATTCCTTCAAATCATGAAATAATACATAAAATTAGGGAAAACTCACGGGACCGGGCCCTAGCCGGCCAACCATGCCCAAGCCGGTCCCACACGTCCCTTATTTTATTATTATTATTTTTTATGTTTTCCTCGTCTCATGGAAACTCCTTGATTTCAACAAAACTCATTGGTTTTATGATATTTCCCTAAAATCATGAAAACATAATAAAATTAGGAAAAACACCATGGGACCGGCCCCTTGGCCGGGCGGCCATGCCTTGGCCATAGCCGATCCCACACTTTATGATTCGTTCATTATTTTATTATTTTTCCTTCATCTCATGAAGTTTTCACGGTCTCAGCAAAAATCCCTGATCTCTTCATATTTTCTCAAAATGTTGCTCAAACGCACACCAGAAAATATCGAAATTCTCATAACTGAGATACGAACACTTTGGTGACGTGAGCATGTTACCTTGACCGACCATGGTTGGCTCTTTGGCTTGCAAGAGGCCGGTCCCATGTATTTTGACAATTTTGACTTAATTTGCGCAATTGCACGTATTAGGTCCAAAACTCTTCCAAACAACTTGGAACTTCATAAGACGATCAATATTCGATCCCGTGACTACCCATGGCCAATTTCATGACCCCTTGGTCGGTCCCTCACATCTTCATAATTAATTAGGTTTTATTACCTAAGGTTCAGACGAGCATATTTTAATAAATGATTAAAACCAGCATTTAATCATCCTTTCATCAAATCAACTGGTCTTCAGGAGACCTTGATATTTGCTCACGTGAGCCTCTGGGCGCTACGTGGTTGATCCATAATCCCATGTAGCCGGTCCCTCCTTTGCTCCGTGGTTAATTTTCAATAAACCATCAGTTAATCATCAATTGATCAAATTAGGGTTTTGAGTTCAAGGTTCATAATTCCAGATTCAAACGCTAATAATTTTACGTTGATCCCGTGATCAACATTTTATTTATCATACTCGGTTCAATTACCCGTATCTTATTTGGTCATGCTACCAATAATTCATCGAATGAGCAACATTTGCTCAGATGAGCAATATTTGCTCAAACCAAGGAATACAGGTTCAACTATCAATATTCAACAATTCATCGAATGAGCAATATTTGCTCATGTTAGCTTATGATAATATTTTATTAAATGTCAAATTAAAAATGATAATATATAAATTATCATACTATTGATGATAATTAATATATTTTTATATAATTAAATCATATGGATCATCAACTGGTAAAAAATTTATCGGAAGCCGAGCAACAAGCTGAGCTCCAACCCCTTTTTGAATCACCACTCCTAATCTATGAAAGAGAAAATATCCTACACGTACATTGGCATCATAACTAGCAATGCAGCTACGTAAGCGCTTCAGAAAAACCGTGGTATAATCTCCGAGCTCTCCTAAGGTGGTGAAAGCAAGTGTCCCAAAACTATAACCTTGTGTTGTACACTTCTCCAAGTACTTAGCTTATTCACGCATTATATCTTTGTCTCAACAGACATGTTCAATTCATGAGTCTCAGAACATTTCCAAATCACGTTCGACTCAACAAAACAAGGACTCATCGTCCCATGAAGTCGTGAAGTCAGCAACTGACTAACTAAATACACGTCTGCCTTGCAGACTCCACAATTACACGAGACATCAATCATGTTACATGGGGGGATATTAACTAGGGTTTTGGTCTCAAGGTCTACGGCACGTGTGTTCATACACACGATGAGAATGTGAGCAAGTCGTGCAATCAGTTGAAGGAGTTAACAAAGTAGTGGATGGAAAATCAACCAAGTCTCCGCACGTTGAGCAACTGGTTTAACACGATTTCCACTTCCCCATTCTTTGATTCCATCCACTGTCACACTTCATGAGATCATGGTGTTTTCAATTCCAGCAATATAAATACATCTCTCAATCATGATTGAAACAAGGATAATCTCACTTCAGACAGACAACACGAGATTAACAATCCAACTCTCAACAGAGCAAATTCAATCATTCAGAACTTATCTTATTTTCAGAATACACAACACACCTACAATCTTCGATCACCATTGATCTCACACATTTCTCAGCTTCCCTCCTACAGACCGACCATCCTCTCTTGTGACCAAATTTACTCTGGAACGGCCATTGTCTTGGTTTAGGCCGGAGTACTACAGTTTGATCTCTCGAATTCAAAGCACTCCCTTCTTGCAGTGCATCTGTGTGAGGTTAAGCATTTTGCTCGGTTCAAGGAGTCTCCTCCGCGCGATCATCTCGTCAATTCTGTAAAAACCAGCGAATCGTTTTTCTCATCTACACCTTTTTAATCTAATATATATATTCCGAACACAACAAACTAAAATAAATCATGATCTCTTAGGAAATACCCAAATAATTTATCTACTTTTCGACTAATTACCTAGGTGGGTTGGGGTGGCCCGGACGGCTGGACCATAGGTGTAAAGCAAAAAAAAGGAAAATAAACAAAGATTGGCTAGTTAAACAATGACCCAAACTAAATTGTACATTTCAAACATATAAAATAATCCAAACACACAAAAAAAAAAGCACAACTACAAGAGAAAAAAAAGCTACATAGATAACGCAAGGAATAAATTGTACATAGAAAAAAATCCAAATACCAAAAAAAAAAAAAAAAAACAACACAACTACAAGAAAAAAAAAAAGCTACATAGATAACCCAAGGAATGTGTTAGTGGCATGGACATCATGAGTACATGTTTCCGATTGTCCACCAAAATTCTTCAACGAGACAACGCTCCTCATATGAGGAATAATTGCAACCTTGCTTGTTTCCCACAGTTGTGTCCCCCAAATTTCCGTCCCAGTTCTGGTGAGTGCATTGTAACGCAATAAACGCCCATTTTGCCACAATAGGAGGTCCTTGTTTTTTCCAAAAGCTATCGGGTAATAGGTCGGCCACCCTTCATCCTCATCCTTTTCCAAGAAAATGCTTATCTTATGATTTCAATTTCATTCCCCGCCAGGTGCCCATGTATGAATATTTTTTTTGGAAATGGGTGCCCAGAAATCTATCCGGGGCTGATTAATCCCCTCATCACAGGCCTCATGTATGTAGTAAAATAAAAGGCGAAATCCGAACATAACCATCCCAACTGATGGGAATTCACTCATAGGAATATGATGCGGGGTCGCGAATGTTGATGAAATGTCTCAGTGTCCAAATTGAAAGAAACTATGCCACTATCCCACTGACAACAATCCTTCCAAAAATACAACCATGTGCGTACACACCTGAACTCCGAAAAATATATGGAATCTCCCATGCTATGTTCCTCCATCCCTTCTTGTCTCCTAGAGTGTGTATTTGAACTTTACCATCCATGTGAATTCGAACTACCTTGTACTCATCGGTGCGTTGACAAGATCCAAAACCCCCAATTACAGGATACCAAGAAAGTACTTGATCTCGTGCAATAATTGGGATGCATAGTTGTGGCGAGATGTAGGTGCTCACCGTTTCGGATTCATAACATATACAGGATCTTGTATGCCGTGGTGTGAAACATAAAAACAGACCAGACTATTGCAAGATCCAACTATTGGGTGCAACTTAGTCAAATCTTCATGGGTTCCATCATTCGGGGCGTCGTGATTGTTGGATGTTTTGTCCCCGAGGATAGTATTCCACTCTTTGGAAACATATTTGCTTGCTAAAATGCTTTCTGCAGTTTGGAGGTGCTGTAGATTCTCGGTAGTTAATTCCGGCTAATGGTACCATAATTTATGTATCTCTCTTTTTGCCCATTTATGTTCTGGTTTTCTGTTTGGTGTCAAACACCAGTTTCAAATCAATAATTCGTCTACAAAAAAGAATCCCGATTAGTCACTAATCAACATTTTTTTTCGACTTCTCAAATCCCCATCAGTTACAAAATCTTTTTCATTCGTGTGCATTTTCAAGAATATCATCATTTGTCTATCAATCACTTATACCATTTGCATCTCAAATTCTCAAATTCTCACTTCTTTTTACATTTTTCTTTTCCCCTCTCGGATTTTATTATAATTGTTGAAGAATAACCCAAGATACTATGAAGAATAAACCAATATGGTTGAGTCAACTGGTATAGTTGACATGAAGAATAAACCAATATGGTTGAGTCAACTGGTACAGTTGACATGAAGTGAATGGATCAACAAGAGTTGTTGATCCATGGTACGGTTTATAGAAGTTTACTACTGGTTTTAAGAGTTTATTTACGTGAGAATTGTCTAGAAGTTTCTTTGTTAGAGTTTTATTATGTTTGGAAAGTTATTTTTCATGAGAGTCAAGTTTGTTACCCATTAAATAAAATACCAACCATTATTACCCAAAATAAGACCAAGTATGATTCTTCAGATTTCAAAAACAACTTTTAGTCCAAACAAGATACGAAAAAAAAAATAAAAGATGAGAAATGGTACTATTATAAATATATAGTATATATATATATTGAACACCAAACTACATTACTCTGATCAAACAAAAACAAAAACACTACACTTGGAATATGTTTGTGGCATGGACATCGTCAGTACATGTTTCCGATTGTCCTCCAAAATTTCTCAACGAGACGGCGCTCCTCATGTGAGGAATAAATCTAACCTTTGCCCACCTTATCTCCGCAATTTCTGTCAAAGTTCTGGTGAGTTCATTATAACGCGCTAAACAACGGTTGTTTTGCAATAGGACATCGTTGTTCTTTCCCAAGGCTATAAGCTTATAAGGCGGCCACCATAGATTCGAAGGCTCTTCCAAGATAATGCTCCTCTTAAGTTCCCAAATCCATTCTACACCGGGTGCCCGTACATGAATATCATTATCGGAAATGGGTGCCCAAAAATTAATCCGGAGATTATAAATATCGTGAATGTTGTAAAACAAAAGGCGAACTCCAGACAATACCATTCCAAGTTTTGGAGTACTTAAACCACCATTATCATAAATATGATGCGGGGGTGGCGAATGTGACTGGAATGTATCATTGTCCAAATTGAAAGATACTATCTGAATATTGTCATAAAAATAATGATTTATCCAAAAATACAACCATGTGCGTACACACCTGAATCCCAAAAAGTAAAAAGAAAATCTCCGATATTCCTCCATCCCCTGTTATCGCCTAGAGTGTGTACGTCCACTTGAATTCGAACTACTTTTTATTCACCGGTATGTTCACAATAGCCGAAACCCCCTACGACGAATCGTGGATCCCAACTAATTTGTGGCGTTGGTGTTGGATCGCATATTTGTGGCAGATGGAGGTGCTCACCCGTTGTTGGATTCATAATATAGATAGGATCTTGTATGTCGTGGTGTGAAACATAAAAACATACCAGACCATTACAAGATCCAACGATTGGGTGTGAAATGTTTTCATCATAGGATCGGATAATATTCCAGGTACCATTGTTTCCAAATAACATCTGATAGAAATCTCCCATCATCGTGTAGTAATCTTCCTCCTCAATTTGTTCTCTGTAAAAGAGTTGCGTAACTTTTTCTTCTGTCACTTTTTGAGTGAAACCGAAATGGAGTCCAATTCTTTTGTCTGCAAGGACAGAATTCCACTCTTTGCATACACATTTGCTTATAACCCTAATTTGTGGAAGTATTTAGGAGGAGGTGTAGTATCTCGGGAGTTAAATCCGGCAACATTTCCATTACTATTACTGGTAAAATATTTTTTTTTTAATGTAGAAGTATTTAGGATTTCGTTTTTGTTGAATGCTTATATAGACATCCAATGGATGCAATATGTGTCCCCACACAACACACCTGTTGGAATTTTCACGTCTTTTGGTGTTTCAAAATCTATTCGGTTAATGTGAAGCGTAATACGAAGGGGTGCGAACCGTTACACCGTTTGGACAATGGTCGCATCCTTAATCAGCATGCCTTATTTAAAAATCCATGATCCAAACAATAAACGGATATTTTCACTTGTTTGTGTGATATTTATTCCAGTTTATCAACATTCTATTTATGTGTCCATTGCAAATTTAAAAATTAGGGTTATGACCATAGCATATTAATCTTTTGAAGACAAGAAATTAGGGTTATGACCATAGTATATTAATCTTTTGAAGAAAAAAAATGATCCCAATATATATTGCTATTTCCAATCATAGCTGTAATTTATGGTGTTGACCAATATACGAAATCCAAAAGAGAATTTGGACATGGTTATAGCGCTTGGATGGACGGAAATGTTGCGCATGGCTTTGAGTAGGTGTGAATTACCGAGGGAATTACACCAAAAATAGAAATTTGTTCAGTGAAGATTAGGCATGGCGAATCATGGAGAGAGATACTTCAGATACCTACAGATTTGGCAAGAGTGTATCCAAGGCATGCACATTAGCGAAGAGTACATGATTATGATCTACTGTAAGATAAAGCATATACTCCATGTACTCAATCAACATGGTTGTGTTTACGCAATTTTTTCGTGCTATTTTTCCGTATTTAGATAAATCATACTATATACTAAAATCAATGTGGTGTTGTACGCGTATATGAGAATATATTTATCAATATGGAAACTGATATATTTTGTTTATTTGAGAGTGATATGCGGAATACAACTAAATTAGGTAATTGGAGATAATGCTCCTAACCTAAAAAATTAGGGTTTTTCTAATACATATATATATATACTATTAATTAAAGAGGTCGTACAAACCACACTAGCATAAAAGATAGATTGATATATTAGACGAAGAAAATGAGTTTCAATAAGAACAATACCGAGAGTATTAAAACAATTCCAAGGATAGTAATGGCTGTCCCTAGAAAGCTAAGGATCACCATAACTATTGATGGCGTGTGTAAGGTTCCTGGCATGCCCCTGTTAGCTGAAGTTCAAGATCATGTTGACAATCTTACTCTTCCTGCTTCTACTTCCGTTGAAATGGATAGTGTCCATGCTCCCATTCCTTCGAATGAGCCTGTTGGTGAAACTGTGTCTGGCACACCAGAAATACCCAGGGAGACACCTCTAGAAGAAAAGGTACTTGAAGTTCCAGCACAGCCTGCTAACGCTGCAACACGAATACCAGATGCGATGGTTTTAGTTGAGCAGATTTCGAATAATGTGGTTTTTGTTTTTTAATATTGAGGATGTTGGTATTATTTTGCTTCATTTAGTTTTAGAATGAATAATATAAAAATATTGGTTCTTTAATATATGCTCGTGTTCAAATTCTTTGCTTGATATTTGTTTGTTAATCAATCAATTTTCATTATCTTAACTCGTCGAGTCAACTCAGTTTTCCATAATATACCTTATATAAACATAATCCCTTATGACAGTTATCAGATTTTTAATTTTAATTTAGGCACAACCAAAATGGAAGAAATATAGCATTAATTTATGGAAAGACTGGACCACAAGGGATCTTGCCACCAATGCCAAATTTGGGTCAAGCCAACCCAATGTGACAGACATTTTAGAAAGAAAAAAAAAAAATTCTTAGACCTAAGGAGGGACGAATCATCCTCCTCTCTTCTCTCTCCAAGAAAAAAAAACCGTTTTTTCTCTGTAATTCAATCTTCCTAAAATCTCTTAAATTTAATCCAAATCTGTCATATTTGATCTGAAATCTTCAGATCTTTTGGCAGATTTGGTGTAAATATCATTATCTATTAGTATTAAATAAAAAAAATCACTTTTTAGTGATTTTAGGGTTTGTAAATAATGTTTTTATTCTCATTTTCAATTGATTTCATCCATTCCAATGGCTTCTATGTGCCAATTAGATGTTTATTATATCCTCAAGGGCGCTTCGTATGATTGTTACAATCTTATCAAATGTATCATCGCTGGCGATTTTTCAGAAGTGGTCATGGTTTTGCAATTCTTTGAAATAGTGGCTACAGAAAATCGTGATAATGATGAAACGGGCGATTACTCCCCACTCGGGACATTATACTCTTATTGAAGAAGACAAATCTCAATGGCATAATTTTATTTCTAAAGCCATTTTTCAAATATCAGTTTCCTTTGTGAAACAAGATATATGTAATTTTTTATTATTCTCATTTTTGATGTATTTGGTAATCATGTATTCAATTTTACAATATTAATGAAATCAAGATGTTTCCTTCAAAAAAAAGACAGACATTTTAGAAACCAAAAATAATCTTCTCTATATTATTTGGCAAAACAGAAGAAGAGGAGTACCAAAGACATCTATCTTTTCTTTTGCATGTACCCAACAAGGCCGCACAATATACTCATTATGGACATTGGTCTCTCCTCTCTCTCATAACCGTTTTCTCTGGTTTTCCTGTTCCTGATCCACAACTTTTCTGATTTCGTTTAATTGTGATCCAAATCTATCAGATTTGATCTGATTTTTTCAAATCTTTCTGATTGATTTGGTTACAAGTAGTATATATATGTTTATTTTAGGGTGTGTATATATATATGTTTATTTTATTTTTATTTTGTAATCAACTGATTTCAATTCTATTGGCTCATCTTTGCCAATTAGAAGATTATTATAGCCATAATGGCGGTTCTATTGGATGCTTTCATCACAGATATATCATTGTGAATGATTTTCCGGAAGTGGTCATGATTCTACAAGTTTTTGAAGATTATGTGGCTACAAGAAGTGATCGTGATAACGATGAATCGGGCATATTACTCCCTTCTGGGAAAATTTACTCTTAAAGGAGAAGAAAAATTGAAATGGGAAGATTACTCCCCTATGGGACATTTTACTCTTATGTAATTTTATTGTTCTCATCTTTGATGTATCTGGAATTGATGTATTCAATTTTACAATATTAATGAAATCAAGATGTTTCCTTCAAAAAAAAAAAGATACTCATTATGGCTACCTAGATCTTTTTCTTTTGCATGCGCACAAAAAATCAGAAGAAGAGGAGTACTGAAGAGATCTATCTTTTCTTTTGCATGTACCCAACCGCCAAGATACTCATTATGGCTACCTACATCTTCTTCTTTTGCATGCGTACAAAAAATAAGGGACTCATTGTGATGATTGACAAAAATGAGAACTGAGTAATGATGATTGACAAAAGCAGTAGCGTTGTGATTGACAGAACACTGCTTTTGAAGGAGAGAATAAACTCCAGAAGGTCACACAATACAGGCTCTTGTTATAATACTTCTCTTTCAGTCACACATAACAAGAAGTCCCAAAGTACAACTACCATATGAATGTACCCCTCAAAGCCAAAAATCAATCATAGGAATGTTCCATATATATACTCATAGTATTTAGTGATGGGGCTGGTATTTAGGACAGGGTCCCACTAGAATATTCTACACAGATTGTTAAAGTAGAAAAGATCAAAGATCAAAAAATACCACTGCAAACTGGAGTACTTATTGTTGGAGTACTAGCTAATTCCTTTGTTACTAGTGACTTGGATAGAGTAATATATATTCTTTAATACTGAGTCAACTGCATTACACTATTTTATTCACAATTCACATATTCTTAGAAGCAAAATAATAAATTATTAATATAGTACTAGCTAGTGCCTTGGAAGATCGTAAATGCTTTTTTGGTGCAATTTTTTTTTTGATTAAAATCCCAATTCATAATCTTAGAAGCAATTCTAGCTAGCTCTTACAATTAAATTTGTATTAAAAGAACCGAATTCAATATTTATTTTTTAAAATACTGGTCGGTAATATAGGATTTTATCATGTCTGTGCATTTAATTTGGACGAAACATGAAATATCAGCGATACATATATATGAATATCCGATAATATCGCATTATTGGTCGTATCGGACCGATCTGCTGATAATATTAGCAAGGATGTTTAGGCATGTTAGGTTATCAGGTGAAACTAGTTTATTTGATTGGTCGGAATTATGAATTCACGAACGACTATGATTGGCTTCATCGACAAGACTCGATATCCAAGTTTTTTACCAATGTCACTCCTGGACATGGCTTATTCAGCTAAACCAAATTTTATTTCGATGTCACGATCTTAGAGAGTATAGTTCATCCAAATCTAAGTTTCCGAGAGTATTTCCACCAACATAAATTGATTGATGGTAATTTTCTATTTTTTCCGATGTCACTCTTGAACGAGCTTGTAAACCAATTTTATTTCAATGTCACGATCTTAGCAAGTATTTATCGTCCAAATCTAAGTTTCTGGCATATCTCCACCACGATAAATTGATTGATGGTAATTTTCCATTTTTATCGATGTCAGTCTTGGACGAGCTTCTAAACCCCTGATTTTTATTTCGATGTCCAGATATCTTAGCAAGTATATTTCATCCAAATCTAAGTTTTCGGAGATCACCGAGATAAATTGGTTTAATTTTCTATTTTTACCGATGTCACTCATGGACGAGCTTGTAAACCAATTTATATTTCGATGTCATGATCTTAACAAGTATAATTTATCGTCCAAATCTATTACGGGGAATATTGATGCGTGTCGTAGGTGCAATCAAATTAATATCTTATTTCCACTCAATTAAAAATAATATAATGGAAGTCAAGTTCGTTCCCACGAGGAGCAAGAGATTCTAGTTGTAAAAATTGTCACAAAAGGGGGGATGTATAAAGCAAAAGAAAATAAACAAAGCAATTAAAAGATAAAGTTGAAATCAATAAGAGAGACGAGATCAAGGAATCCTTCTTCGTTGCAAAACAATGATTCAAGTTATGTTTTTCATCCACATGTTATTAGTCACAGATTATCACCAACCGTAGGTAAAGCAGCTAGATCAGTGCTAAACCCCTAAATCCCTTGTATCACCGGATACGGAAGTTCTCGACTACCGGATTCTATTTACCAAACCACCTAGTAGTAGATCACTCAAGATGTAATTTAAATAAATGCATTAAGATTTATGAACTTATTAGGTTAATATTAGTAGTTAGACTCTTAGATCAAGGTCTACTTGCTAACGTTGTTTTCACACACAATTGCTCCACGGAATCCCTCCGCAAGGTCTCGTGTTTGCTACTTATGTAAAGAGTCAAGAAACGATTACTTATCCCATAACTTTCACTAGCTTTAGATCAAATTAACAAATCAATTTAGTTGGCCACCTAAACAATCTATCAATCAACCATGAATGTATAAACATTCCTATTAGTAAAAACAAACGATAATCATGTGAAAAACTTCAAGATAGAATTGAAAAACAAAAACTCAAATCATATATTAAGAACTAGGAATTCATCCTCAATCAATAATAAAATTAGCTACTCATTTTAAGGAGTTCACACAAAGAATAAAGAAGAGAGAATTGTTGTGTGTGTAAAGATGTGTGTAAAAAGATGTGTAGAGAACTTCTCTATTTATAGGCTTCAATATTCTCCAAATCTTCCAAGGAATAGAACCCTTTTCCTTTAGCAATTCAATTTCCAAATTCAAGTCTTTCTCATCTTCCATCTTCTCTTTCATAATTTGAGCCAAATTCTCCATCCAATTCCAAGTCCAAGTCTTCACACCCATGAGAAGAATCCACACAAAACTCTGTAATTTTGGCCCGTCGGAAAGCTGGTATTATGGCCGGAATCCGGCCGGAATAGTCGCCGGAATCTTCTTCTCCGTCAAAGGAATATTCTGTCACGGCACCGTCAACGTTAACGGTCAAACTGACGGTCTTCGTTAGTCAACCGGGTCAAACCAGATGGTGAGTCAGCTTCTGAGTCAGTCTTGCTGAGCTTACTGGATCTTACTCAGCTGAGTTGCATCGTCTGGATCGGTCATTTCAAGATCGAGTCGACTCGCGGAATAGAGAACCTACTGAGTTTCGACTATTCTGAGGACTTCCTACCAAATTCGGGCCTCACTTTTCAGCTCCATACCTGTGACATTCCTAGCATACATCTAAAGCAATTTCATTCCCAGCTATTCATTGCAATCATTCATACACAGCTCCATTTTATAACACCCTTCAGCTCTGCTTCATAATCTTCCCTGCAATGCCATACACATCCTGCAGGTTAGCTTCATGTCGTTCCCTGTTTAGCAGCACCATGACAAGCCCATAATCACTCCAACATTGAACCTATAATCAATTCTCCATACCAGCTGCTTCAATTCCACCTCTATTACAACCCATTTTCCGTTTCGATTTCAGCAACACAAACTGGTTCTCAAACCACAGACCCATTCCTCCGTTGCTTCTTAGACTGAACTCAACACTTTGCAGCATCATCATCTTGTCTGAGTCATAATTACAATCAGCAGCAATCGATTCCATCTCCAATTTCTGAGACCTCGGCTTCTTTAACAGCAACAACTCGCCTCTGAATCGACTTCATCTCCACCTCAAACACAGAATCATCACAAACCCATTCATTCCCTGTAAACCAGCAGCAACACCAACACAACCCTACTAGATCAACCACAAGCCGATTTTGAACTTCACCCACTGTTTCAGAGATGAAACCATCTTCTAATTCTGCTTCAATAGATCAACCTTCATCATTCACAGGATAAAACCCATGAAAATCATCACTTCACCCGCAAACTGCCATCACCAGAATCCATACCCATTTCAAATCGAGAACAACCTCTGATTTCTTCTCATCTGTTTCGATTTCAACATCTCACAGATCCCCTTCAATCTCCCTGAGCTTCAATTCCTTCATCGATTCCAGCAGACTTGAACCAATTCCAATAACATCAATCCCCTGAGAGTCTTCTCCGATTCAAACCCCTAATCATCACAGCGTCCACTAACCACTTCCTTCAATTGAATCTCGATCTCTGTACTTCAATTCCAGACAAACCCTAAATCTAAATCGAATCCAACTTCTCTGCAATTTCTTCTCAAACCCTGAATCCCTTTTAACAGCACCACCGCCATCGTGAATCAACTTCAACACGACCATCACGAACAACTCCAGTTTCTTCTCTCGATTCTCCTTACCTCGATCTCTCTGAGACAACAGCACAGCCGCTGTTTTATTTCTTCTCTTCTTCTTGATTTCAGGTGAAACTAGTGAATGAGCGGAATGAGTCTGAGAGAAATCTCTCGATTCTAGGGTTGTGTAATGATTTGGGATCGAGACGCCCAACGTAAGAGCCACCCCAGATGGGTGCCTATATTAGGTGGTCACTTCTGATAAGGGCTAGCCAAAGTGTCCATCCCCCTTAACCTCTGCTGGCCTGTCTATAGTACTCCTCCAGAAAGTTGTCGCTTAACCATGACTGGGCTCCGGATAGTGTTCACCCATGAAATGACAATTTTGCCTTTTTTTTACTCAAATTGGATAATTTCTTCTTCTTTTCGTGCGTGCGACTCCATAGTAGCTATAAAACTCAAAACAAGCATAAAATACATAATTTACAAGAAAAATAGCAAAGAAAGCATAAACAATAGATAATAAATAGGATGTATTCTACACCCTATCAAATTCCCCCACACTTAGACTTTGCTAGTCCTCGAGCAAATCAAACTAAAAACTCACAACTTCAAAGCGTTCAAGCGTCCCAAGCATCAAAGAGTTATGAGGACATAGAGTTTCGCATCTTTGTAATAAGAAGTTAGAAATACTAAAGAACATATTCTCATTCTTAACTGTTGAGTGAGAAATAACCACACCATAATGAGAGAACGCGTGTTTGAGAAACGATCAATAAGCATTTCGCCTCGACTTCTGCCTCACCAAAAAGGATTTTATGATAATTGCACTCAAAAAGACGGCTTTTTTTTATGGTTCTCACATGTGTGCAGGTAGGAATGAAAAGACAATTCCCGCAACACTTGAATGGTGGGAAGGACAACTTCCGAAATATTTTTAAAAAACCACATCTTTTAACATTTTGAAAAACCATTTTTCTGACGATCTCTAAGAAAGGAAATCAACCACTATTATTGAGGATGAGATTACTTACTCACCTTCACATCCGATCGCCAATTATGATAACACCACTCTCACGGCATCCAATAGAAACGTCTTCTGCTCCTCGTCTTTAACTTCTTGGTCTTCGTCTTCGGTTTCAACTATTGATGATAAACTCTCGAATTTCATAAATCCTTGACAATTTGTAACTTTTTTACCTTAAAAATCCTTGTCGCTTGAAACTTCCTTATATATTTTCCTTCCCCACGGCTTATAAAAACAAATCAAATATTTCTCTTGTTTTTTTTTTTTTTTTTTTTTTTTTTATTAATTTTATCCTCATTAATTAATTAATAAGGAAATTACAACTCGAAAAGACAATCATCCGGTAAGAAATTGGTCGGAAGCCTAGCAACAAGCTGTGCTCCAACACCTTTTTGAACAACAAGAGAAATTAAACCATGGCCGTGGGAGAAGTATTTTACCGCTTGATTCTTCACAACTTGTATCGCCTCAAAATCATAAACTTCAACAATTCTCACCTTTTGATTTTCTTCTCTCTTGTGAATAAGTCTTTATACTTGGATATATAATTACCTCATTATATTGTAAGTCCTCAACATATATGTAAAAATCTGCTCTTTGTATGTTGCTTTACTTAAATATGAAATTTGCTCTTTTTCTCGTTCCGTTGCTTATAAACCTTGAACTTTTCCAACTTTCCTTGTAGATTTTGATGTCGCTCCTTGTTGATGATGATGGTGTTTCTATGGATCCGTTGTTGTCGAGAGAGAGAATGGTGCTAACTGCAAATCGAACTACAAGAAGGAGGCTTTCATCTATAGACGTCACCCTTATGATTGACAAAATTAGCACTCAAGAGATCAAAGAGTAGTGCTTTTATTGGTGGGAGGTTGGGTAGCTCACCATTCTACCCGGAATTAACGTACGGTGACACACACTCAAAAGAAAGCTCTTTAGTTAGATGGAAAATTTCTGGTCGGTGCCTCACATGATATGAATACGGGTTGTCTCCACTAATGATTGATCAGCAACTCTAATAATGCATTTCTCCCTGCACCAAATTTGCATCACCGGCATGATTAAATCCATTATTTAACACTCTAACAAACAAGAAATCCGAATGTAGTTCTCTAACACTTCCAAGTTCAGTTATGTCGGTCAAAATCTCTATGTAAACATACCTAGAAGTATGCTAGTGACTCTAAAATCTCTAAAAGTTGGAGTTTTATGTAAAACTTTTTTTTTTAAAAAAATTTTTAAATTTTTTTTTTTTTAAAAAAATACATGCTTAACCACTCCCCCACACTTAAACCTTACATTGTCCTCAATGTAATTGAATCCTCCTAGTAAAGTCAAGGTGGGAAATTTTAACATGATATGGAACAAGAAAAAGAAATAACAAAAAGCAAAAGGATAAGAAATACAAAACCTATGGGTTGCCTCCCATTAAGCGCTTGTTTTAAAGTCGACGGCCCGACTTGGCTCTTGTAAGATTCACTCCCCATATACTAACAATCGGAAAATTTGGGGATCCACCCATAATACCTGTTTTGAAAACAATAACTCCATACAAATATTAGCACAAGACAACAATAGTGAAATTATCGCTCGATAGAAATTTCCCCCACACTTATTCTCGTCCACACTCGGAAGTGTATAAAGAACATAGAATTTGGGAACTTCCATGTATTCTTCTTGGAAAACCTGCATAGTGTTAGCATCAAGTGTTTCCAATGGTGGATATTTAGAAACAAAATCATCCAAAAATACTTTCGAAGCACATACATTCAAACCAATAAGAGGTAAAGGAGAAGAATCAATAGGCAAAGGGTTAGACAAACCTTGCACAATCTCTTGTTTTGCGGAATCCTCTTCATCCTTAGAGAATTCATGTGAATTACTTACCTCTTGTATATCGTGGTCTTCTATCGAATCTTGCAACCAATCGTCGTTATTTTCTACCTTAACCAAAGTTTTGGCATCATTATAATCATTGGCAAGTTCAATAGGGTCTTCCACAAAATCAATCAATTTGGTTTCATCCTCTAGCATCATCTCTTCAACATTCTCATCATCGGAATCGGGCCATTCACTAAAATGATTTTCATCGGTATAGATTGTAAGATCTTCATGTGCGGGTGTTACACCGTTTATAACAATAGGTAAGTCACACCCAATCTCCTCCTTTTGAATAGGTGAAGGATCATTATTATGATCCGGAGTTGGAATAAATTCCTCATTGTTGCAACGCTCATACACTTCCGCGGACTCATATCTTTCCCTAATGAATTTTTTCCAAGCACTAATTGGATCTTCCTCAAGCTCTACCTTTTGAATAGGTGCTTGATCATTATTAAGATCAAGGCTCGAGTAAGCTACACTAGAGTCTTCAAAAGTATCCAAAGGTTGGCCTTTTCCAACATAATCATCGATCAAATATTCACTACACACCATAGGCACATTAGAATAGTTATTGCTTTGATAGCAAAATTCTTCTTTATCCCTATCCTCCTTGTATTGATCCATGTCTCTTCGTTATTTAGCAATGCCGTCTCGACGTGGTTCCTCCCAAACATAGGGTTGCTGGTCTTGTAGTGATTCTTGCAACTTTTGTTGAAGATCTACAATCATGGCAGACATCTTATCTGCAAAACTAGAGAATTTCTGATGATAAACAAAACTATCCTCCCATCCTTGTGATTGTCCACTTACATACCCGTCATAAGGTTGTTGATATGTATGAGAATATCCATAAGGTTCTGTAGGAATTTGATCATAGCCAAAAGATTGGTTTTGATTGTATCCTAAGGATGGTTGGAAATTGCCATAATGTTGAGGTTGAAAATTGTATTGATTGTTGTAATATGCTTGCTCTTGTCCACCATACATGGAAAACCGTTACCTGAAATAAGATTCTCAGAAACTAAGTTAGATACGATATAGAATCTAACAAAGCAAGAATAAAGCAAAAATAAAAATAAAAACAACTAAAATCATCCGTTGCTCCCCGGCAGCGGCGCCAAAATTTGATGCGTGTCGTAGGTGCAATCAAATTAGTATCTTATTTCCACTCAATTAAAAATAATATAATGGAAGTCAAGTTCGTTCCCACGAGGAGCAAGAGATTCTAGTTGTAAAAATTGTCACAAAAAGGGGGATGTATAAAGCAAAAGAAAATAAACAAAGCAATTAAAAGATAAAGTTGAAATCAATAAGAGAGACGAGATCAAGGAATCCTTCTTCGTTGCAAAACAATGATTCAAGTTATGTTTTTCATCCACATGTTATTAGTCACATATTATCACCAACCGTAGGTAAAGCAGCTAGATCAGTGCTAAACCCCTAAATCCCTTGTATCACGTGGATCTACGGAAGTTCTCGACTACCGGGATTCTATTTACCAAACCACCTAGTAGTAGATCACTCAAGATGTAATTTAAATAAACGCATTAAGATTTATGAACTTATTAGGTTAATATTAGTAGTTAGACTCTTAGATCAAGGTCTACTTGCTAACGTTGTTTTCACACACAATTGCTCCACACTAATCCCTCCATTATGTATTACCCTAAGGTCTCGTGTTTGCTACTTATGTAAAGAGTCAAGAAACTATTACTTATCCCATAACTTTCACTAGCTTTAGATCAAATTAACAAATCAATTTAGTTGGCCACCTAAACAATCTATCAATCAACCATGAATGTATAAACATTCCTATTAGTAAAAACAAACGATAATCATGTGAAAAACTTCAAGATAGAATTGAAAAACAAAAACTCAAATCATATATTAAGAACTAGGAATTCATCCTCAATCAATAATAAAATTAGCTACTCATGTTAAGGAGTTCACACAAAGAATAAAGAAGAGAGAATTGTTGTGTGTGTAGAGATGTGTGTAAAAATATGTGTAGAGAACTTCTCTATTTATAGGCTTCAATATTCTCCAAACTTCCAAGGAATAGAACCATTTTCCTTTAGCAATTCAATTTCCAAATTCAAGTCTTTCTCATCTTCCATCTTCTCTTTCCAAATTTGAGCCAAATTCTCCATCCAATTCCAAGTCCAAGTCTTCACACCCATGAGAAGAATCCACACAAAACTCTGTAATTTTGGCCCGCCGGAAAGCTGGTATTATGGCCGGAATCCGGCCGGAATAGTCGCCGGAATCTTCTTCTCCGTCAAAGGAATATTCTGTCACGACACCGTCAACGTTAACGGTCAAACCGACGGTCTTCGTTAGTCAACCGGGTCAAACCCGGATGGTGAGTCAGCTTTCGAGTCGGTCTTTGCCGAGCTTCGGGATCTTACTCAGGTGAGTTGCATCGTCTGGATCGGTCATTTCGGACATCGAGTCGACTCACTTGGAATAGAGAACCGGCCGAGTTTCGCTATTTACAGGACTTCCGCCAAATTCGGGCCTCACTTTTCACTCCATACCCGTGACATTCCTAGCATACATCTAAAGCAATTCCATTCCCACTATTCATTGCAATCATTCATACATAGCTCCATTTTATAACACCCTTCACTCTCGCTTCATAATCTTCCCTGCAATGCCATACACATCCTGCAGGTTAGCTTCATGTCGTTCCCTGTTTAGCAGCACCATGACAAGCCCATAATCACTCCAACATTGAACCTGTAATCAATTCTCCATACCAGCTGCTTCAATTCCACCTCTATTACAACCCATTTTCCGTTTCGATTTCAAATTTCACACAAACCGGTTCTCAAACCACAGACCCATTCCTCTGTTGCTTCTTAGACTGAACTCAACACTTGGCAGCATCATCATCTTGTCTGAGTCACAATTACAATCAGCAGCAATCAATTCAATCTCCAATTTCTGAGACCTCGGCTTCTTTAACAGCAACAACTCGCCTCTGAATCGACTTCATCTCCACCTCAAACACAGAATCATCACAAACCCATTCATTCCTCAGTAAACCAAAGAAGCAACACCAACACAACCCTACTAGATCAACCACAAGCCGATTTTGAACTTCACCCACTGTTTCAGAGATGAAACCATCTTCTAATTCTGCTTCAATAGATCAACCTTCATCATTCACAGGACAAAACCCATGAAAATCATCACTTCACCCGCAAACTGCCATCACCAGAATCCATACCCATTTCAAATCGAGAACAGCCTCTGATTTCTTCTCATCTGTTTCGATTTCAACATCTCACAGATCCCCTTCAATCTCCCTGAGCTTCAATTCCTTCATCGATTCCAGCAGACTTGAACCAATTCCAATAACATCAATCCCCTGAGAGTCTTCTCCGATTCAAACCCCTAATCATCACAAATCCACTAACCACTTCCTTCAATTGAATCTCGATCTCGTACTTCAATTCCGCACAAACCCTAAATCTAAATCGAATCCAACTTCTCTGCAATTTCTTCTCAAACCCCGAATCCCTTTTAACAAAGACCACCGCCATCGTGAATCAACTTCAACACGACCATCACGAACAACTCCAGTTTTCTTCTCTCGATTCTCCTTACCTCGATCTCTCGAGACAACAAGACACAATGCTTTATTTATTTCTTCTCTTCTTCTTGATTTCAGGTGAAACTAGTGAATGAGCGGAATGAGTCTGAGAGAAATCTCTCGATTCTAGGGTTGTGTAATGATTTGGGATCGAGACGCCCAACGTAAGAGCCACCCCAGATGGGTGCCTATATTAGGTGGTCACTTCTGATAAGGGCTAGCCAAAGTGTCCAGCCCCCTTAACCTCTGCTGGCCTGTCTATAGTACTCCTCTAGAAAGTTTCCCCTTAACCATGACTGGGCTCCGGATAGTGTTCACCCATGAAATGACAATTTTGCCCTTTTTTACTCAAATTGGATAATTTCTTCTTCTTTTCGTGCGTGCGACTCCATAGTAGCTATAAAACTCAAAACAAGCATAAAATACATAATTTACAAGAAAAATAGCAAAGAAAGCATAAACAATAGATAGTAAATAGGATGTATTCTACACCCTATCAAATATCTCCACCAAGATAAATTGATTGATGGTAATTTTCTATTTTTACCGATGTCACTCTTGAACGAGCTTGTAAACCAATTTTTATTTCGATGTCACGATCTTAGCAATAATTTTTCGTCCAAATCTAAGTTTCCGGGGAGTATTGCACCGAGACAAATTGCTTAATGCTAATTTTCCATTTTTACAGATGTCACTCATGGACGAGCTTGTAAACCAATTTATATTTCGATGTCACGATCTATGGTAATTTTCAATTTTTACCGATGTCACTCTTGGAAGAGCTTCTAAACCAATTTTTATTTATTTCGATGTCACGATCTTAGCAAGAATTTTTCGTCCAAATCTAAGTTTTCGGGGAGTATTCCACCAAGACAAATTACTTAATGCTAATTTTCCATTTTTTCCGATGTCACTCATGGACGAGCTTGTAAACCAATTTATATTTCGATGTCACGACCTATGGTAATTTCAATTTTTACTGATGTCACTCTTGGACGAGCTTCTAAACCAATTTTTATTTATTTCGATGTCACGATCTTAGCAAGAATTTTTCGTCCAAATCTAATTTTCCGGGGAAGTATTTCCACCGAGACAAATTGCTTAATGCTAATTTTCCATTTTTACCAATGTCACTCTTGGACGAGCTTGTAAACCAATTTATATTTCTTCCAAGTTAAATTCCTTGATGTTAATTTTCCACCCAATTTTTTTATTTTATATTGTAATATTTTGTATTGTAATATTTTTAGTGTTCATTAAGTGTTTTATATTATATTGTATTTATTTATTTTCCAAAGCTATACTTGTTCACTAGCCAAGTTATCATGCTTGTACGTGGCTAAGCTAGAGGTTGAATATTAAGGTGAAAACGTGTGTCACGATATAAAACACGAGCAAGGGAGACTAGGAGAGTACTAATCGGCTTTATCTCCGTCAAGTCTCTCTCTAAACTGAACCTAGGGTTTCAGTATCAAAAACTGAAAGTTTTAGTATCAAACCAGACAAAATGACTGCTCTAGTTGTAACCTCCTTCCGTTTTCTTCTTCTTGATGAAGACAAAGAGATCGTTGGTTATTTTCGTTGTAAGGTTGTTCCTTGTTTTGGAGATGAAGATGAGGATGATTATGATGCTGTTGACGATGAAGAAGAGGAGGACGATAAGAGGACGATGAGTATGATTCTGAGGATGATGATGATGATGATTTAGATGATCCAGAACACTTCTTTTGGTTTGGGCCAGCGCCTGGGGATGAAGATGAAGACGATGATGTTGATCATGATGATTGGCCATACAAAGATGTTGTTACGATTGTCGACAGTAGCAGTGAAGAAGAAGAAGGGGATTCTAACTGATCTAGTCCTCTGTTTTCATGGTTCTGCTATGCAAGAATGGTATTCAATCACATCTTGATCCATCATCTTTTGTTTAGTTATATATATATATATGTCTTTTTTTTTGTGTGTTATTAGTGTATCTTATGTTTTTTTTTTTGGATGTTTAATTAGTCTGTTTGTAAAGCTGCTTGGAAGTATACTTTTTGTGAATGTTTAATATTTACGGATGCAATATTTTGTTTAGATTCCAAGTGCATATGTTGTTTAATTTCTGTCCATTGTTCATCTGTTGGAGTATCAATATTTTGACAAAACAGAATGAACTAGTAACGTGTTTAAGGGGGGCTTGGCTTGGAGATTTGGAACTGAAGAGTTAGGGTTAACCATGATTTTGTTTTGGATTTGCTGTTAAAGTGATAGGATCATGAATATGATAGGGACTGTATATTGAGTCTTGTATCAGAGTTGAAAAATATAGCCAAATTTTTCATAAATTGCAATGCCAAATCTGAAAAACTTAACCAAAAAAAAAAAGTCCGAATTGAGAGCACAATTGAACAGTAGGCCTTTGACTGCCACATAATTTTGCTTACACATTAATAGAATTAGCATACTAAAAATAATGTAAAAAACTTGAATTTAGTCAATGCCGAGTGCTCAGCCATAAAGTTGCTCGTCTTGGTGGCTTCCCATGTTCTTATTCATTAAAATCATTATCCAAATGTTCACCATAGCTTTTCTCAAATGCCTCCCAAGAAGCAAAACCCTTAGGAGGAGGATCATTTTCAACATGGATCATTTTCTTAATATGAACCAATTCCCATTCTTCATCGACAAAATCTTATAGTATATCACCAATGCTTTCCACAAAGTCATCCCATGAAGCAAAGCCCTTCGGAGGAGGAGGATCATTATTAATAAGATCATTGACAGGAACAACACATTTCTCATTAGAACTCATCCTCTCAATTCCTTATTTCTTTTACTTATGAACGAGGTATCTAATTTCTTATTTCTAGGATCCAAATCTAGCTAAATATAGTGTTCTTTTTTTCCTATACATATCTAGTATGCAAATCTAAATATAGTGGGTGGGTTATGTTTACCATGAATATAACAAACGAAAATCAAGGTGATATATGGAAAGTGGGATTTTGCGAGACCGAGCAGAAAAATATTGCATTTAGGATTGTAGGATTAGACTACTGATTGTCAGTTCTAATTAGACGCCTATAATCTTGCCGTAACCCTAAAGATATATCTAAATATCGTGACACGTTAAGCATTCATGTCAATGAGATAGATAGTACACTTGTTAAAATTAAAATTTTACATTCCTTATTTAACAAAACACTCCTTCCTTATTGAATTTCAGACGCAACTTTTCCTACTACATTATTACTACAATCATAATTGATTTTTTACAAAATTCATAGATACCAGCACTTGTTGATCATGCACGGTTTACCAGGGTTTACGCGTTTTTCATAGAGCCAGCACCTGCTGACAGGCATTATGTGACGCTGGTGTATTGCAATATCTTGAACTACAACATGGTTTGGATCATGTCTCATGCCATATCTCAAGTCCCTGACCAACAATTAAAATAAAAAAATGGTCAAACATAATAGGTCAAACAAAATAGGTCAATAAGCAAAACAAAATCAGCACACTTATGTATATTTATTGAATGGTACAATTTATTATTATGGTGATTATGAAGTATGAACATCTCTATGTTTCAGATTTTAGGTTATTTTTATGTTGCTGTGAATTGTACCCTGATTTGAGAATCTTTTGGTGATTATGAACATCTCAATTGCATGCTTTATGAACATCTCAGATTGTAGATTCAGACTGTAGGTGATTTAAGATTATGACCATCTTTTGGTGATTATGAACATCTCAGATTGAAGATTCAGACTAGGTGTGTATATGCCTCTCCATCAAGTGAATTAGACTGGATAGAGAATAATGCTTATTTTGTTTCAACATACCACAGTTGAAATCACAAAGAGAAACCGAAAAAATACAATTGCAATTTCATTAACCACATTTATAAACACCATCACCATTACAGATCAGACCACTAATTACTAAGTAGTTCCATTTAAAATCAAACCATAAGCAAAATAACTAGACATACTACCAATTCCAAATCGACTTACACCTGAACAACCAACTCCGATGCCGTCCGATAAGCAAAATTCCCATAACCTCCATAACAAGTACCAGCAAAATACCTACCACTACTACTACCGAGTTTGATCTTTGTCAACACCAAAACAACACCTTTACAAGATCAAACCTTGTGCCGAAATAAAAACCCCAAAAAAAAAAAACACTTACCATGCATTAGAAGATGTATCATGTATTACAGAAGACTAGACCTCTCCTTCAGTTCCAACAACACCAACAACTACAAGCATTAGGAAAATCTTTGTGAATTTTCACGAAGATGATCTGAAGACTTCAAGGAATGCAATCCTCCTAATTCTTCCTCAAAAGATTTTCCCAATGCTCTAAAGATGATCACCACTGATCATCGTCATCGTCGGTGTTAAAGCCCTCTTCTTCATAGGAGAAGCCTACGCCGCCATCAGTGCTGGTAGAAGCTGCAGGACCATAACCTCCATCCTCATCATCTTTATCATCTTCACCATCTTCTGATCCTTCATTTTCTTTTTCCTGAACCTCTGCTGCAATAGGATTGCCATCTACATCCATCCCTGGTATCTCCTCACCGTCTGAATCCACGTTCAGGGGTTCAGACATGGTACGAGCAAATATCTTGGGTTGAGCTTTCTCTGCCAAATAGAGTACATACATTTTTGCATCATCTCTCTCCTGCCTTTGTCTCTCTCTAGCCTCTTTTTCTGGATCATTAGATCCCTCACTGCTGTTATCATCCTCATCAAGTTTTACTGCTTCTCCACCTTCCTCATCACTTTCACTTTCTGTGGCACTTCTTGTCTTAATCCAATGACGTTCAAATCTCTCTAGCCTTTCTCTCTTCTTTCTTGCACATTTTGTCTCATATTTTATGATCCAAAACTGGTACTCTTCTTCGTTCTCAATCCTTTGCCTATCAAATTCTTTCTGTCTCCTGTTTTCTTCTTCCTGAATCCTCTTATTTGGAATTTCTTGTTCTAAATAAGAAATCAATCTCTCACTTCTTCACTTGTTAATGCATGAGTTGCTTGTTTTGCATTTTCTAATGCTGGTGATTGATTTTCAACAACATCAAAGTTGGTTTGGTTCAGCCATCTCTTTATCTTCTTCTCTCTGCAAATTTTCTTTATTTTTTTGTTTTGATTAAGTAATTGCTTATCAGTTTCTTATCATTTTGTAGAGTGGTTAGATTAACCATAAATGTCCATTTATGGTGCATGGTTAAACTTCTTGTCCCTTGGCAGACCACGCCTCATCAGTGTCAAGAGTCAAGACACAATTTTTCAAAATACATCATTATTAGCCGTCTCATCATCTCTTAATTGCACACAGCGTTTTCTTTAAGAGTAAAACCAGCCGGTTTCCTAATTTGAAGGCCATAACTGTTGTATTATGGTTCACCAGGGTTCACAAGTTTGGCTCATGTATCATGCCATATCTCAAGTACCCGACCTATGGGTGGGACTTGGGTTGGTTGGGCGGGTTAGAAGGCTTACTCTAAATAGATAATAATTGCTCATGATTCATGAGATAAATATAATATATATTTTCATTATTAGATTTGAAGATAATATCTAAAATTACTCTAAATAGATAATAATGTCAATTATAAAAATAGTTTTATATAGCTATATCATTGTTCTTTGGGTTGGGTGGGTTGCTTGGGCTAGAAATATTTGTGCCGATGCTTGCCATTTAACTCGGGTTTATAAAATTTATGACCAAGTTTGCCCAAATTTTTGAAATACATTGCCCATGTTCTCCTAACAATCGGGTTGGGCATGGGTTAGGTGGGTTAGTAATTCTCCGAATCATTCCTGAATGATTTGCGAACGCATCCGAACTGACCGAATCCGAATGATACTTCCGAACTATTTGAACTCTGAACCTAGTTCCCGGATTATATGGACCTCACGAATGATTCGCGAACGTATCCGAACTGACCGAATCCGAATGATACTTCCGAACTATTTGAACTCCGAACCTAGTTCCCGGATTATACGGACCTCACGAATGATTCGCGAACGTATCCGAACTGACCGTATCCGAATGATATTTCCGAACTAGAACTCCCATAGGTAACTCTCTCACCAGAGTTCTGTTGATTGGTTTTTGTTTGATTTTGTATATACTTTATATTTAAATACAATTATTGGTAGTTTTTTAACCAGTGTTTTATGTGTTGATTTTTGTTTAAAAGTCTATAAGTTTTATAATACATTTATGCGATTAAATTGTTTACTTCTTGTTAAATAATCATGCTAAAATGTTTTTTTCCATCTTATAAATCATATACAAATCAAATTAGCCTCGTAATAAGGTCATAATACTTATCAATTTATCATATATTGTAGTTGCAGGAAATCCCACAACACACCCCTTGTGATATTATGATAATATTTTCTAGATCTAAACTTATTTGATAATCAAAATAAAGATAAAAGTGCTAAAATTATAAATGGAGACACATGATTTTTTACATGGTTCGATCAATGTGATCTACATCCATGGTTCTTCACTATGATTGTTGAGGTTACATTAATATTACATTTACAATCTCCATTAATGGATATTTTGTAGAGCTCTAGATCTAATTATTTGGGGGAAGAAGATGATAAAGAAAATAAATCCCTCTCTAAAAATATCTCTCTCTAAAATAATATCTCTCTCTTCACAAAATGTGTCCCCCCTTTCTCTCTCCTGCTCTCCTCTTTATATAGGATATTACATAGTAGATGACAACTCATGTACAACTAATATTTCCCTTAATTTCGGATTTACCTTGCGACATTTCGCAGGTCTACAAATGTTAGTCTTCGCAAGTCTTCTTGACTCTTCGCAATCGTCACACCTTTCTCACATTTAAGCTAATGTCATTTGTTGCGTCGTTTAATATTTCTTCTCGCGACATTATTAAGTGTCGTTAATAATTCGCAAGTGAAGGTTGTTTTGATATTCTGCTCTACATCTTGCCTCTTTTTTCTTGAATATTGCTTGAAGAGCGATCTTTAAGAAAAAAATCCGTTGTTATAGTAGTCTTTGATCTTTATTGATGAAGGAACGAGCAAAAGAATACTGGACTTGAAAAGTACGTACTTGCCTCTATTCTTTTGCGAAGTTCCGAAGCTTTTGCGAAATAAATAAGAAATATCAACCCTTGAAGTATAAGAAGTATGAAGTATCCTTGAAGTATAAGAAGTATGAAGTATCCTTGAAGAAGTATAAGAAGTACTTAATCCTCGAAATATATAAGAAGTATGAAGTATGAAGTATCCTTGAAGAAGTATCCGTCCTTGATGTAATAAGTATTGCCTCTATTCATGCGAAATTATTACTTCATTTTTGGTGAGAATTCTTGTCCATTTTGGAAATGATTCTTGCCGAGAAGATAAAGAACATAAAATATTTTCTTGGTAATCCATAGTTGCCTCTGTTCTTTATCTATGAAGGTAGAATCCTTGAGAAAATGTTGAATGAGAGAATTGTTTTTTTTTATTCTTATCTTGCCTCTGTCTCATTTTTTTTTTTTTTTGCCCTCATGCGATAGTATAATCTCTTCAAGTTGCTTATAATTTTGCGAAATAATTGCGCGAAATAATCACATTTGGAAAAATAATCACATTCTGAGAAATTCTGACTTATTGTGCGAAATTATGAACACTTCTGCGAAATTAAGAATACCTTTGCGAAATTATGAATACCTCTGCGAAATTATGAATAATACCTTGAGAGATTCTAAATAGTATTGCTGAGAGATTCTAAATAACACTCTTGAGAGATTCTGAATAATATGGCCGAGAGATTCTAAATAACACTCTTGAGAGATTCTGAATAATATAGCTGAGAGATTCTGAATAGCACTCTTGAGAGATTATAAATAGTACTGCTAAGAGATTCTGAATAACACTCCTGAGAGATTCTGAATAATATAGTTGAGAGATTCTGAATAGCACTCTTGAGAGATTATAAATAGTACTACTGAGAGATTCTGAATAACACTCCTGAGAGATTCTGAAATATACTTCTTTGTTATTCTCGTTGTCTCAGACTCATTTTCATGTATATACTCGCAAACTTATTTGTTTACATATAATCATTTTCGCAAGCTTATTCGCTTACTCATTTTTGTGTGGTCTTATTTTGCCTCTCCTCGTCATTGCGACAAAATCGCAGGACGTCTTTACACTTTCATGTAAAGACCCATTGATCTTGCCTTATCATTTGTCTTGTGTGGTCTTATTTTGCCTTCCTAGTTAAAGGTCTTATTTTGCCACCCCTCGTTTTTGCGTCAATGTGACAGTCCTAAATATTCTTACGAACATAAAGTCCAATGACATTGCCGTCTTGCGACAAAATCGCAGGACGTCGTTAAACTTTCATGTAAAGACCCATTGATCTTGTCTTATCATTTTTTTTTAGTATTATTGCCTCTGCAGGATGTTTTTCTTGCGACAATATGACATGCCTAAAAATTCTTGTGAACTTGAAGCCCCATGACATTGCCGTCTTGCGACGAAATCGCAGGACGTCTTTACACTTTCATATAAAGACCCATTGATCTCGTCTTAACCTCGCGTTAGTATTATTGCCTCTTCAAGATCATCGCACAAATATGACAAGCCTAAATTTTCTTGCGAAAATAGAGCCTCATGACATTTGCGTCTTAAGACATTTATCAGCTCCCTAATGGAGGGTTCCGCCCTTATCATCTCCCTGGTTGCCCCTTCAAGGAGGCGTACATCGGCCATACAAGACTAGCTCCTCCCATCCGGTCTTAACAACAACCAGTTGTTTTCGCAGCCTCTTATCCCTTATACCTATATGGCTTATGGTTACGAGACCGCACCCTAAGTGGAGTTTTCTTCGGTCCGAGTGCAAGCATGTGCCAAGACTTGCCAAGAATGGCCGAGACACTTCAAATGCCCTGTGCACTCTTGGCTCAACCATGTACCTCGGCGCCTTGGTCATACACTCGACTCCTTGGAAGAGACCCTCGGTCGTCCAACCAGGTATAACCTTATATATATATATATAGTTGGAAATCCAAGGCATCTCTCCCGGATGGGCTTTATTGACCCCAAATTTCCATGACTCAGGTTCCAGGAGCGGTGTAACCTTTTCCCTGAGCCAGGTCAAGAGCTACCCCCTTATATGACGCACTTTAGGTCTTACATTTGCCTCTTACGAAATATCATTCGCGAACTAGGGTGTACGCCATAAAGGTTCGTCCCATTCATTCATTTCTGTCAATTCTTTCAATCATTCTTTGCGAAATAATCATTCTTTTCTTCATTCTGTGCGAGATAATCATTTTTGTCTTCATTATTTGCGAGATAATCATCAAGTCTCTCTTTATTTGCGAAATAATCAAAGATCTTTTGAAGTAATGAAATACCAAATTCATGCCTCTGACCAATTAATTGTACTAGAAGTTCGCAACTGCACAACTTCTGTGCAAACTTAGGCCTTGATATTTTGTTTACTGTTGGGTGAACTTTAATGGGCTTGGACGAATTGGGCTTGCCTTCTATTCATTTCTTCTTTACGGTGATATTTGGGAAGTAAGCATCTTTGCGAAGGAATTGAACATCTGCAAAGTGTTCATTATTAATGCATATGTTCGCAAGGTAAACGTCTGCAATGTAAACGTTTGCAAGGCAAAAAGTTATGTACGAAAGGGAGGCTCGAACCCACGACCTTATACTCGCATTCTACCTCCCAAACCAACTGTGTAAATTCTTGTTTGTGTTGATGCAATAAGCTTCGCACCACTTATCATCTTGTTATTGCCTTTCTTTGTTGATTGTTCCTTCATTAACTTTCCTAAAAGATGACTTGCTGCGAGTTATTTCAATCAAGTTGATTTTCTTCTCAAAACACTTATTAGACAATCCTTTCTCCAAGACGATTTGATGTTAAAATCTTTTCAAAGTAAATTTGGTAGAATCTTTTTCCTTATCTGCTGTAACTTTCTTCCTTTTCGCAGAAGCCATTAATTTCACATGAACTATTAACTTCGCAGGAATGATTATTTTGCTGTGGTTCTAAATTCT
The DNA here is from genome assembly GCA_023531295.1 of Papaver armeniacum. NCBI lineage: Eukaryota > Viridiplantae > Streptophyta > Magnoliopsida > Ranunculales > Papaveraceae > Papaver > Papaver armeniacum. The sequence continues at coordinate 10,817 of JAJJWW010001982.1, read as the reverse complement.
TGACCGGTGGTTTAATTGTTTCTTCCTTCGCTGGCTTTGCGGGTTATCCTCCTTCCTTGGTCATTTCCGAAGTAGTTGAACTTTGCGAAGAAAACGTATGCTACGAGCTCTTTGGGAAATAACGTCTTCCAAATATTTCAAATCTCTCTGAAGGGAATGTGCTACTATGATCTCTTTGCGAGATAACTTCTTCCAAATACTTCGCTGATGTTATTGACAAAGTAGGTGTAGGATCCAAATATCGCAACAACAACACATTTGCGGAATCTTCATTAATAACGTCGCGAAACCGTCGCAAAGTGATTTCAGAAATGACATAACAAATGACGATAGCGTAAACATGAAGAAAGTACGAAGATCTCGCGAAAACTAGAGTGTCTGCGAGATTTAACATTTATACTCTTGCGAGGATGTCGTAATGTAAATCCGAAATTAAGGGAAATATTAGTTGTACATGAGCTGTCATCCACTATGCAATATCCTATATAAAGAGGAGAGCAGGAGAGAGAAATGGGGGGAGACACTTTAAGGAGGATACACTTTTTGGAGAGGATACATTTTAGTTGGAGAGAGAAATTATTTTAGGGAGAGATATTTTTTAGAGAGAGAATTTATTTTCTTTATCATCTTCTTCCCCAAATAATTAGATCTAGAGCTCTATCAAATATCCATTAATGGAGATTGTAAATGAAATACTAATGTAATCTCAATAATTATAGTGAAGAACCATGGATGTAGATCACATTGATCGAACCATGTAATAAATCCTTGTGTCAATTTATATTTCTAGTACTTACATTTGAAATTTAGATGATTAATAAGATTTAGATCTACAAAATATTATGAGGGGTGTAGTGTGGGATTTCCTGCAACTACATATGCGCTAGAAACAGGGAGAGAGTAATGGATTTTGTCCTTCCTGTAACTTGTTGGATCAAGAAATTTCCATGAAAATTAGTTACTGTTCATACTTTTAATTTAGATCTATAAAATTTAGGTTCAAAAATGGAAGTTTTATGGAAGAAATCACACTTTCGGGAGAAAACACCACAACAATTCAAGGACATGAAAAGAGGAAGAGAAAAAAAAAAGGTTGATGTGATGAAATTCAAGGAAGAAAGCTAATTTTTTAATGGAAGATTTCATATTCAGGAGAAAAAGCAAGAGGAAAATTGTTTAAGGAAATAAAGGAAGAACGAAGATAAGGATAAGAACAAAACGCTGTGATTTTTATCACAAACATAAGCTCGCACAGATGGTTTGAGTTGCAGCGAATAAGCAAGAGGTCACGGGTTCGGATTCGCGAGAGACACATATTTTTTATTTTTCAAAGTGGCGAATAAGAGAATAAAGAAAAAAGTTGTGGGTTAATTTCGTAGAAAGGTTCTTGAACAGTTGGTTCAGCGAGCAATATGTGAGTTTGAGGTCGCAAGTTCGAATTCACTTGCGAGCATAATTTTCTTCTTTTTACAGAAGGGAAAAAATGGATAATTTCGCAAGGTTGTTTCATTATTTCGCAAACAAGAGGCAAGATAGGTTGGTTATCTCATAAATTAATGAGTTCATGGTCGCGTGTTCAAATCCCAACAAATGTATATTTTTCGCATGGATATTTCGCAAGGGTATTTCACACGTAAGAAAGTAAGTTATTATTTCGCAGAGATAGTTCGCAAAACGAAGCCAGACAAAGTTGGTCGAGGTAAAGACAATGAGCTTGAGGTCGCAGGTTCAATTCCCACCTCTCGCGAATTTTCGCATATTTTTTGAACTTTCAAATGAGAAGAAATGGAATAAGGTTATGAAATTATGTGTTTCTTTCGCAAACAACAAGTAGCGCAGATGGTCAGGGATTAGTAGTATGGGTTAGAGTTCGCATGATCAATTCTCACAAAGCTCAATATTTTTCACACTTTTTGGAACTACTGAAAAGAAAGAAAGAATAATAGAGTGGCAATATGTGTTTCTTTCGCAAGCTGAAGCTAGCTCAGATGGTCAGCAGTAAAGGGAAGGAGTTTGATGTCTAGGGTTCGAATCTCCCCATTCGCAAAGAGTTTTTGCACTTCGCAACGCAAATGTTTACCTTGCGAACGTTCGCAGCATAAACGCTTCGCAGATGTTCGGTTACTTCGTGCAAATGTTTACTTCACACAGTCTTTGATAATCTCGCAAGGGTATCTCGCAAGAAGAAAGTAGGTGATTATTTCGCAGAAACACTTCGCAGAGGCAAGGCTAGCACAGTTGGTTAGGAGGCATAAATGCAAGCAGAAGGTCGCGGGATCAATTCTTGCTTCTCGCATATTTATTTTTATTATGCGAAGTTTCGCAAGGACTTTTCCTATTTCTCAAAGAAGAAAGTTGATGACTATCTCGCAAATTAATTTCGCAAGAAAGGGTTAGAACAGTTGGTATACTGCGAGAATATGCAAGAAGCAAGTCAAGGGTTCAAATCTCATTTCTCATACTTCTTTTTGCTGCGAGATAATTATATTTTGTGCGACAAGGATGATAGCTTCGCAAGCAAATCATATACTTCGCAAGAGACAACAGCAGCAACAAACCACAAAAGCTAAGTACCACTTTCCTTGAACATTTTACTTCTACAGAAAATAAAAGATTTTTGATTTGATTACAAAAAAGAGTTTATTCAATCGCAAGATTACAAATATTACTAAGATTTCAAGATTATAAAGACTTCAAAATTACAAAGATTTCTAGATTTCAAAATTACAAAAAACCCAAAAAATTCAATTTATATATTTCTCTAGAGTATTTCTTTTATAGACAATAAAAGATTTTTGATTTGAATCACAAAACGCGATACGATCGCAGAATTATAAAGATTTCACAACTACAAAGATTTCAGGACTATAATGTATTAGAATTTTTCTTGAATATTTACTTTGCTTCAAATAATATGATATTATGAGAATGAATGAAAGAAATGACAAGAATGAAAGAATGAGTGAAGGAAGTGACAGAAATGAAGGAATGAATGAAAGGATGAATGAAAGAATGAAGACATGCGATAATTTTGCAAAGATAATGGAAATGCGATAACCTCACAAAGATAATGAGAAGAGAAAATCAGAGATGAATGATTGAATGAATTGACAAAAATGATTGAGTGAGTGAATGGGACGAACCTTTATGGCGTACACCCTAGTTCGCGAATGATATTTCGTAAGAGGCAAATGTAAGACCTAAAGTGCGTCATATAAGGGGGTATCTCTTGACATGGCTCAGGGAAAAGGTTACACCGCTCCTGGAACATGAGTCATGGAGATTTGGGGCCCATGAAAGCCTATCCGGGAGAGATACCTTGGATTTCCAACTATATATATAAGGTTATACCCTGGTTGGACGCCCGAGGGTCTCTTCCAAGGAGTCAGTGTATGCTCAAGGCGCCGGGGTACACGGTTGAGCCAAGAGTGCCTGGGGCATTTGAAGTGTCTCGGCCATTGTTGGCAAGTCTTGGTATATGCTGCACTCGGCCCGAAGAAAACTCCACTTAGGGTGCAGTCTCGTAACCATAAACCATATAGGTATAAGGGATAAGAGGCTGCGAAAACAACTGGTTGTTGTTAAGACGGATGGGAGGAGCTAGTCTTGTATGGCCGATGTACGCCTCCTTGAAGGGGCAACCAGGGAGAAGATAAGGGCGGCACCCTCCATTAGGGAGCTGATAAGTGTCAAAAGACGCAAATGTCATGAGGCTTTATTTTCGCAAGGAAATTGAGGCTTGTCATATTTGTGCGATGATCCTGAAGAGGCAATAATACAAAAGACAAAGATAGGGCGAGATCAATGGGTCTTTACATGAAAGTGTAAAGACGTCCTGCGATTTCGTCGCAAGACGGCAATGTCATGGGGCTTTATGTTCGCAAGAATATTTAGGCCTGTCATATTGTCGCAATAATGAGGGGTGGCAAAATAAGACCTTTAACTAGGAAGGCGAAATAAGACCACACAAGAAAACTGATAAGGCAAGACCAATGGGTCATTACATGAAAATGTAAAGACGTCCTGCGATCTTGTCGCAATGACAAAATTCAACATAAACATTTTGAATGAAAGTAACAGAGATCTTTAATCGCAAAAAAGATTACATGATAAGCTTGCGAGCTTGATAAAATGATTAAATGATAAACTTGCGAACATGTATATAATAATGAGACTGAGGCAATGAAAATGCCACACACTTGATATTATGATCATATTATTATGCGATACTAATAGTGCAGGAATAAGAAAAGATGAAGCACAAGTAAGAACTTGCGAGAAACAATAAATACGCAAAGAGGAATGCATATACTAGAGACAAAATCGGAGAAATGAAGAATGGAAGCGATTTAAAGCTACATCAATTTTAGAGCAGCAAAATGAGCTAAGTAACACAAACATTGGCTATACATTGCAGTAGATAAGCATTCTCATCATACAAGCATCATACTCGCATCATGAAAGCATCGCATAAGCATTTCATGGCATAAACATCGCATACACATTTCATAACATAACCATTACATAAGTATTATATTCGCACAAGTATTTTAAAAAACTTCGCAGAGTTATTCAGAATTTCACAGAGTTATTCAGCATGTCGCAGAATAATTAAGAAATTCGCAGAATTATTCAGAATTTCGCAGGATTCTTCAGAATTTTGCAGAATGTGATTATTTCGCAAGATGTGATTATTTCGCTCAATTATTTCACACACTTATAAACAACTTGAAGAGATTATATTATCGCATTAGCGCAAAGCATGAGACAGAGGCAAGATAAGAATGAAGAAACAACTCACTCATTCAACATTTTCTTAAGGATTCTACCCTCATAGATAAAGAACAGAGGCAACTATGGATTACCAAGAAAACATTTTATGTTCTTTATCTTCTCGGCAAGAATCATTTCCAAAGAAGATGTTCACCAATGAACAACAAGAATCCTCACCAAAAATGGAGTAATAATTTCGCATGAATAGAGGCAATACTTAGTATGAAGTATGATTACTATTTATACTTCTAATTTCGCATAATTAGTTCGCAATACTTCTTATTCGCAATCAAGGACGGATACTTCTTATATTTCTCAAAAGATACTTCATACTTCTTATATACTTCGAGGATTAAGTACTTCTTATATATTTCTTTAAGGATACTTCATACATCTTGTACTTCAAGGGTTGATACTTCTAATTTATTTCGCAAAGCTTCGGAACTTCGCAAAATAATAGAGGCAAGTACGTACTTTTCAACTCCAGTATTCTTCCGCTCGTTCCTTCATCAATAAAGATCAAAGACTACTACAACAATGGATTTTTTCTTAAAGATTGCTCTTCAAGCAATATTCAAGAAAAAAGAGGCAAGATGTAGGATCCAAATATCGCAACAACAACACATTTGCGGAATCTTCATTAACAACGTCGCGAAACCGTCGCAAAGTGATTTCAGAAATGACATAACAAATGACGATAGCGTAAACATGAAGAAAGTACGAAGATCTCGCGAAAACTAGAGTGTCTGCGAGATTTAACATTTATACTCTTGCGAGGATGTCGTAATGTAAATCCGAAATTAAGGGAAATATTAGTTGTACATGAGCTGTCATCCACTATGCAATATCCTATATAAAGAGGAGAGCAGGAGAGAGAAAAGGGGGGAGATACTTTAAGGAGGATACACTTTTTGGAGAGGATACATTTTAGTTGGAGAGAGAAATTATTTTAGGGAGAGATATTTTTTAGAGAGAGAATTCATTTTCTTTATCATCTTCTTCCCCAAATAATTAGATCTAGAGCTCTATCAAATATCCATTAATGGAGATTGTAAATGAAATACTAATGTAATCTCAATAATTATAGTGAAGAACCATGGATGTAGATCACATTGATCGAACCATGTAAAAAATCCTTGTGTCAATTTATATTTCTAGTACTTACATTTGAAATTTAGATGATTAATAAGATTTAGATCTACAAAATATTATGAGGGGTGTAGTGTGGGATTTCCTGCAACTACAGTAGGCTTCTTCCCTAATTTATTTTCGCTGATGCTTATTGATCCGAAGGTAAATCAACTATATCTTATCTGGCCATAAGTTTGTCATTTTCTAACTATGCTTCTGCGAAGCTTGCTGTGATTATAATGGTTTCATGGAACCTCTCTGATGATCTTTCTTTGCTGCGATAATTACACTTGCTCCTGTGAATTTCAGTCATTGATTAATATGAAGTTTTAACCAAATATTCTTCGCAAAACTAAGAACATAGTCTTATATCAAAATTAAGTTTCTATCATCCTTTTCATCAACGTTTATGAGTACTAAGTCAAGATTAACTCTATCAGATCATCTTTGTCGATTAGCTAAAAATACTTCCCTTTTAATTTTGCATGTTATTCTAAGTTTTCCTCTATCACCGCAAAGGTTTCTCTCATGAAGTTAGCAAACTTTGCTCTACGGACTTTATTGTTCTTTCCTTGCAGTTCGCATAAGATTTCAAGTGTGTACTCCATCAGTTTTGAGAATTCTAGTTCTTTCGCACATGATGTTGGCAATTGATATTTGTGGCTGCGATTTTGATGTAGAGTGGTAATGTGTGCTGCTGATGAATTGGTGTTGTTGTAGTGGGGGATGGAACAGCTGACAAAATTAACTAAGTCACCTTCGCTGTTGCTTGTTTTGCTTTTTTAACTTGGATAAGTTTCATGAAACTCTGAAATAACGAAAAGATGTATGTGTTTTGAGCTGCTGTTATGCGTGGCTTGTTCTTTTGCTCTCTCTTTACTTCGTGATATCCTTGTTGTTGATTTACCAAAGAGGTTGGTCATTTTGATCTTCACTGTGGCAACTCCTTTCATCGCTGGATCGTCATTGGTTCCGTTTAGCTTTTAACTTGTTGCTTAGTAATTTTGATTCTTATTCGCCGCAGTATGTTGTTGCAACTTGCGAGCTGATGCTAAACTACTGTTGCTGTTCATCTATTGTGTTGCTCGCAGCTTCTTTGGTTATTTTCTAAAGTTGGTGATGAACCAAATTTGATTTGGTGATTAACAAATCTCCATGTTCGAACTTCGCCTCTAATGACGCTTTAGCTATTTTCCTTTGTAATGACTGCTGAAGTGGATGATTAGATGCCTTGCTGCGAATTTTGCTATCTTCACAAGGGTTTGTCTCTTTGCGAAAAAATTGCTCCCTTGTTTACTGGTGATGCTCTGATGAAGTAAATTTTGACTATTTTATCTCTTCTCTTCGCTGGTTCCTCGTCTTCACTAATCTTTATTTGCTTGCTGAATTGTTGCGCCTTTTACCTCGTATCTTTCTGCTGATCTTTGCGATGTAATCAATCATTTTTTTTACATGCTGGCAAGTTCTTTATTTCACTGAAATAACAGGTAGTTAATAGAAAAATTAGATCAGATCATGCTCTACGCTCTGTTAAATTTTCGCACGCTAATGTGGTAAATCCCAAACCGAACTGAAATTTCCGTATCTTATATTTTCAAAATTGATTAAATTGGTTTTTAGAGTAATATTCGTTTGTTGAAAATCTGCAATCAAGATTTGTTTTGATTCAAAATAACGAAAGTAAATCGTGTTTTATGAAGAACATAGTTTCGCTTTTTTAGAAAAATTTTCTCAAAAATTTCCTTATAAATTCCCAGATCTGTATAATTAAACAAAAAATAAGAGAAGTGAGGGGTGAGAGTAGGTTTGTTCTTATGGGGGAGTCGTTGGCGTAGCTTTGTGTGAATTGCATTTTAGTTACTCTTTCTTCATCTCTACTCTTCAATATCTCTAACTTCTTTGATTTCTTCCATTCATCAGTGACATTAGTTATTTGAAGATGATAACCTTTCGCTGAAACTTCCGATTTTAACTTATAGACTTTTAGATCCAGTGAAATCCATCGCCAACAGTAGCCAATTTCTCTTAATTTTCTTCATCTAACAAATTCTCGTCCCTGTTTCTAGCGCCAATATGTAGTTGCAGGAAATCCCACAACACACCCCTTGTGATATTATGATAATATTTTCTAGATCTAAACTTATTTGATAATCAAAATAAAGATAAAAGTGCTAAAATTATAAATGGAGACACAAGATTTTTTACATGGTTCTATCAATGTGATCTACATCCATGGTTCTTCACTATGATTGTTGAGGTTACATTAATATTACATTTACAATCTCCATTAATGGATATTTTGTAGAGCTCTAGATCTAATTATTTGGGGGAAGAAGATGATAAAGAAAATAAATCCCTCTCTAAAAATATCTCTCTCTTCACAAAATGTGTCCCCCCTTTCTCTCTCCTGCTCTCCTCTTTATATAGGATATTACATAGTAGATGACAACTCATGTACAACTAATATTTCCCTTAATTTCGGATTTACCTTGCGACATTTCGCAGGTCTACAAATGTTAGTCTTCGCAAGTCTTCTTGACTCTTCGCAGAATCGTCACACCTTTCTCATATTTAAGCTAATGTCATTTGTTGCGTCGCTTCTAATATTTCTTCTGCGACATTATTAAGTGTCGTTAATAATTCGCAAGTGAAGGTTGCTGCGATATTCTGCTCCTACATATATGTTAGCCGAATTTTAAGTGCCGAACTCACATTTATAAAACGAATATGCACGTACGTATGCCGTTCCGAACTACTGTCCGAACAACGAACCGTTGACCGGATTTTTGACCGAATACGATCTATCCGAATCCGTATAATTCCCGTACGTATGCCGTCCCGAACTACTACCTGTACCCCGAATCCGTATAATTCCCAAAAAATGGTCAAACATAATGGGTCCCTGCACAGTTGTGTATATTATTTAATTTTAATTAGTTAACAAATGGGCCATATCCTGAACTGCAGCATGGTTTGGCTCAGACATCATGCCATATCTCAATACCATGGTCCCTGAGTCCTAACCAACAACTAATGTCAAACAAATCAGGTCAAACATAGGTCAAGCAAATCGGGTCCCTGAAAGCTTTAATCCAACACGTACCCTAGTGGAATCTATCCTTACCCACTATGTCATAATGACGTGATAAACCTAGGTAAAATGGCATTTGGTTAATTAAAATATCTTTAACAACTAGTTGAGAAAAAAGAAAAAAGATTATTTCCTTCTCTTACTTGCACGCGCGGGAGAAAGACTGGAAGAGGCGAAATAGAGAAACCCTAGGTAAGAAAATAGACAAAAATTTTCTTTCCTTCTCTTATCAGATTAAATGCAAACTTGTTTAATTTCAAGAATGGGGGATGTTTTCTACTATATTTTGTAAACCTAGGGTTCTGTCAATTTTAAGAGTTTTTTATGATCTTGGCTGTGATTATATATCTTATATGTGATGGAAATTGTGGAAGCACATCGATATTGTTAGAGTTTTTTTTTTTTTTGTTCAGGTCTTTCATTTTTTTTTATGATCATAAACCAATTTAGAGATAGTTCATCTAAAGCATTCTCTGATAAATTCTAATAATAAGATTGTAATTTTGGGTTTGGGTTCACATGGATGATCACGTTTCCTTATGATTTCCTTATTGAATTTTGTTTGACAGTATTAATTTTGTGACGGAAATTGTGGAATTTGGTTTAGGTTGAGTTAAATTTTGTTACTAGTGGTTTTTTTTATAGATTTAGGAATTAGCTTCATTGTCTGTAAGGAGTAAAAGTTGCATTGTAGATTAAGCCGGCGTTGTTATAGAGCCGGAAAGGAGAATCTGTTGTTGTATTCTCTCGATTTTGTTTTTCTTCACTTTGCAACGGTGTTCTATCATGCTAAGCAGTTGGTTTAACATGGAAGAAGACGTATTTGAAACTCGGTGTTCGGCCAGCAACGCACGTGCAATCCACTTGTATCCTATTAGAGAACCTACTCATTCCCTACCTCCACATACAACAAATGGCATCGTTTGACTCCGCAGAAGATTTGGCAATCACCAAAGCATGGGCAGCCGAAAGTCGAGTTCTAGATCGTTGCTCGACCGAGACCTATTGGGCGAAGATACATGACAAATTTAGCCAAGATTATGGGAACCCGAAAAGAAGAAGTTTTCAACAAATCAAGGATAGGCACAACATCATCCTAGATGCGGTAGCTGGGTTTTTTAAAATCAAACACCGGATATCGCACGCAAGCCAATATAGCTTGTCCCCTCTACAACTTGTACGTATCTTTATGGTTTATTCGGCACAATACTTTTTTCAACTTATATGTAACCAAATAAGTTTGTGTGTTGTTTTTGTAGCACGAAGCCGTGAAAGCGCGCTACTTAGAGGAAAAGGGGGAAGCATTCACATTTGATGAAATCGTTTACTTCATAGTATTCATATTTTCGGAGTACCACCAGCTGCGGAGTATCACAAAACTCAATGGTGGGTGAATCGGACTTCATACTCTTATTTGGCATTGCAATCGTTTACTTCACTGCATTGCAGTTTGTGTAATCATCCTGTGGAATCCAAAGAATCACCTATTCCTTGAATGTGGTTATGCTAGATCTATTTGGTTGGTTTTAAATATCAATATTACCTTTGGTGCGAAATTACTAGACATGAGATTAATAAATTGCTAATGGTTTCAGTTTGGACATTTTTTTAAGCATCGGTTTGGATTATTTGATGTTCAAAGATTTTTCAGAACATAACTCCAAATAGGACAATGTCAATAGATGGCATTAATAAATTTGTGTCTCCCTGAACTAATCTTGTTTCTTCTACATTTTGATGCTTCTTTAAGTCGATTCATTACAAGGTGGAATAGGGCTAATAGTGAGGAATTGTGCAGTAGTCGCTTTCGGGTGTAAGGTGT